>JACYFF010031955.1:56131434-56145380 GCA_017589665.1 Selenicereus undatus
AAATCCTACACGAGGTAGGTCGTGGTTTTTCACACCTCAGTTGGGCTAGAGGTGTTTTCGACGTAAAAATTGTGTGTGCTTTATTTTCCGCATTTATCTTGGTGATTTTCGCATTTGCAATATTTGAGAACACCCTCTGCAAACAAGTCACAAGGGTGTTTGCTATTCACAACGTGAAAATCAGACACCACAATTCACCCCCCTCTTGTGGTAGAATACTCACGATCTTAACAGAATTTGGTGTGAAAATGAAGAAAAATGGGGAAGATTTGAGGGAGATTGCAGGTATTGGTTATGGAGGCTTTAGAGAGAGAGAAGGGAGGAAGAGACAGAAAGAGTCGAGTGAAGAAGATAAAGTGAGGGGAAAGGGAAAAGGCACCGTGGTAAAAAACCTAGACCGCGACCCGTAGTAGTCCACTATGGACCATGGCGGTTACCACGGGCGGCCCGTGGTGTTGGTTGGTACTCGTTTTTTTTTTTGTTTTTTCAGGGTTGGCACCCCGCAACCGTATTTTTGGTGTTCCTGACCGTGGTGCCAACATTTTATTCATATATATATTTTTTTCTGTTTCTTTCTTCTTTTTTTTGTTCTTTTTTTCAAAGATATAACTACAAAAAGTAATAAAAATCAAAACTGTAAAAAGGGAAAAAGAAAGAGAGCTTGGGTTGCCCCCCGAGAAGCGCTCTTTTAAGGTCGAGAGCTTGGCCCTTGTTCTAGGCTTGGTCCGGATCCGCTTTATCGCAAACCACAAAGTTAAACTTTTTCAGTTGAAGGTACCACTGCAGAAGTTCTGGCTGCAGGTCCTTCGTCCTCATAATTTGGTGCCATTAGCGCACCATCCGCATGCAAAAAAAAAATCACTCTCTTTGCCCATTAGGCGGTCTACCATCTACTTGCTCAACCCCTACATCAAAATCGGCACCGAAACCTTCCAAAGAGGGCATAGAGTGAACAACTTGTGCAAACCAGCAATACTCACTCATCGAAAAATCATTAGAAATAGGGCCTCAACCTCGAGCTTGTTAGGTGGCATAGGAGTAGAAAACTCCATCTTAACATACCCTTGGTTAGGGTCCTCATACGAAATTCATTCAGAATAAGGAGGATCTTCATCCTTCAAGACATCCTCCATATCATACTCAGGGGAAAGGGGCTGATGCATCCAATATAGAAGAGTGAGGAGAAACCGCATCCTTGTTCCTATGACTAAACACAACAAATCTCCCCTTAACCTCAAAAGAAATACGACTCTCCCTCACATCAATATAGTAACCAGCTGTCGTCAAAATGGGCCTACCTAGGATAATTTGGGCATCATCAGTTTCAAGCTTATTGACTATAATGAAGTTTTCTAAGACCCAAATGTCTCCTATATTGAAAGGCACATCTTCTAACTTACCTATGGATTGTGTCACAGAACCATCAGCCAACTGTAGTGAAAAGGGAACAACTAGTTAATGTCCTCGGTGCAACTTATGAAACAAAGAGTAGGGCATTATGCTAACACTTGCACCTAAATCACATAGACCTTTCTCAGTCCCTACTTTTCCCACAATGCATGGGATAGAAAAACTACCTGGGTCAAGGAACTTAGGAGGAAAAATGGTTGGGATCTTAACAATATCATTCTCCACAAATGTGGCGGTCTTGTCACCATTGTTGCTCTCCTTACTACCAGTCGTATTTATCTCTATACCCTCTTCCATTAGTACTTCCTCAGGGTTAGTTGAGTCATCTTCTTCCTCCTTCATGGTAACACGGTTACAGTGCTCTCGAGGGTTGAGTTCAGGCTTACTGGGAAGTCTATCTGGGGGTGCAAATGAAAAAGTAGCTTTTTGGGCAATTTGGGCTTCTAACATCCTATTATGAGTCGTAAGCACATCAACCTTTGAGGCTAATTGCTTAATGTACTCATTCTGTTTCTGTTATGCCATAAGCATGTTTTTCATCATTAGCTCTAAATTTGACTTTTGGGGCATCTGAGAAGGGAATAGGGGTCTTTGAAAACCAGGGGTACTCTAGCATTCATAGGGGGCATGTTCACAGTGTTTGGATTCGACCTATAAGAGAGATTCAGATGATTCTTCCAACCCGGATTACAGGTATTAGAGTAAGGGTCCTTGGTTAGTCTCGGGTTGAAATTTTGAACATAATTAACTTCATTAGGGTCTTGATAAAAAGGACTCCCAACTTGACAGTGCAAAGATATATGCTCAATTGAACCACAAATTTCTCAAAGGGAAGGGGCACTTGAGTGCACAGAATTAACATTCAATTGGTCCAATCTTTTAGTCATGGCATCTAGTTTAGCAGAAAGTGAAGTAAAAGCATCAACTTCAAGCTTACCTCCAACCCGCCTGAGTTGGGCTCATTCAATGGACCATTGAAAGTTATTAAGTGTCATTTCCTCGATAAGGTTATAGGCTTCACCCTCGGTCTTGCGCATTAGAGTTCCTCCTATCGCCGCATCAATAGTGAACCTCACAGCTTGGGTCACACCATTATAAAAGGCTTGGATAATCATCCAACGCTGAAGACCATGATGGGGGCACAAATGCAGTAGATCTTTAAAATGCTCCCATGCTTCATAGAGCGTCTCATCCTATTTTTGCAAAAAGTTGGTGATTTGATTTCTCAGGCTCGCTGTCTTGCTCAGAGGGAAGAGTTAGGCAAGGAAAGCTCTTGTCAACTCGTCCCAAGTAGTTATGCAACTAGACGGCAAAGAATGCAACCAAGCCCTCGATTTATCCCTTAATGAGAAAGGGAATAAGCGTAGGCGAATCGCATCACTGGAGACTCTGTTTAGCTTTAGCGTATCGCACACCTCTAAAAATACCGAGAGGTGTAGATTTGGATCTTCCAAAGGAGTTCCGCCAAACTGAGATTGTTGTACCATGGAAATAAGTGTTGGCTTGAGCTCGAAGTTATTGGCATCCACAGCAGGCCGAGCTATGCTTGAGGCGATCCCTTGGACTCTGGGAGTAACAAAATCTTGAAGGGTCCTACTTTCTTCACCCTCCATGTTTGAATTCCTTCTTGCCTCATGCCTTTGCTCTTCGCTCCTTTGCTTTTTTCTCCTTAAACGAAAAGTCCTCTCAATCTCTCGATCGAGCTCGTTCAAAATCAGACTTCGCATAAACTAGGAAAAATTCCTACAAGCACTTTCACCAACACTACCAGAGCAATTAAACAGGAAAAAGGAAAATAACAAGAAAACAAAACAAAACAAAACAATAAAATTCTTAGTCATGTTCGCAAGACAATACTCAATAATTAGCAATTTAGTCCCCAACAACGGCGTCAAAAACTTGACCACTACCTACCGTAAGTGCACGAGTAGTCGTAGTATAGATAAAAGGTATTATTCCTCAGGGACTAAAGTAATCTATCGAGCCTAGTCTTGTCAGATTATGCTAAGCAAAACTCCATTTCAAGTGGCTTCAATTAACTACTGCAAATAAACTCGTCTAAATCAATAAGAGAAAAACGTGTAGGAATTTTCGCAGTTATAGAAGAGAATTGGATCAAAATAAACAAACATGTGCTAAGTCTATTCAAGCAGTCCAACAACCAAATGTCGTCTTTCGAATGTTCACTTGATTGTTTTAAGTGTGCAAGTAAATTTTAGCTAAAAATAAACTCACAACATATCAAACACCTAATAGAACGAAATCAAATCAATCATGGAAATAAGCACAATTGAATAAACTAAAACATGATCCAATACATTCCCAAAAACTACTAGATTCGTAGACTAAGAAAACTACTCAGACATGATAAAAGATAAACAAACTAACCAAAAATCGATGAAATCTGAGGGAAAGGGGGCTCAACTGAGACGACCTTCACCAAGGGCTTTAGAACCGCCTCAGGATCAAAACTCTCACACTCAAAACTCACACAAAAGCAAAAACAAAACTGAAGAACAAAATTTGAAAGAAAATAAAGTAAACTAATCTTCACTAGGCTAACTCTACTTGCTTTGCTTGCTAGGGATTTCTCTCCTTCGCTGCTGAACGTCGCTATTTATAGGAAATTCAAGTTGACCTCAACCACACAGCCGTGGGAAAATAAAGAGGTAGTAGTTACAGGCCTACCATGGTCTGTGGCATCCACCACGATCCGACCGTAGTCTGTGTTGGAACCGGTTTCTTGCTCTTTTCTTGCTCCACGGGCGTAGCAACTTATGAATGACTATGGGGGAGGTCAAAACACAGCTATTTAAGAGCAAATGCTGGGTGAAAAGGCTAAAAATCCTGCAAAAAGCATAAAACAACTACACCCAAGCATAAATCAAGAATAGGAGAGTAAACAACATCATTAAGATCAAAATTCTCCTAAAAACGAGGCAAAATAGCCCTAAAATGTACATATTAAGCTCTTATCAATGAACCCCTTTTTTTAAGCAGAAGAGGATGTAACACGCCAAATTGTTAACTACTAGTTTGCGTTTATGTATCATGTGTGATATGTGTGTGATTTAGGTTTAATTTGAAATGTTAGAAACCTATTTTCAACTCTTAGAAACTCACCTCAAAAATTTCCATGTTCATGATCCTTAAATCATATATTTATACATAAAAGTAAGTGCAAATGATACGGCTTCATGAGATATTGGAAAAGTCAATTTCTTAATGGTGAAGCAAACCCTAAAAAAATGAAATAAAAAGAATAGTTGGTAAGAGAAGGATGGTATTAATTTGATATAACCTCAAACTTATCTAATTAGACATTTTTTTATTTAACCTCAACCCTATCTAGTTAAACCATTTGATTAATTAATGAATAAAAATGGCAAACTAGTATTTAGCCCTTTCCCACCAAATCTTGTGCCTCCCACCACCCATTAAAAAAAAGGAAAAAAAGAGAGGAAGCTTCATAGGGGCTAGGAAAAGGAGAAAGCAAAGAAATTAGGTGTTTAAGGTGAGTAATTCTTACTCTTCTTTTTAATCTAAAACTAGTTAGTGTAAGCCATAAAAATTGAAACATTTATGCATGGCAATGATATTTATGGTTTGATATGAAACATTACAAAGCTAATTTAAACTCTTAGAAACTCACATGAAAGATTTGCACATTTATGATCCTTGAATCATGTATTTGTTTGAGTGAACTTAGCTTGTATATGACTGATAACTTCAAGGTATAATATGAATTTTTCATGCCTTATATGACGAACACTCCATGAAATTGGTTAAGAAAACAAGAAAACAAGCACAATAAAGCTTTTAGAAACTATTTCCAAAAATTTCTTTGCTTTCTACACTGTTTGATTTGTTGTAGATTATTTAGTTGAAGAAAAGCTCTACAAATTTTATTGTAGATTGTATGTGATATTTTTAAGCTTTCCCTAATTTTTTGTGAATTTTGAATGTGTATATCCCAACCTATAAATTTTTAAGTAAATATGTCATGTTTAAGAAATAGTTGAATAATCATGTTAAATTAGTTTATATTACTGTTTGAGGGTAGGAATTATAATATCTCCGCATATAATAAAAGGTTATAGCTTCAACTTAGGCCCTATTCTTTTCATTGGTAAATTCAAATTTACTAATCTCAACCAACTTCAATCCACATTGACCCACTTCAACCCACTTCACAAACTTCAATAAAATAATACGAACTTCAACCCACTTCAACCCATTTAAGCCAACTTCAACCTACTTTAACCAACTTCAATCCACTTTTTACTATTTTAACCAACTTCTACCCATCATACAAAAAAAAATTCAACCAATTTCAACTCAACTAAACTCACTTCAACCTATTTCAACCAATTTCAACTCACTTCAAACCGCGTCAGCAAAAAAAATACCCACTTCAACTCACTTCTATCAATCCCAACCAACTTCACCCATTTACTAACCCATATTTCCTAACAAAAAAAACAGGGCCTTCGTTATAAAAGCAAACATAGTGGCTCATCATTTTTATTTTCAGGTTTAACCAATTTTTGCAAACAATCTGAATTTTTGTGAATTATTGGCAAGTTGAAAATTTCAAAAATTTATACAGTTGCTTTCTTATACTATTTGATAAATTTCTACAAGTTTTTTTTTGCAAATTTTAGATGAATGGATCCTTAGACATGAGAATTTTAAGTGAATTATGTAGTGTTGAAAAATTATGGCTTATTTGTCCAGTTAATGTTGAAAAGTCTGATCGTGTGGCTTGTTTTGAAGGAATGAAAATAGTGGATTGATTAAAACTATTATATGCTTAAATAAAATAATTTAAATCACTAGAACTTTATTTTTCCCTTGATTTGAGTATTTGTGTGTTGTGATAAGGCGACTTGTGAAAATATATGACAATAAGCCTTTTTGGAATCAAAGTTTGCGAAAGTCTATGATATAACATCTCTAAGTTAGGTTTTAAGAGAAATAAAGTTCTTACCTTGCCTAGGGCTATTGCTTATGTGTTGTGTTCTAGAGCTATGCTTATGTGTTGTGTTCTAGAGCTATGACCATAGTAGCAGTTGTCTGTATGTTTGGGTCCCTGGTTAGTACCTTGAGTGGGCTCTTCGTAGTCCACTAGGTTGTGTTCGTGACCCTCTATGTATGATCTGCATGAGTCCCTGGATGATACCTAAGTGGGCTCTGTTCAGTTTGCTAGGATGTGAATGTGACTCCATAGTTTGTTAATTGGGGGACAACTACATTTCTAGAGCGATGGGTCCGTGATTGGTATCTTAAGTGGGCTATGCTTGGTCCCCCAAGATGTTCTTGTGACCCTTTTGTTTTATGGTAGTCCCTTTTGTGGGTTGTGAGTCAATTTCCCCAAAACTATGCAATTGAATAATACAAGATTTAGAGTGCTTCAGATAGAAAATAAGTATGCATGTGCCAGAATTATGTCGAAGTAAAATATGTTACTTATTATGTAAGAATGTTGAAATTATATTATGTGAAATTTGTGTTATAACCGGAACATTAGACTAATTTAGCAAATTTCGCTTTCTTTTACACTCGAGTGAGACTAAGAGCCCAAAAGATATAGTTGGTAAGGGACAACATAGTCACTTTAGTGAATAAACTAATAATGGAGTCTATTCAGGGACTTAAGTGGAATAGAGGTGTAGGAGGCAAAAATTCTATGACCAATTAAGACCCGCTACGTGGAAAATCAAATATTTTTTATTTCGCCCAATTATACTTTGCCACATGGCAAAGTAATTACGACGGTCCATTAAATTAAATATTTAATGGAGAATTATTACGGCCAATTAAAAAGCCCCATGTGTCACAAATGATGCGAAAAATAGATTATTATTCCTTTTTAGAGATAATCAGGAAGAAACCCTAATCCCAACTTCTCTATAAAAAGGGAGCTACTCCTCTCATTTTGGGGTCGACATTCAGAAGAACTCACAAGAGCTCAAGAAAAAAATTCTCTTTGAAAGAAGGCACAATTACTCCAAACACGTGCCGTCCAACCTCAGAGATCAAACTATTTGCTCGACAGAGATTAAACCTATTAGGCCCTCTCTCGAGACCGAATTCATTCAAGAATATTCAAGGAGATCGAATCAGGGGATTTATTATACTTGTTCTTGTAATAATTATACAGAGATTGTATCCATTGCTATAATATCAATACAAAACATTTGAATTGTTACTCAATTTCTAGCTTAATTTATTTAAGGCTCGAAATTTGTGTTTACAAATTTGGCACGCTCGGTGGGACCTCTCTGACTCTCATTTCTTTCTCGAAAGTACGAATCGTATATTCGTTCAAGACCACATGGCCCCTAAGAACGCTACCTCTAAAGCTTCAAGGAAAGCAATCCGATCTACATCTCAGGGATCGACAACTGCTAGCATCGCATTTGGTGGGATTATGACTAGAAGCATGGTAAAAGCTGTTGCCATAATTGTCATAGGGCAATCGGTTGTGACTGCACCATTGCAGCCACGTAAGATTCAAAATTTAGACTCCAAAACTTCTGATATAGTCAACCAAGTTGCTTCTCTTACTTTGAAGAAAAAGTCTATTGCCGGCCTCAACATGCCACAAATGATGCCTTGTGTGATGGATGAACTCCAAACTCATACCAACCCTACCTTCCAGCCATTTGGTTTGGAAGAAGATGGCTATTCGAGTAGTGATTCCTCTTTGACATCGTCAAAAAAATCACCCTTTTCTCATGCTAAAGCTGAATCCTCAGACACTGTCATCATGCCAGTTATGGTGATGGAGGCTGCCAACTTTGAGGAACAATTAGCAAGCATGAAGGCTACATTGGATCGACTTTCTAAAGAGAGTGCAGAAAAGGACGCTCAAATCAAGCGTTAGAACGAGCAGATTGCTAAGTTGACCAAGAAATTAGAGAAGAAGTCATCTAAAGCTTCTAATAAGGACTCGGATGACGAAGATTCTGACAAGGAGTCTGATCGCAATGAAGAGTCTGATGATGGATGCATGCCAAAGAAGGACTATGCGTTGGGTTCAATGTCTGCTAAGCAAATTCAAAGCTTAAGTGCGAATGCAATTAAGGCTCAGCTAGGTGGAGGAAGTCACAAGACAAACTTGTACACGAAGCCTGTTAAGATCGTGAGTATTCTACCACAAGAGGGGGGGTGAATTGTGGTGTCTGATTTTCGCGTTGTAAATAACAAACACCAATTCTTTTCACTAGAAAAACCACTTCAGAAATTTTGCTTTTTGCGTATGTTGTGTTTCTAGATTTTCTCTTGCTTTCTTTTCTTGTTTCTTCTTTCCGTATATGTATCTTTCAATGGGAGTAAAATGCTATATTTAAATAAAAATTCTAACGGTCAAAACCAAGAAAATCAACTAAGTATGGAAAATGATTTTTCAAGAAAAATACTCCCCAACGGCTAGTGACAAGTTTTTCCCAAAGTATAAGGGATTTGTTATCCTAAGAGATAACCCTTATCTTCCCATAGTCGTGAAGAAGATTCAAAAGGTAACCAGAAATCTTCAGCTTTGGAAATTTTATCTTATCCGAAAATATGGGCAAAGGGAATCTTTTAGTTTTGACAAATCTCCCAAAACCTATTTTCGCAAATCTCCCATAATATTTTCAAGAAATATCCTTTCCAGAAAAATAGCAATCTTGGAGTTTACAGAAAGTACACTGGAGATCTTGGCCAATCGAAATGAATTTTCACAGATAAGCGGGTATGACCACTTCAGTTCAGAAACACCCTAAGCACCCTGTTTGCAGGGTTGTTCGCAACTGGTGTTCTGAAGTACTTAGCGCAAATACCGATTCAAGAGGTGTTTAAAAAGCATTTTCAATATTGGCATATTAACAAGATTCTAAATAAATAAAACCTATATACCCAAGACTTCTTGTTTTGAACCAGTCATCTTGTCCAAGATTTGTAGAGCTGCTGTGAACACCAAGGCCACCTTGTTTGCTGGGGTTGTTCTTTGCATTGCTAGAGTTCAGGAACATGCCTTACAATCAACTGTCGAGATGGCGTTCTTGACTTAATGTAGAATCACCGAGTAAAACCTGTTTTAAAGACTTGTTCTCACATGTAGCAAACCAGTTAATACAATAAAGATTATAAACACCAGTTAGGCCTGTTTGGAGATCGTGTTTGGAACAACATTACTTGGACACATTTTTACACTTGGATTTGTTATCATCAAAACTTAAATATAATAACTCAACAAATTCCCCCTTTTTGATGATGACAAACCAAGTGACCATATTGACAAAAAAATGAATGCTGATAGGGATCCACGTAAGTCAAGGTCAGGTTCAGATTCATACATTGTCACATTGTCAATAGGTAGGTGTTTCTCTTCTTCTTCCCCCTTTTGGCATCATTAAAAAGCAATAACAACAAGTATAAAGGAGAAGGAACAACAAGTAAGAGAGACCGCAAGTAGATATTTCATTAATAAGCAAAGCAGTACAATTGCAATAAAACAACAAACAAAACAAAAAACAACCTAGACAATCAGGGAGCATGGGGTGGTTTCGTTTGCAGAGGAGGAATGCTAGGGGCAAGGGTGGAGAGAAGAGCAAGCAAGTCTGCATGGCGTTTGGTAGAGAGGGCTTGTTCCTCAGCAAGAGCAGCCTTGACAGCTGATAGCTCATCCTTGAGGCGAGCATTGTCCTCAAGAACAGCCTCAACCTTAATGGACGGTTGCTTAGAAACAGGTGGTCGAGGTGGTCGACGACCCTGTTTGGAAACGGACCCTTCGCCAATCTCATAGCCACACCCTAGCAGAGTGTCAATCCCAATTGCATCAACGACTTGGGTCTCCATTCGCCGTGTGAGCACTATTCCAAAGTGCTCAAACACCCTTGATAGCAGAAACCCATATCCGAGATCATGAGCCCGGGTGGTGTTTGCAATTCACCCAATGTGGCGAATCATGACAGCCGGAAAATTTATGGGTTCCTCCCTATCCAAGAAGTCGACCAGGCACTGATCAAATAGGTCTGTTGAGTTTCTCCCTTGACCCCTTGGAATCACGTTCTTAATGATGAACATGAAAAGTAGTTGGTGGAGAGGGATCAAATCACCCTTTTTTACAGAGGAGGGTGTTTTCAGACCCTGTTTCTGACTGAGGTGTTTTGACACCTCTAGGAGCCTGGCTGGTTCCAGGGCTGTTTTATCTTCCCTCATATACACAGCAAAGCCTTGTGAGGGCGTTCACAGAATTTTCCCAAGTGTGGGCGCATCAACCTTGATGCCTTGCCCATTCACAAAACTTGTCACCACCCCTTCGGTGACCTCGCCGTTGGCATAAAATTCAGCCAACTCAGGCACAGAACACCCCAACTGGGTGTTCGCAAACAAGTCAAGCCAGCCTTGGGCTCGAAGCTTGGTCAAGAACACCCCCAGAACCTGTTCCTCAAAAAAACTTACAGACATTACCTTCCCCCTGACGACATTGCGCTTAAGCAACTGCGCATGTTTGTCAGACATAGGAGAGGGAGTGAACTGCTTTGGGCGTTTGGAGGCAGGAACAGAGGTGGTAGCTTTTGGTAGGGGGGCTGTTCCGGGTTTTCGCTTGAGGGGTGTTTTTGCAGGAGAGGGCTTCACAGCAGGTTTAGTGGATGATTTTGGAGGGGCTTGATCTTCAGAGGACTCGGAAAACACCGGTGTCCCCTGTTTGAAGGTGGTGTCTTCAGAGTCAGAACTCGAGAACCCTTCGGTAGAAGAGGAAATCTCCTCGATGATAGGAGCAGAGGGTTTAGAGGATCTGGGGGTCGATCTAGAAACAATTCTCGCAGATTTGCGAGAAGGTTGAGAAGGAGGAGAAGAGGGAGTTAGAGAGGGGCGAGACCTTGGTTGTGGTCGTGTTTGGGTGCGCCTAGCCACCATCTTTACCCTTTTCCTCTTCTCTCCAGTTTGAGAGACTAGAGGAACAGAGTTATCCTCTTGGACAGGATTTTCTCCTGTTTTCTCACCAGAATCCTCCTTCAGATCCATGAACAAATCATCGAAGAACACATCCCCTGTTCTTTGAGTTGTTTCCGGGAATAGTGCAGAAGAACAGGGTTCAAAATCCCCAACGATGGTTTTTGGGTTCTCCAATAATTGGTCTTGAAAACCCGAAGAACCAGCAACTGCTACAGAAGAAATGGGACAAGGGATTGTTCCCACATACATCCCTAATTTCCAACTAAAGGAGTAGGGAATATCATTCAACTCAAGCCCAATATTTTTGAGGTTTAACTGAGTGAGATACCCGAAGATTGTGTGGATAATTGGGCAAGGAGGAGCCGGAATTGAGGGTATAATCAGGTTGTTACTCTCAGAGATTGATGAGGACTCAGTTTTGGAAGCCATTATTGCAAGGAAGAATTTCGGGTTTTGAGGGTTTTGCTAGGGTTTGAAAGCAAGAACGGAGGAGAGAGAGAGAGAGAGAGCAAGAAGGGGAAGACAGACGCACGCAAGGGGGTTTTTAAACTCCCCACCCGTTATGAAGAGCCACCTAGAGAACACCTAGAATTTAAGCAGGCAGCAAACATTAATGACAATCAAAGCATACCTGTTCGAGAACATGCTTCTCTCATTCCAAGGTCTGTCATGAATACTCTTTCTCCATCTCCCAAGACAGCAGTATATAATCATAATATCATACAGACTACACATATTCGTTAAGCATAGACCACTGTTTTAATAAAGAGAATTGCAAACAAGGGAATAGAACAGGTATTAGAAGGTGTTTTTGTCAGCTTGATCTACCTCTGAGAACAGGTGTTCTCAGGGTGTTTTCACCAACCCCAATTCCAGTCTGTTTCTCTCAAATTGATCTCTAGCTAGTGCCTTAGTGAATATATCAACAATTTGATTTTCCGTTGAGCAAAAATTCATAGAAATTAAACCCTTTTCAACATTATCTCTTAAGAAATGATGTCGAATGTCAATATGTTTTGTCCTTTTGTGTTGACATGGGTTTTTGGCAATGTTAATAGCGCTAGTATTATCACAAAAAATAGGAATGCATCCAGTGTTAACACAAAAATCCGTAAGCTGTTGTCTTGTCCACAACAGTTGAGCACAACATGAAGCTGCTGCAACATATTCAGCTTCTGCTGTGGACATGGCAACTGAATGTTGCTTCTTGGTAGCCCAAGATACCAAACAAGGTCCAAGAAAATGAGCCATACTTAAGGTACTCTTTCTATCAACTAGGAAACCTGCGTAGTCAGCGTCAGTATATCCAACAAGATCAAGATTGTAACCTCTAGGATACCATAGAGCTAAATCAGGTGTATGCTTTAAATATCTTAATATTCGTTTGACAGCCTTAAGATGAGTCTCTTTAGGACTAGACTGAAAACGGGCACATAAACCAACACTAAAAACAATATCCAGTCTACTAGCGGTTAGGTATAGGAGTGACCCAATCATGCCCCTATAGAGTTTCTCCTCAACTGAGGGACTCCCATCATCCATAACCAACTTGGTTGAAGGAGAAATAAGAGTGTCTATAGGTTTGGCCGACTCCATCCCAAAACGCTTAAGTAGCTCCTTGATATACTTTTGTTGATGGATCATGGTGCCGTTTGGAGTTTGCTTGATTTGTAAGCCTAAGAAAAAGTTAAGCTCACCCATCTTGCTCATCTCAAACTCACTCCTCATCATATTTGAAAATTCATGGCATAAATCATGATGAGTTGCACCAAATATAATGTCATTTACATATATTTGGACAATCAATAAATGTTCCCCCTTAGATTTTAGAAACTAGGTATTGTCTACCTTGCCTCTTCTAAAATCATTTTCAAGTAAAAAGCTTGACAACCGTTCATACCAAGCTCTTGGAGCTTGTTTTAAACCATAAAGTGCTTTGTCAAGTTTTAAAACATGATTTGCAAAATCACCATTTTCAAAACCAGGGGGTTGTTTGACATACATCTCTTCTTTAAGGTATCCGTTTAGGAATGCACTTTTCACATCCATTTGATATAGCTTGATTTCCATATGATCTGCCAAGGCTATTAAGATTCGAATAGCCTCAATTCTAGCAACCGGTGCAAAGGTTTCTTCATAATCAATCCCTTCTTCTTGATTGTACCCTTGAACCACCACCCTTGCCTTGTTCCTAGTGACTGTTCCTGACTCATCTAGCTTATTTCGGAACACCCACTTGGTTCCAATGATTGTTCTATCTGCAGGTTTAGGTACAAGGTGCCGCACTTTGTTTCTTTCAAATTGATGAAGCTCTTCTTGCATAGCCGTGATCCAATCTGAATCTGCAAGGGCTTCATTCACACTTTTTGGCTCAATGTTAGAAAGAAAAGCATAGAAAGCACAAAAATTCTTAAGTTTAGATCTAGTTTGCACTCCAGTATTAATATCTGACAAGATTTGATCAAGAGGGTGCGAACTATGGTGTTTCCATGGTCTTGGATTAATTGGATCCACAGACACGTGTTTTGTTCTAACTGAAGTGTGTGTAGGATCAGGCTCAAGAACACCTCCTGATCCTGTTTTTGCAC
>JACYFF010031955.1:56183360-56204907 GCA_017589665.1 Selenicereus undatus
CTTTTTGATGATGACAAACCAAGTGACCATATTGACAAAACAAAAAATATGAATGCTGATAGGGATCCACATAAGTCAAGGTCAGGTTGGTCAGGTTCATTCGTCATACATTGTCACATTGTCAATAGGTTTTCACTCTTCTTAATTCCCCCTTTTTGATGATGACAAACCAAGTGACCATATTGACAAAACAAAAAAAATGAATGCTGATAGGGATCCACGTAAGTCAAGGTCAGGTTGGTCAGGTTCATTCGTCATACATTGTCACATTGTCAATAGGTTTTTCACTCTTCTTCCCCCTTTTGGCATCATTAAAAAGCAAGAGGTACTGCAAATAGATATTCCATTACAAAAAATAGTACAATGCCAAACACAAGACTAATAAAGGAGGAGGAGACTAGAGAACAGCCTAGACAATCAAGGAGTAGGGGGTGGTTTCGTTTGCAGAGGAGGAATGCTGGGGGCAAGGGTAGAGAGAAGGGCAAGCAAATCTTCATGGCGTTTGGCATAGAGGGCTTGTTCCTCAGCAAGAGCAGCCTTGACAGCTTAGAGCTCATCCCTGAGGCGAGCATTGTCCTCAAGAACAGCCTCAACCTTGATGGAAGGTTGCCCAGAAACAGGTGGTCGAGGTGGTCGACGACCCTGTTTGGAGACTGACCCTTCCCCAACCTCATAGCCACACCCTAGCAGAGTGTCAGTCCCAATTTCATCAACGACTTGGGCCACCACTCGCCGTGTAAGCACTATTCCAAGGTGCTCAAACACCCTTGTCAGCAGAAACCCATACCCGAGATCATGAGCCCGGGTGGTGTTCGCAATTCGCCCAATGTGGCTAATCATGATAGCTGGAAGATTTATGGGTTCCTCCCTATCCAAGAAGTCGACCAGGCACTGATCAAAAAGGTCTGCTGAGTTTCTCCCTTGACCCCTTGGAATCATGTTCTTAATGACGAACATGAAAAGTAGTTGGTGGAGAGGGATCACATCACCCTTTTTTACAGATGAGGGTGTTCTCAGACCCTGTTTTTGACTAAGACGTTTGGTCACCTCTAGGAGCCTGGCTGTCTCTAGGACAGTTTTGTCTTCCCTCACATACACAGCAAAACCTTCTGAGGGCACTCCCAATATGTTTCCAAATGAGGGCGCATCAATCCTAATGCCTTGCCCATTCACAAAACTTGTCACCACCCCTTCGGTGACTCTGCAGTTGGCGTAAAACTCAGCCAACTCAGGCACAGAACACCCTTGTTGGGTGCTTGCAAACAACTCAAGCCAGCCTTGGGCTCGAAGCTTGGTCAAGAACACCCCCAGACCCTGTTCCTCAAAAAGGCTTACAAACACTACCTTCCCTCTGACGACATTGCGCTTAAGCAACTGCGCATGTTTGTCAGACATAGAAGAGGGAGTGAACTGCTTTGGGCGTTTGGGGGCAGAAACAGAGGTGGTAGCTTCTGGTAGGGGGGCTGTTCTAGGCTTTCGCTTGAGGGGTGTTTTTGCAGGAGAGGGCTTCACAGCAGGTTTAGTGACTGATTTTGGAGGGGCTTGATCTTCAGAGGACTCGGAAAACACCGGTGTCCCCTGTTTGAAGGTGGTGTCTTCAGAGTCAGAACTCGAGAACCCTTCGGTAGAAGAGGAAATCTCCTCGATGATAGGAGCAGAGGGTTTAGAGGATCTGGGGGTCGATCTGAAAGCAATTCTCGCAGATTTGCGAGAAGGTTGAGAAGGAGGAGAAGAGGGAGTTAGAGAGGGGCGAGACCTCGGTGGTGGTCGTGTTCTTGGCGTTCGGGTGCACCTAGCCACCATCTTTACCCTTTTCCTCTTCTCTCCAGTTTGAGAGACTAGAGGAACAGAGTCATCCCCTTGGACAGGACTTTCTCCTGTTTTCTCACTAGAGTCCTCCTTCATATCCATGAACAGATCATCGAAGAATGCATCCCCTGTTCTTTGAGTTTTTTTCGGGAATAGTGCAGAAGAACAGGGTTCAAAATCCCCAACGACGGTTTCTGGGTTCTCCAAGAATTGGTCTTGGAAACCCGAAGAACCAGCAACTGCTACAGAAGAAATGGAACAAGGGATTGTTCCCACATACACCACTAATTTCTAACCAAAGGAGTAGGGAATATCATTCAACTCAAGCCCAATACTTTTGAGGTTTAACCAATTGAGATACCCGAAGATTGTGTGGATAATTGGGCAAGGAGGAGCCGGAATCGAGGGTATAATCATGTTGTTACTCTCAGAGATTGATGAAGAATCAGTTTTGGGAGCCATTATCGCAAGGAAGACTTTCGGGTTTTGAGGGTTTTGCTACGGTTTGAAAGCAAGAAGAGAGGAGAGAGAGAGAGAGCAAGACGGGGAAGACAGACGCACGCAAGGGGGTTTTTTAAACTCCCCACCCGTTATGAAGGGCCACCTAGGGAACACCTAGAATTTCAGCAGGCAGCATACATTAATGACAATCAAGGCATACCTGTTCCAGCCGCCTGTTCTTGAACATGCTTCTCTCATTCCAAGGTCTGTCATGAATACTCTTTCTCCATCTCCCAAGACAGCAGTATATAATCATAATAGCACACAAGACTACACATATTCGTTAAGCATAGACCACTGTTTTGATAACAAGAATTGCAAACAAGGGGATAGAACACGTATTATAAGGTGTTTTTGTTAGCTTGATCTAACTCTGAGAACATGTGTTCTCAGGGTGTTTTCACCAACCCCAATTCCAATCTATTTCTCTCAAATTGATCTCTAGCTAGTGCCTTAGTGAATATATCAGCAATTTGATTTTCCGTTGAGCAAAAATTCATAGAAACTAAACCATTTTCAACATTATCTCTCAAGAAATGATGTCGAATGTCAATATGTTTTGTCCTTTTATGTTGACATGGGTTTTTGGCAATGTTAATAGCACTAGTATTATCACAAAAAATAGGAATACATCCAGTGTCAACACAAAAATCCTTAAGTTGTTGTCTTATCCACAACAGTTGAGCACAACATGAAGCTGCTGCAACATATTCAACTTCTGCTGTGGACATGGCAACTGAATGTTGCTTCTTGGTAGCCCAAGATACCAAACAAGGTCCAAGAAAATGAGCCATACCTGAGGTACTCTTTCTATCAACTAGGAAACCTGCATAGTCAGCGTCAGCATATCCAACAAGATCAAGATTGCAACCTCTAGGATACCATAGAGCTAAATCAGGTGTATGCTTTAAATATCTTAGTATCCGTTTAACAGCCTTAAGATGAGTCTCTTTAGGATTAGACTGAAAACGGGCACATAAACCAACACTAAAAACAATATCCGGTCT
Source organism: Selenicereus undatus (assembly GCA_017589665.1). Lineage (NCBI taxonomy): Eukaryota > Viridiplantae > Streptophyta > Magnoliopsida > Caryophyllales > Cactaceae > Selenicereus > Selenicereus undatus. Next base: position 56,186,678 of record JACYFF010031955.1, read on the forward strand.
ACTAGCGGTTAAGTATAGGAGTGACCCAATCATGCCCCTTTAGAGTTTCTCCTCAACTGAGGGACTCCCATCATCCATAACCAACTTGGTTGAAGGAGAAATAGGAGTGTCTATGGGTTTGGCCGACTCCATCCCAAAACGCTTAAGTAGCTCCTTGATATACTTTTGTTGATGGATCATGGTGCCGTTTGGAGTTTGCTTGATTTGTAAGCCTAAAAAAAAGTTAAGCTCACCCATCATGCTCATCTCAAACTCACTCCTCATCATATTTGAAAATTCATGGCATAAATCATGATGAGTTGTACCAAATATAATGTCATCTACATATATTTGGACAATCAATAAATGTTCCCCCTTAGATTTTACAAACAAGGTATTGTCTACCTTGCCTCTTCTAAAATCATTTTCAAGTAAAAAGCTTGACAACCGTTCATACCAAGGTCTTGGAGCTTGTTTTAAACCATAAAGTGTTTTGTCAAGTTTAAAAACATGATTTGGAAAATCACCATTTTCAAAACTAGGGGGTTGTTCGACATACACCTCTTCTTTGAGGTATCCGTTTAGGAATGCACTTTTCACATCCATTTGATATAGCTTGATTTCCATATGAGCTGCAAAGGCTATTAAGATTCGAATAGCCTCAATTCTAGCAACTGGTGCAAAGGTTTCTTCATAATCAATCCCTTCTTCTTAATTGTACCCTTGAACCACCAGCCTTGCCTTATTCCTAGTGACTATTCCTGACTCATCTTGCTTATTTCGGAACACCCACTTGGTTCCGATGATTGTTCTCTCTGCAGGTTTAGGTACAAGGTGCCACACTTTGTTTCTTTCAAATTGATGAAACTCTTCTTGCATAGCTGTGAACCAATCTGAATCTGCAAGAGCTTCATTCACACTTTTTGGCTCAATGTTAGAAAGAAAAGCATAGAAAGCACAAAAATTCTTAAGTTTAGATCTAGTTTGCACTCCAGTATTAATATCTGACAAGATTTGATCAAGAGGGTGCGAACTATGGTCCTTCCATGGTCTTGGATTAATTGGATCCACAGACACATGTTTTGTTCTAACTAAAGTGTGTGTAGGATCAGGCTCAAGAACACCTCCTGATCCTGTTTCTGCACCTGTTTGCAAGCTGGTATGGTTCCGAACATGGTTCAACGGTGTTTCCCCCGGTTTGGTTCTCACCTTGTCTGCCATTTTGAGGAACAGCTTCTGTACCTGTTTTCTTCAGGGTGTTCTCACCTTGTTTTTTTTGGTTCAACAATTCCTTTTGGACAAGACCTAATTCAAACTCTTCACCCTGTGCATTACTCTCATTCAAAGAGTTAGATTCATCAAAAAACACATGCACACTTTCCTCAACACACACGGTTCTTTTGTTAAAGACTTTGTATGCCTTACTGTGAGAGGAATAACCAAGAAATATTGCCTCATCACTCCTTCGATCAAACTTTCCTAAGGCGTCTTTCCCATTGTTATGCATGAAACATCTACAACCAAATGTTCTTAGATGCATAATGTTGGGTTTTCTGCCTTTAAGAAGTTCATAAGGAATTTTGTTCAAAATGGGTCTAATCATGCATCTATTTATAATGTAACATGATGTGTTCAAGGCTTCTACCCAAAAGTTCTTAGGAAGAGCACTAGCAATAAGCATTGTTCTAGTCATGTCTTCTAGGGTACGATTTTTTCGTTCAACCACCCCATTCTGCTGGGGTGTTCTCGGGGCTGAGAAGTTATGAACAACACCATGTTCATTACAATAGTTTGTAAAACTTGCATTTTGAAATTCAGTACCATGATTAGACCTCAAGCTTAACAATGAGTGTCCTACTCTCTTTTCAATCCTTTTGAGAAGGGCAATAAACCTCTCAAAGGTTTCATTCTTGGATGTCAAGAATAAAGTCCAAGTAAATCGAGAGTAATCATCCACAATTACAAGCACATACCTTTTCCCTCCTCTACTAGCTATCCTCATGGGACCACATAGATCAATATGCAATAACTCAAGAGGTCGAGTAGTGCTTACACACTTTTTAGATTTTAAAGATGATCTAACTTGTTTTCCTTTTGCACAAGCTTCACATACCTTGTCATCATTATACTTTATGGAAGGTAGTCCAACAACCAAATCTTTGGAAACAAGTTTGTTTAACAAGTACAGGCTTGCATGACCTAGTCTCTTGTGCCATAGCATTATATCATCATTTAATGCATTTAAACAAGTCAGATTATTTTAGGGAAGAGTGGAAATACAAACTTTATAAACATTTTGACATCGCTTACCCCTCAACACAACATTTCCTATGTCGTCATTCACAACCAAGCAACGTGTTTTTGAAAACAGTACTAGGTTGTTCTTGTCACACAGTTGGGACACACTTAGCAAATTGTGTTTTAACCCATCAACTAAGTGCACATTATCAATTGAGTCGGAGAGAGTTTTACCAATATTACCCATACCAACAATTGTCCCAGACTTGCCGTTTCCAAGTGCTACACTCCCACCATTCAAAGCTGTAAGTGAGAGAAAATTTGATCTTTCACCAGTCATGTGCCGTGAACACCCACTATCAACAAACCACAACTGCCTGTTTTCAAGGGTGTTAGTGGGGTTGTTCGTAAGGTTGTTCTCTCTCACTTCAGCCTGCAAAACAAATCACGGGTTAGTTTTGGGAACCCAGATCCACTTGGGTCCCATTCTTTTAGACATGTAAAGCTCATCTTTTCTAATCCAGATTTGTTTCACATACCTTTCATTCTTTTCATTGGCATGTTTTCTTAAAGGGCAAGTGTATCTATAATGACCCGTTTTACCACAACGAAAGCAAATGATGTTTTCAGGTAATCCCACATACTTCCTATGTATTGGGTAAACAGTCCATTTATGCTTGTAACCAAGTCCCTTTTTGTTTCTACTGTGATAAGTGTTTAGCCAATCAAGGGCTTGTGAGGATTTGTTCCAGCGTTTGTTTGTGGCAAGATCAGTTTCCAATTTTTCTATGGTAGCTTTCAAGCTCTGCTTTTCATTTAGCAGGGATTCAACTGTTTCTTCCACTTTAGAGAGTTTTTTCTCTACTTGAGTATAATCGCCTTCTTTTAGAAAGAGATCTTCTCTAAGCACGTTAATATTCTCATGTAAACCGAGTTTTTCATTTTTAAGAATTTCATTTTTAAGCTCTAGGTCACGAACTTCTCTTTTTAGATCAGCACAGGTGTCTATCAAATTATATAGAAGTTCTTCTAAAGTGGCTTTGTTAAGACCATGTACCTCGTTCTTGGGATCTGAGAAGCTGATTGTTGATTCATCATCTGAATCTGAAACACTTTGTGCCATCAGTGCTACAACCCCTTCTTCAGCTTCAGATTCTCCTTCATCCTCAGAGGAATCTCCCCAAGCAGCCAGCATAGCTTTCGAGAATCGCTTGCCCATATTGTTTACAGGGTGTTTTCGACCCTATTTTCGAGGGTGTTCGGGCATCTGATCTTCTCGAAGCAGAGGACAATTTTTGACTAAGTGATCTGGTTTACCACACTTGAAACACCCTGTGAGCTGTTCTTTGGGGGTGTTTCTGGACTTACTGAAGTCTTTTCTTTTGTTGTTTTCCTTGACCTTTTTGAAGAATTTCTTGAATTTTCTGGACATTAGGGCCATATCTTCATTTTCAAGGTTAGAGTCAGTGTCCTCATGTGCTTTCAAGGCAAGCCCACGATCCTTCTTTTGCTCCTCTCTTTGTTGTGAGTTCTTTCGGAGTTCATAGGTTTGGAGATTACCAATCAACTCGTCGAGGGTGATCTTATTCATGTCTTTTGCCTCTTGGATGGCTGTTACTTTGGCCTCCCACATACGAGGTAGAATTCTGAGGATTTTCCTCACCAACTCTTCAGTGGTGAAAGACTTTCCCAGGGATTTTAACCCGTTCGTGATGTGGGTAAACCGTGTATACATATCCATCACAATCTCACGATCACCCATATCAAACAACTCATATTGTCGCATAAGTAACTCAATTCTAGATTGTTTAACTTGACTCGTACCTTCATGAGCAACTTGCAGGGCATTCCAGATAGCTTGGGCTGATTCACACTCATAGATGCGAGTGTATTCATCGGGTCCTAGGCCAAAATATAGTAGCTTCTTGGCCTTGGCATTTTTCTCCATCTTTTTATAGTCCTCGGCATCAAACTCTATGGATTCCTTGGAAACCTTCTTACCATCGTCAAGCACCTTGGTGGGAACAAGGGGCCCGTTCTTGATGAGCATCCATAACTCATAATCTTCTACCTGGATATAGTTTTCCATCATATTCTTCCACCAACTATAATGTTGGCCGTTGAAATAGGGTGGCCGAGTAATGGATTGTCCTTCAAGGATTCCTTGTGGTGTACTCATCTTCAGAATCCCTCAAGGTGTTAGCCTTTTTACGAGAGAACCAAGCTCTGATACCACTTGTTAAGTTCGTGAGTATTCTACCACCAGAGGGGGGTGAATTGTGGTGTCTGATTTTCGCGTTGTGAATAACAAACACCCTTGTGACTTGGTTGCAGAGGGTGTTCTCAAATATTGCAAATGCGAAAATCACCAAGATAAATGCGGAAAATAAAGCACACACAATTTTTACGTGGAAAACACCTCTAGCCCAACTGAGGTGTGAAAAACCACGACCTGCCTCATGTAGGATTTAACCACTTCACTAAACCGGGCTTAACTCGTTACAAATGTAACACACCTTGTTACAACTTGCAACCACGTAACCTCCTTCTCTAAGACAGGTTACACCACGTTCAAATCTCACTAGATTGGACACGTCCAAAGTCCACACGACTAGGACACACTCACTCACTTTCGACTGATCTGGGATCAAAGTCAACAAACACCTTACTGGGGGTGCTTCTTACTAAGCAGATGTAAGGTACAATGAAAATCCTATTATGCCAATATATTGAAAGCTCAGTTTAAACACAACTTGTGACGGTCTTTCTTTTCTCAAGTGTAGCTCAAAAACTTCTTCTCACTAGAAAAACCACTTTTGAAATTTTCCTTTTTGCGTATGTTGTGTGTTTCTCGTTTTTCTCTCTTGCTATTTTTTCTCTCAAAATGGGAGTGAAAAAACTGAGATTTTATACACAAAAATCCAACGGTCAAGACCAAAGAATCAGCTAAGTATGGAAAACGATTTTCAAGCAAAGATACTCCCCAACGTCTAGTGATAAACTTTTCCCAAAGTATAAGGGATTTGTTATCTTAAGGGATAACCCTTATCTTCCCATAGCCGTGAAGAAGATTCAAAAGGCAACCAGAAATCTTCAACTTTTGAAATTTTATCATATCCGAAAATATAGGCAAAGGGAATCTTTTAGTTTTGGCAAATCTCCCAAAACCTATTTTCGAAAATCTCCCATAATATTTTCAAGAAATATCCTTTCCAGAAAAATAGCAATCTTGGAGTTTAAAGAAAGTATTCTGGAGATCTTGGCCAACCGAAATGAATTTTCAAAGATAACCGGGTATGGCCACTTCAGTTCAGAAACACCCTAGGCACCCTGTTTGCAGGGTTGTTCGCAACTGGTGTTCTGAAGCACTTAACGCAAATACCGATTCAAGAGGTATTTAGAAAGCGTTTTCAATATTGGCATATTAACAAGAATCTAAATAAATAAAACCTATATACCCAAGACTTTTTGTTTTGAACCAGTCATCTTGTCCAAGATTTGTAGAGCTGCTGTGAACACCAAGGCCACCTTGTTTGCTGGGGTTGTTCTTTGCATTGCTAGAGTTCAGGAACATGCCTTACAATCAACTGTCGAGATGGCGTTCTTGACTTAATATAGAATCACCAATTAAAACCTGTTTTGAAGACTTGTTCTCACATGTAGCAAACCAGTTAATACAATAAAAATTATAAACACCAGTTATGCCTGTTTGGAGATCGTGTTTGGAGCAACATTACTTGGACAAATTTTTACACTTAGATTTGTTATCATCAAAACTTAAATATAATAACTCAACACATCTAGAAACGTTGTGCTTGGAGGACTATAGGGAAATGCTATCGAATTTTTTTGTGGATATGCAAGAGCGTAACCTTTACAATTATACGCTTTTGTTTCCTGAATGGGTTTAGGACCACCTACCCTTTAGAAGGAGTCTAGGTCATGTTGTCTTAATTAGGATTATTCGCTCATGATTTGAGTATATGATAATTTTGAATAATTGCTACACATTACATTATGTTAAAGGGAGCTTGAAACTTTTTCTCAGACACGTACATTGTAAGAAATGGAAGGGAATCGAGATTGGATGTATCAGAGACATGATGAGAGGGGTTATCTGAGCACGGTTTTCATTCAAAAAGTTAAGGAGTTCATTGATTTTGCTACTAGGCAAGAGACATATCACAGAACTACCAAGATAAAGTGTCCGTGTGCTAAGTGTTGGAATGTGCCTTATTTGGATGTAGATACCGTAAAGCTCCATCTCTACAAGCAAGGGTTTCGGCCCAATTACTATAAGTGGGTTTGTCATGGGGAAGCTTTTGGTGATGTATCACATGCTGGTAGCTCATCCAATGTAAGGGACGGAGAAAATCTCATGAGCGATATGGTGTTAGATGCGTATGGTCCGATGGCATCCCGTATGGTAGATGAAGGGATGAATGATGGTGAAGAGGAGCCTTTCTTAGATGCAAAAAGATTCATTCAGCTGGAGCAAGCAGCTGAGAAGCCCTTGTATGAGGGATCTGATATGTCTCTCTTGAAAGTTGTTGCACGGCTAATAGGCCTTAAATGTGAGTTCAACGTGTCCCATCGAGCAGTTGATAGAATTGCATCATTAATGAAAGCCATGTGCCCAAATGATAATGAAATGACAGCCACCTTCTATGAAACCAAGAAATTACTTGCTGGGCTCGAACTTCCGCATCATAAAATCCATGCATGCCCTAATGGATGCTTGCTATTTTGGAAGGATGCTGAAGAATTGGAAACCTGTTCGGTCTGTGGTGCGAAGAGGTATATTAAGGAGACTGGAAGAGGGAAAAAAATTGCTAAGAAAGTGTTAATCCATTTTCCAATTGGTCCTAGATTGCAAAGCTTGTATGTGACAAAAAGTGTTGCTGAACATATGACTTGGCATCATGAACACCCATGTACCGAGGGCTTTATGGAACATCCTAGCGATGCGGAGGCATGGATGCATTTTGACAATACTTTTTGTGAATTTGCATCGGAGCCTCGTAATGTGAGGTTAGGGTTATGTACTGATGGTTTCTCTCCATTTGGTCACTTTGGACAAAGTTATTCATGTTGGCCCGTCATTCTCACACCTTACAATCTACCTCCGTGGATGTGAAACAATTTATGTTCATCAGTCTCCTCATACCAAGCCCCAAAAATCCGAAAGGCAATCTAGATATATACATGCAACCATTAATTGAAGAGCTACTGTTGTTGTGGGAGGTTGGAGTCAAGACTTATGATATAACTCGAAAGCAAAATTTCACCATGAAGGTTGCCGTCAATTGGACAATAAGTGATTTTCCTGCATACGGCATGTTTTTTGGTTGGATGACAGCTGGTAGATTAGCGTGCCCTTACTGTATGGAGAACACCAAGTCTTTCAGACTTAAACACGGGAACAAGCATTGTTGATTCAATTGTCACCGCCAATTTCTACCTATGGACCACATGCTCCGTAGGAACAAAAGTGCTTTTTCCAAAAACAAGGAGGATTATTCCTCGCCTCCCCCAAGATTGAGTGGGGAGGAGATGTGGAACCGTGTGTCATCATTACCAAAAGCTTCTGATCACCAAGGAAAAGTAGCTGGATTTGGAGATGTTCACAATTGGTCAAGAAGAAGCATATTATGGGACCTTCCATATTGGAGCAAGCTACTAATTCGACACAATTTGGATGTTATGCATGTTGAGAAAAATGTGTTCGAACAAATTGTCAACACAATAATGAATGTCAAGGGGAAATCGAAGGATGACATCAATTCTAGAAAGGACCTTGCCACACATTGTAAGCGCAGAAGACTTCATGTGCAGATAACTAATGGTGGTAACGGAGATCGAAGAAAGGTGATACCTGCTGCCCCATATGTGCTTACTAAGGAGCAAAGAAAAGTATTGTGTGATTGGCTATGTGACTTGAAATTCCTAGATGGATAGGCCTCTAACTTAAGTAGGTGTGTTGATCGCACAAATGGGTGGTTGCATAACTTGAAAAGTCATGATTGTCATGTTTTCATGGAGCGATTGTTGCCAATTGCAATGAGAGAGCTATTGCCAACTAATGTGTGGAAAGTTCTGACTTAGCTTAGCCTGTTCTTTCGAGACCTATGCGTGAAGAGAGTACATATGAATGATGTGATCCGACTAGAAAACAACATCGTTGAGATACTTTAAAAACTGGAAACAATTTTCTCTCATTCATTTTTCAATGTCATGGAGCATCTACCGGTCCATCTGCCATATGAGCTTAGAGTTGGCAGGCCACAACAATACAGGTGGATATACTCATCTGAAAGGTAAACATTAATTTCACATACTCTATATAAGTTATTAATCTTTAGTTATCATCGCTATATGATAATGGAAGAATAAAACTGTAGGCGTATGGGTGACTTGAAACAAAAAGTGGGTAACAAAGCCCGTGTTGAAAGTTCCATTTGCAATGCATACCTTATGGAGGAGAACTCAGATTTCTGTGCCAATTACTTTGATGAAAATATTATCACAAAGTCAAGAGATTTGGGCCAAAATGAAGTCGAGTTAAATCCAAACATTCCAGATGTATTTTCCATGAATGTTGGGTATGCCTCAACTGAAGGCAACAGTCGATATTTGGATGAACAGGAATTTCGTGTTGCTCATGCATATGTGTTGTCAAACTATGACATACTGAAACCTTATGAGCGGTATGCATTCTTTGCATGTTTAAGTTATTATAGTATTCATAATTGAAATCATTTTTGACACGTTTAATTCCTTATTTTATCATAGGATTTTTAAACAAGAGATGGTGAGACAGAATCCTAGAGTTAGGGTCGAAGATGTTTGGGCTCAATTTGAAGAACGATTCCCTATATGGCTTAAAGATCATGTAAGTGGCATGAAATAAATTGACACATCTAATATTACGTTCACTAAAAAGTAAATGTAATCAATCTGTTTAATATTGTAGGTAATGACATCCAGGGATGTTTCTAATGATGTGATAAGGTCCCTCGCCATGGAACCTAGGAAAGATGTGCGTTGTTGGGATCATTTCTACATTAATAATTACAATTTTCACACGTACTCCTATGGGAAGAACAAATCAACAATGAACTATGGGGTATCGGTCAAAGGGGTTGATGGTGTAGAATACTATGGAATTCTTCAGGAGGTCATCGAGTTAACTTACTTGGGAACTCACCAATTGTACAAAACAGTTCTCTTTAAATGTGATTGGTTTGACTCTGTGAATGGCATCAACATGCATGAACATTATAAACTCGTGGATGTCAACCACACGAAAAAATATCCCAAGTATGATCTGTTTGTTCTTGCATATCAAGTAACACAAGTTAGCTTCACATCTTATCCTGGCATGAAAAATGACAAAAATCAATGGTGGGCGGTACTTAAGATGAAGCCAAGGGCCACGATCGATTCCCAGATGGATGACATTGCTCCTTTTCAGGAGGAGAACAATAACAACCCACCCACTTTATCACATCTTGACATAGACGAAGACATATCCATCAACGATGACTTAGCTGATGACCTTCTAGAGGGCAGTGAGCTTGGAATACGCGAAGATGAAGATGGTGAGGATGAAGAAGAAGAGGATGACATAAATATAGATGAGCAAAAGCTTGAAACATTGGGGCCAACATGATTAGTTGCAACATGATTAACAAAGCTCGTACCACTCACCTAAACTCTGAACTTGTTGTTTCACTTTGGGGCCAAATGATCATAAGCTCCAGCAAAGGTGTAGAACGCATACAAGTTAGACAGGAAAAGTAAAATAATAAGCCCGTGGGAACACAAGGAGATCCAAAAAACCCATTCATTAACTTCAAAAGAGAGATGCATCCACTAATGGGGGGAAGAAAAAGAACAAGGGATAACGGAAAATAAAGGATTGGTAGTGGGAGCAAACTCAAGCATCTTGATCTTCATCGCTAACTCCTTCACCGTTGCACCTCCTTCATCGTCGCCATCAAGCAGCGCAGTACTACCCGACTGATCAGGATCATCATCATCAGATAGGTCGTATGGGAAGACGACCCCGTTTAGGTTTTCACCGACTTGGGTGGCTCGGCGACGACCCTCATCATCAGAGACTCAGGCCTCAAAGAAGCCCTCCCTCCAAAATTCCCTAGGCGCCAACAATCCCAGGAGCTCACGGAAGAAGTCTGATCGCTCCTCCTAACCCTATGCAAAGCCGGTCGCCTTGGCTTTGGTTGTGGCTTTCTCGAGGACCATCTAATTATTTTCCAGGTGAACATGGGCCTCCTCCAGGTGGGAAGTCACGTCTTCTTTCTCCTTGGCCCGCTTTTCCTTTTCTTTCTCCCAGGTCTCTTTCTCCTTTTTCAATTTTTCCCAGCAGCATTTATATTTGGCCGCTGAGTCTTCTGCCTATTATTGGCTCTCCTGTAATCGTGGAACCTTCTCCTGCAAGCATCATCCACTTAAGGACCCAAGCAAAACCCTGAGCAAATCACAAATACTCTATCAGATCATGGAACTTGAAGAAGAAGTAATAAGGTCGCATTAAGGAAGAAGTTTTTCGTACCTCGGCCACCCCCAGGAGGTCTTCAGAAAGTTTTGGCCAACTTAAGGTTGTCGCCGACACTAGGTCCCAAGATTGGTCCAGTTTCTCTGCCAATTCCTATTTGGACGAGGGGTCGGCCTCCAAGAAGTTGGCAGTAGGTGAACGGCTACCTTGGGGACCTAGAGGTGGCAACGGCCTCCCAAGGGGATCAAGCTCCTCTCGACGAACAGACTGCCCAGACCCTTCAGTCTCCGTTGGCTCAGGCTGAGAGACCTCACACCTCTGTGAGTTGGGGCTGAAGATGCCTAGGCACCAGGAGTCTCTTATCGCAGCCTTTTGCACGCAGCAAAAAGGGAAAAGCTAATCGCTAAGGTTGTTGCCTTCCCCTTAAGAAGCAGTACCTTGGGTACTTGAGTAAGGAGTATAAGAGTCAAGCGCAGGCACTTAAATGATACAGAGAGGTGAACGAACACTAATAACCCTCTTGGCATGAGTCTCGACTCATGGGGCGCCTTTTCCCCTTCGCGCCGTTGGGCGGCATCTACGGTGATCTCCTCTGCAATGGCGTCCCTTCTTTCAAGGCGAGACAGCAATGTTCGAGCCTCCTCTACGCGAAGGGAAAGGAAGTTAGGTCAGAAGTAACGAAAATAACAATGCAGTAGAGGAACGAACAATACCTCAGAGTAATTTGCTAAGATCAGTAAGCCAAAGGTCACGAGAAAGAAGTCATTCTCGAAAAACATAACTTTGGAAGCCAGTTGAACGGCTCCCTATCACTCGACTTCATCCTGCGATGCTTGGGCTCTTTTCTGCGTCCACTATACGTGACATGAAGGCAGGCAGGGGCTTCCGCTTATCGTCCTCCCAAACATAGTACTGAAAGTATAGTACTGTGGCCCTCTCCTCGGACGTTGGCTCACTGAGAGGGTTGCATACTGGCTTACCTTCATTCCAATCAAGAACGTCGGCCTAATTGGTCGCCCTATGAACGAAGAGGAAGTCGTGCTTTCAATTTTTTATTTTCGACTTCTTTTCTATAGCCGTCATAAAACCCTTCTAGTTGTTAAAAATATACCAGCCCGTCTCCCTGGTCTCGCTGGGTGTCTTTTGCACTGTGTACCAGCCTGAACGCCTGGCTGAACATGCTAGCTTCCTCAACACATAGACTGCCATGAACGAACAGATGTTATGGCATAACGTTAGTACTATTTGAGCTGGCGCCAGCTCATACTTATTGAGGATTTCCAAAATTACTTCATGAAGAGGAAACCTCAAACCATAGGTGAGGGCTACCCGATATATCGCGATATAGCCCGAGGGAGGCCTATTGACTGTGGCATCTGTGTCTGGAATGGCGAACTTGTAACCCGTGGGAAGCAAATATTTCTATTCCAAGGCTAGCCTCTTCAAAGATCGCACCACCTTTCGATTGGGGAAGTGTGTGCTCGGCCCATCCCAAACGTCAGAACGTTCAGGCGCACTTGAAAAGTGCGTCCCTTCTGCCACCGCTTCATGAGACGGGCCTTCTTACGGCCGCCCCCTCTTTGCCTTAGGGGTTAAAGAGCGAAACCCCGAGGAACACGCCTTACCTTCTTACTCTGACAGACTATAACTAGTGGAACACACCCCAAAGCTCCGTTGAGAAGGCTCAGAAGGACATTGGAAATTACCTGCTGTGAATCCCTCGGCCATCAGTTTAGGGACAGTCTTCGGACGAGTGGTCTGTTTGGTATGGGCCAGCTTCTGTTCCAGAACACCAATCATACTAGAAATAGTCACGTCAATTTTCGAGGGGTAAACCACCTCCTTTTCAATACTGAGGATGTTGGGGGTAGAGGAACATTCACAACTGGACCATGAGGGAGTCCCCGGCTCATAAATAGGCACAGCATAAGGAATTTTCTTGGGGTTCCTAAATTGATTCTTTAGGGGAACGCACGCTACCACCCGACCATTAATAAGGGTCGGGGAAGTTTGGGAATTGAGGGCGACGACCCTCCATTTGGGGGCTAATCGACCCATCAGGGATGGTTCCATTCGATGAACACGAGGACCATATGACACAATCAAATAATACAATACAAATACAACCTTCAAAGGGGCGCGTACCTGCGAAAATTAAAGGGGGATGAATGCAAAAGTTGACAATGAGCACCACCTTTTGAAGATTCAAAGGAAGAGTTTGAAGGCTCTAGAGTGAATTTGAAGAGGAAAGAAAAAAGTAGCAGAGTCTCTCTCTCTAAAAAACTTGCTTCTCTCCTCAGAAAGTTTGAAGCCACAATCAAATGATCTCCCCTAGGTAGTCCAACTCTACTAATATAGAGCATAGGGGGGAAAGGAAATGACGACACGCCCTCCCAGGCTTGGGCAAAGCCAAAATGCCACTCAGTCTACACCACGTGGCATCCGAACACTCATGATTTTCTCATAACACCTTGGCTGCCAAAGGGTTTGGGGTCCTACAACACGACCTTTTAGCCGGTCGCTACACCTTTAACCCCTAAAGGGCTAAGGGTCCTTAAGCACGGCCTTGGGGTCGGTTGCTACACCTTTCGTCCCCAAGCGACTAAAGGTCCTCAAGCACAGCCTTGGGGTCGGTCGCTACACCTTCAGCTCCCATAGGCCTACGGGTCCTTAAGCACAACCTTGGGGCTAGTCGCTGTACCTTTAGCTCCAAGAGGGGCTAACGACTGCCCTAAGGGACTGAGGGTCCCACAGCACGACCCAACGGTTGGACGCTATGCCTTTAGCACTTTTGAGGGGTCGAACGGTCCTAAAGGCACGACTTAGGCGCCAGTCGCTACACCTCTAGCCCCCAATGGGCTAAGGGCCCCAAAGCACAGCCTAGGGGTCGGCGCAATTCCTTTAGCCCTCCCTAAAAGTACGGCCTAGGGGGAGGTCGCCATACTATTAGCCCCCAAGGGGCTAGAGACTTTTGGGTATAACCTAACAGCTGGTCCTCACAACATTAGCCCTAAGGGGCCGTGGGATGATATGGAATGATTTGGAGGCCGATCGTCATCCACCCGACCTCCCCAAGGCACTAGGCATCTTATGAGCAGTGCCCCCAAACTCGACGTCTGTTACCCTCAGCCCCTAAAGGATAGACGACCCTGGGACGGGATAAGGGGTCAGTTCCCTATAGCTAGGCCTACAGCTGAATCAACAAACAGAAACATGTATTCAAAGGCAAAATCACGAAACCAATGGTTAACATATTATTATTGGGACTGGCGAATACATAGTAAAAAAAATAAAAAGAGAAGGGGCAGAGGAAGTGATCAAGGCCACAATAGAACTTAGAGACTACTCATCATCGACATCACTAGGAGGGAGAGGCGTATCATTAAACCCAGGTCTTTCCTCCTGGTCATTGGCGGGGCGCTCCCCCGCCTCCAGACTAACTAGCCCAAGGTAATGAGCCCGCAAGATACTTCTTCTCTTGCACCGTAACCAGACCTCAAAAGTACTCCACTGCACGCCTACAAGGGTCGACTTTAGCATCTTAGCCAAATCCCTGCTCAGCACGTCCAGCTTTAGGGCATTGTTGAGAACTATCACGTAAAGGATGACCTAAACTATTTCAGGAATGAAGAAGTCCTGGGCAGCCTCTTCAGCATCAGAAAGGACAAACTTTGGGCACAAAACTTGATAATCATCCGGGAGAGGAAAAGGAGGGAAAGCAGCCCCGCTCAGCTTCCAATCGAAAGTCTCCAAAACATGGAGGGCCATCTCCCCAGTACTAAGAAAGTAAGGGAACACCATGACAGAAAAACCTCTCATAAGAATGAAAATGGCACACAGGGAATGGACCATAACCTTAAGCAACATCATTTTATATACCAGTAGTGGGGGATTTCTCATGCCACAGTCGCACCTTGGGAATTGAGCTACCTCGAGAAACCCCATGGCACCGAAACCAAAGCCCAGGTGTCAGAAGATAAGGGGTTGCCCTCGATACTGGGCTGCCGTGCAAGCTCCACAAGTAATCCTTTCGGTACGCGTTCACTCCACATTCTGCCTGACTATCTATATGGATAGGAGTACAGGTAAAATGTGAGCGGCTAAATGATCTGGAAAATATGAGGATTCGAGGAGGGCCCCATGCTAGCACTCATGGACCAGGCCACGTCAAGTACTTCTAGCAACCCCGAAGTTTGGAGATCCCTACTTCAAAAGCCCAACGCGGCAAACCACTTAGCAGCCCATTAAGGGAATGCCATAAGTGAAATTACTATTGTGCCCTTGGCTACAAGAACTATAAATACCCCCTACCTACCTCGGGAGAGGGGATGGTTTTTTGGCACATTGTCTCATATATCACAAATTCTCTTCTTGTTCTGTCTTTCTTGGGACCCCTTACAGACTTGATCGTCGAAGAGACGTTCCCCGGATCTCAACTCGGGGTTGCCCTTTTTGCAAGTTCAGTGCTCGAAGAAGGAATCGTCAAGCATTCTGCAGGTACCATCACTTAAGTTTGCTCTCATCCCACGTCATCCACAGAAGTACCAGAAAGTTCTAAAACACAATTGATTCACATATTAATTATTCATAGAAAACTCCCCTATTATAACCAGTTAAAAAAATGGCTAGATGCTAGCTTACTAATAAAACAAATTTTAATTTAACTTTGGCATTACATTCACTTGCACCGGCCTTACGAGTATCTTGGAATTGGCTTTATCCATCTGTATTGAAGTAAACGACATCTTTTAACATTGATCCCGGGCATATATCATATATTAATAAAAAGAACATTACCAATAATAGTTGAAAATGTCCAACAACGTTATTTTTCTAGCTCTTTCATCATTTAATTTATTTATATAAAAAGAAATATTTCATATGGTATTTTATGCGTTGATAAATTAATGTGGTACACAATATAAATGCTCTTCGCTATCGTCAATAACAAGAAGCCAAGCACTCGGACAATCAATAAAACTTCAATTATATGTGTTTGATTTATATTATAGTTTTTATAACATTTTAAAGATTTGTGCTGCGACTTTCACACTTTCATTTTACTCTTTTCGTTGATCTCGATCACTAAAACATAGCCATAAGGGTGATAGTAAAGATATAACAAATAAAAATATTTAAAAGTTATCAACCAGTTAGGAGCCAAAATTTTAGACGGAGTTTGAAAATGACCAAAGGATGGTCATGTATTAGCCTTGGAGAAGTTCAGAATTGTAGGGGAAAAACCAAAAGAACTACCTAGTCTAGAATGCACAGCAGTGTAGGGAACCAAATAAAGCACTTATTAGGTATTGTTGGGATTGTCACACATGAGTAAAGTGTCCTACATCGGGAGTTTGAAGAGAAGGACCATGATATATAAACTGAGTGAGTTACTCTTCCTATTGCTAATTGGTTTTAGGATGGAACCTCACTTGGACTTATTGTCATGGTCCTTGGTTGAAGTTACACGCCATGGACGAGTTTGGTGAAGTTACATGCCAGTGTTGATCGAGTAGGAACACGTGTGCTGCTGCGTGGCTCGATGACATGGATAAGCTCTTGGGTGCTATTATGAAAAAGCACCATGGACAAGAGCGGGAAAACACATGAAATGCTTGGTCGGTACTCCTGGAACAGAGTGCACAACATGGAGGCTCGATGTAGATCAGTATGTAGACTATGTGGAGTAGAGTGCGGATGTGCTCTTAATGGTGGCTTGACACCTTGGTAAAGACTTCCGATCAAGGCGGAGGTTGGTCATTGATGTGATTCGGAAGAGACTCATGTGTGAGGGGGAGATTGTTGGGAATGACATATGAGTGAAGTGTCCCACATCGAAAGTTTGAAGACAAGGATTATGATATATAAGCCAAGTGGGTTATTCCTCCTATTACCAATTGGTTTTAGGATGGAATCTCACTTGGACTTGTTGCCACGGTTCTTGGTTGAAATGGGCTCCCTCCTTGCATCTCTCCAACAGTGGTATCAGAGCCGATGGTGCGTTCGATTAGGCGAAAAAGGTGTGGTACGATGGACCCCATGGACGAGCTTGGTAAAATTACACACAGGTGTCGATTGAGCGGGAACATGTGCGCTACAGCGTGGCTTGATGACATGGATAAGTTGTTGGGTGGTATTATGAAAAAGTACCTTGCACTAGAGCAAGAAAACACATGAAATGCATGATCGGTACTCCTGGGACAGAGTGGATAACATGGAGACTCGATGTAGAGCAGTATGTAGACTCTATGCAGTAGAGTGCAAGTGCGCTCTTGATGGTGGCTTGACACCTTGGTAAACACTTCCGGTTAAGGGGGAGCTTGTGTGTTGATGTGGTTCGGAAGAGATTCATGTGTGAGAGGGAGATTGTTGGGAATGTCACATATGAGGGAAGTGTCCCACATCGGAAGTTTGAGGAGAAGGACCATGATATGTAAGCTAAGTACGTTACTTCTCCTATTGCCAATTGGTTTTAGGATTAAACCTCACTTCAACTTATTGCCATGGTCCTTGGTTAAAATAGGCTCCCTCCTTGGATCTCCCCAATTAGACCTGGCAAAACTAACCGGAGACCCAAAACCCGAACCGAACGACCCAGACCCATATCCTACCCGACACCCGCAATATGCCCACTCGAAACTGGACCAGACCCCTAACCTGAACCGAACCATACCCGACCCAAATTTTTCACAAAGTTGCTTGTTCTGGCATAGTGATCGC
Organism: Selenicereus undatus; assembly: GCA_017589665.1. Taxonomy (NCBI): domain Eukaryota; kingdom Viridiplantae; phylum Streptophyta; class Magnoliopsida; order Caryophyllales; family Cactaceae; genus Selenicereus; species Selenicereus undatus. The sequence continues at coordinate 56,204,133 of JACYFF010031955.1, forward strand.
ATTTGACCAAAAATTGGTAGACCCAAAATCGACTCGATCCGAACCATACCCGATCCAAACCGAAACGACCCGAAATATCACTTAACCCAAACATGACCCAATCCGAAATTGACCCGACCTATACCCGAACCGAATCACCCATTTGCCAGATCTATCCCCAATAGGTAGGTGTATATGATGGTTCATCTTTTCCTCCTTTAGTTGATTGGTTTTTAAAATTCTGAGACTTGGAAGACTTCTGGCCTTTGCACCTCACCTTTGGACGCCTTGTCCATTTGCTTCCTTACATTTGCATTTTCTACATATTTTAAATCCTGTTTTTGTTTCATTTCATGCACCAAAAAAGCCGATTTCAGTTCACTTTCCCATTTTCCCTTTCTAACTTTGTATGCAAACATGTTAATGATATATTCCTTATTTTATTTTGTTAACTAGCAACTAGACATTCAGTTAGTTATTTGTTTCTTCTCTACTAACAGACATCTACTATTGTAAGGAAGAGATTTTAGGGTTAACTAACAATAAGTTTTTTTTTTTGTCACCAATGGGTGAGATTTATAAAGTTGGAAATGCTTTGTCGAATTGTATGTATTATTAATGTTAGCGAAGGATTGAAAGGCATGCAGTAGAAAAGATTAGAAGGGGTCGATGGATTACGATTTACGAGGAATCAATATATCACTGTATGTCCTCATGATATATTTTTTTGGCATGCATTCATACGTTTGTTTGGCAAGCATTTGACATGTTTGTTTGACAACTATATACATATATA
>JACYFF010031955.1:56207650-56249198 GCA_017589665.1 Selenicereus undatus
TGATCAGCAACTGTTGTGATTTTCCATGGCTGTGTTATGTGTATTGAGATATATATATATATATATATATATTGAATTCGGGTTCCTTCCGCCAGTCTCTCACTTGCTCTAATTCCAGTCAAACATCTCATTTCACATAACACAGCCATGGAAAATCACAACAGTTGCTGATCATAGCCCTCTTTATGCTCGTTCTCATCTCCATCCAACTCTAATGAATCATCATCAAGGTGAAAGTTGTATAACTTTGGAGACTCTAATATGGATACGTGATCTCATTGTACTCCCAACTTCCAATTTGATTTGTTTGGTCCCTTTTGCCGCCCGTCAGATGGTCTACTTCAGCCGTAGTATCTTTTCAATGTGTTCTTTTTCGTCTTCTTCTTCTTCCTATTTTTTCAAAAAACAAAAAGAAATTTGTGGGACCATTGACTAAGATCAAGTGTATGAAAAATATTTGAAAATATTTAACCCATGATAAAAAATTTTAACCCATGATAAAAAATTTATAAAAAAGTAATATTAGGCCTATATGATATACACTTGATATTACTCGAAGGTCCCACAATTTTTTTTTTGTTTTTTGTAAAAAAAGGAACAAGAGAAGGAACACATTACAAACATAGTTCAGGTGAAGTGGACTATCCGTTGAGCGGCGAAATGGACCAAACACATCAAATTGGATTTTGAGTACAATGAGATATCGTATCTGTATTACAGTCTCCAAAGTTATACAACTTGCACTTGGATGATGACCAATTAGAGTTAGGTGGGGATAAGGCCGAGCAGAAAGGGGGCTATGAACAGCAGCTGTGGTGATTTGCCATGGCTGTGTGATGTAAAATGAGATTTTTGATTGGGAAGTAAAGCAAGTGAGAGACTAGTGGAAGTAACACGGATTCGCTGTCTATATGTATACATCATTGACTAACAAACATGTCAAATGCTTGCCAAACAAACACATCACGATGATGGCGTACGGTGATATATTTATTTTTCCTAAATCGTAATCAATTGACCCATTCTAGTACTTTCCACTGTATGTGTTTCAACCCTTTGCTATCATTAATAGTATATATAATTCAACTCAAAATCTTTTCCAACTTTATAAATCTCACATTTCAATGACCAAACAGAAAATAGTTATTGTTATTTATAAGTCCATCACCAACTGTAATATTTGATATTATTTTTTCATCCAGTCGGCCAAAAAAATTTTTGTTTTTTGTCATATAATTTGAGCAACCACTATCTACATATTATAAATCTTGTGACTCTTGCTAAGTGTTTAGACAGGAGTAGAAGACATTCTCAGCAGAGTCATTACTTTCAATAAAGTTTACCTCGTCCCACTGCCAGTTTCAACAACCTCGTATGTGATGTGTGTGCCATATGCATTTTTTGCACTCATACTGGCAATTATTTGTATTGTGGTTGCTCATGTTACATAATCTACAATATGGGCCAGGTTTTTTATTATCATGATTTCCTTGATTTTTATAATTACCTCTCCTCCTGCCTCGGCTATTTCATGTTCCGCTTTTTGATGGCAAGTATTGGCTGTGGCTAGTTTCATCTTTATCTCCATTTGAATTTTAGTTTGGCGTGGAATACTTCTTCTAATGGTTGGTTTGAAAATCTATACAATCTCCCCGCATGTGCTTGGAGAGACTCCCTCAATTTGGTTATGGTCAGCATAGTTAAAAGTTTGGATTCCTCTATGGCAGCCACTTCATGATCAAATTTTGGTGGAAGACTCCTTAAAACCTTTTGTATGATTTGCAACTGTGTCTCCATATAATTTAATATTGTTAATTATGTTAGTGACACGATCGAAAAATATTTAAATGGTGTCATCTTCTTGCACTGATAATGTATCCACTTCTTTCTCTACAGTTTGAAGTTTAATAGATATTACTTTTTCGAAGCCCCTTATAAACATCCTTTGGGATCTTCCAAGCATCATGGGTCATCGTGGCAGCCATAATCCGTGGAAATATCATTGGCAAAAGACCTCGAGGGACGAGATAAAGCCAGAATGTTCTTGTATATAAATTCTCCATGCTCCCTCTACTTGTTGTCATCCCAAGTCTTCATTTCTTCTTCGGTTGGTTGATCATCCTTGTTTTCTACCACTTCCCATAGACCCTGTGCTCGTAGTAGGGTGTTTATTTGTATACTTCACACTTGATAGTTTTCACCATTAAATATTGATGGTGGAATAATACAGTTAAGGGTTGCCATGGTGGTCATATGGTTAGATTCGACGGGTTATAAAATTTAGAACTCCTAATATGATTGGAGAGTGAATGATTAATTCCTAGGGAGTTGAAGTCCTAAAAACGAGACTTGGGTTAAGGTGACTTTGATACCACTGTTAAAAATTGACTTGTATATATTTTACGTTTAAAGTGAAGAAAAGCAATGAATTTGATGGAAGCAGTGCAATACAAATAACTATGGTTGGAGGATAAGAGGAATAAAGTATAGTAGATGGCTTAACTAAAAGAGGCGAATGAGTGACTTACCTTAATATGATGCTAGGAATTATGAATAGGACAAAGTAATCTATCTTACTGGATTGAATTAAGTTGCTGCCAAAACAGAGTGAATGAGAGGAATGAATCTTATATTCTTAATGCCTTTTTGGGTGACGTATATAACAAGGTGTCACGAGGTAAAAATTCGGCCAATTTTTCGCCTGGATTTACACCGTGCGGCGGTCAAGTCCATGACTCAACCCAACCTACTCACAACCCAATAAAAGAGGTTAACACGATTTAATTACATTCATGCAAAGTACAAAAGATAATAATCTGACAAAGTAACACTCTTTATTGATCACCGGACTTAAGGAATTACAAGGCAAGCACTCGAAGTTACAACAAAGCAACCTGAGTGTTCTCACAATTTTTCTAACATCCAATACCTCCTAAAACCAAGGGGAGCAAGCGTGGATTTATAGGGGAAAAGGGGAGAGGGCCGCCCCTCACTCACGTGAGGAGGCATGTCTTTTCGCCAAGGCGTGCGTCTCTTCACAAAGGGCGCATCTCTTCAAGGCCAACTGCCCCTCCCTCTCTTCTCAATGCGTTGCACTTGTATTCCACGAAGAGGCACAAGGGAACAAGTGTGTCTCTTGACACACCAACTGCCAAGAGTAACGGGCACCCTAACCGCCAATCGCCAACTGCCATTCCCCAAGCAATGCTCCCTTTCGACGAGTCCTCCCACGGCTGCCCAAGGGGCATGGCTTGCTGGGTAGGCACCTTGCTAAGAGACGCCTCCAAGGGGTGTGTCTCTAGCGGGCGTAACCACCCAGTTGGAGTGGTGGGAGCCCAACAGGCAGCCCGTGGCTGTCCAGCTAGCGCAACACCCAGCTGAGGTGATGCCCTATAGGGTAGCTCTCCAAGCTGCCTATCTTGGTCGTCTTAGTCGGGAGCTCCCACAGCTCAACCGGCTAGTCCGCCGTGAACTTCCAGCTAAGCTTATTCTCAAGCTGAGTCCCGTTAGCTCATTCAAGCTAAATCCATCGTAACTTAGCTAAGTAAAGTCTCCCCAAGACTTTAACTACGACTTTCACATGCCATAGCTTACCGAACACATCGACATAGCTAACGGAATCCACCATTAGCTAAGTCCAATCCCACATGCATGTAGACGAAGGGTCTATCCCTTCTCTTTCACTGAGTAATCCAGCCCAGTATGCTGCGTACTTATCTCGGCCCACTCCGAGGGTACGACTAGCATTATTCGCACTAACAAAGTACTGGATGTCATCGCACAACACCTAAGTTTTTCGTACCACCATAGGTATTAGAAGTTGTTGCACAACCCCCGGGCTATCGGCATGCCGAGCACAACCATAGGTGCTTGGTGTCGTCACACAACACCAATGGTCACCTTATTAAAGCCTCTAGGACAAACGCTCACTCGTTGTCCCACCAAGGAATCCACCCGACAATGCTCCGTGTGACCCAGTCACAACCAGGAGCTATCCTATGTGACCCCGTCATGACCAAGGGATATATCCTGCATGACCTTGTCATGACTCACGGACAATGCCAATCGCATTGGCAAGTCGGGCGCACAAATGACCAAGGGGTAAACACCCCGTTCTTGTCAAGACCTCGTCAAGATGAGCAAAGTGGCATGCCAAGCCACGATCGACTAGTGAGGGGTCTTACACAAGACTTGTAATTGCCTTTTTTTTGCTTGACACACAAAGCTACTGCCTACCCCTGTTTATACTTGATCAATGACAGGGAGCACTTACTAGATTTTTCAAAGATGCAATCAATGTACCAGATTTTTCATTGCTAATTTCCAACGCATGATATAAGCAAACAACCTAGAACTATCTTCATAATTATGTAGAATGATCGAATGATAGTTATTTTATATAATTCAACAATTTTCGACATGAAGATATTCTAAGAACTATTATTTATCCTAAAATTTTTCTAGATTGCCTAGATTTTTTAATAGTAAACACCCCATGAAGTCATCTATAGTATCTCTACATAGAGGAATACCTCTTCCATGATTCAGATACCAGTCTCTTTTCTATGCACAACTGCATTGTTCCACATTTCATTTACCGCATCCTCATCTATTATGCTTCTCACTCCATCCATTACACTCAAACCATGAACCTTGTATAATAATCCTTTTACAATTTTGTATTCTAAATGTCGATTTAGAATTACCATAAGCATGAAATGGCAAGCATAATTTCTAATAAATCCAACAGTATCAATATCTTCCCCCTTCCCTCCAACATGATCCACTCGACCAGCATCATCGACAAGATAGCCACCATGGTGTGCAAATTTATCAAAACGTCCATTTGCTCCATTATTTATAACTCCGTAAAGTATATATATTAAGGTAGTGTTTCGTTGGAGAGAAAATGGTTTTCTAATTTTTCGTTGTTTGGCACAATAAATTATGGAAAACTATTTTCCAAGGAAAATCATTTTCCCCCCAATGATTTCCTTTTTGAGAGGATGGAAGGTTGATTTTTTTCCTTCAACTCTTTGATAGTATGGTCAGTTGAAATTTAGGCGCAAAATTCGATTTCAATAGTTTGGATTGAAATCTGACTATCCGATAGAAAATATTGAAATAAACTCAAATCTAAATTTTTAGCTCAAACTGCTTTCATTTGATCGACACTTATCTCCACCACAACAATTGAAACGATTTTTTTTTGCCACTGAAACAATTCAGTCGACTCGCCACTAAAATAATTTCAATGGTTTGGATCGAAACTTGATCATCATATAGAAAACATTAAAATTGGCTCAAATTCAGATTTTGAGCTTGATTTTCTTTCATTTGGTCAACATTTTTTTCCACAACCACAATTCAATTGATATTTTTCATCCCTTAAACAGTGCAATTAATGTTTTTCACCACTAGAATAATTTCAATAGTTTGGATCGAAACTTGATTATCAGATATGAAAGATTAAGATAGACACAAATCCAAAATTTGATGATGGCATTCCTTCATTTGGTGAATATTTTTCTCTGCTACGACAATTCAATCGCCATTTTTTGTCACTCAAACAATTCAGTTGATGTTTTCCATCACTAAAATAATTTCAATGGTTTAGATCAGAACTTGATTATCCAAGAGAAGTATTGAAAAAAACTCAAATATGAATTTTAAGCTCAAAATTACGACCATTTAGTCAATATTTTTTGTCATTTAAACAATTCAGTGGACATTTTCGTCTTTTTCATGGAAATATTTTATCTTGTACCAAACAATGGAAAATATGACATGAAAATTAATTTTTCATAGAAAAGCATTTTCCACATAAAATGATTTTTCGGAAAAACCATTTTCCTTCCAATCAAACACTACCTAAATACATGAACATAACTTATACATGTAGTGTTTGGTCCTAGAGAAAATGATTTTTATGGAAAATAGTTTTTCAATTTTCTATGGTTTGACACAATAACTGACAGGAAACTATTTTTCAAGAAAAATCTTTTTTTTTTCCCAAATAGAAGAAGCTGGTTTCCATTTTAAGAAGTGAAGTTGACTATAAAATTAATTACTAAATACAAAGCAACAAATAACATGGGATGAAACCTATTTAGTCACTTCATAAAAAATATAATGGTTGCATGTAGGTGCTCTTTAAACCTAATTAAGATAATTTTCTAATTTTGGTTGTTCTCACCTTTTACAAACAAGAACTTTCATTCTCTCTTAACTCAAGAAAGAACTTGTCCCATAATATTATTTTGAATCCACAGTAGCTGGCTTTTCATACTTTGAGCTATAAGGACTCTCGAATTTAAAACTGTGGTTCACTTGAGTTTACCTAAACAAAATTAAAATCCAAAAAATGAAAATCGAAGAAGGCACTTACTTTGGTAAAGACAGAGAATCAAAATATATACCTAAAACATCATCCAAAGTTTGAACTAGGCTTTGTTCTTTATATTAGCTTTTCTTGCAGCCCACATGCGATCTTTATAATTTTGAGATAGGATAACTATTGCATTGTTTTTTGCTTTTTGAAATTTAGTTATTAAAAACAAAAAACATACAAATTAAGAGCAAGAGATATGACAGTGTAAGATGGAAAATAAGAATAGGCTGCAGAGATGTGCCACCCTAAGATAAGGCTTAACCCAGTTTCTATCAATGGTGAAAACACCATTCCCTATCTCAAACACATATACAAATCTGATTTCAACGAAAAACAGTGGAGGGGCAAGACAAAGAACAATGCCCAACAAGATGAGTCAAAACTCAAATCAATCAACACAAAATCAAACACAAAGATTGAACACCCAGAGCAAAGTAATAATTATGTTCGAAATTACCAAAAGACTAATTCAAATTACCGAAAAAGGAAGCATGGATGCGATCAACAATCATGAAATTGAAGCCCAAATCACGAACCTTAACTCCAAATTAAACAGTGCATAATCATGTTATATAAAAGATGAAGAATGAAAAAAGAACATAAGTTCTACCATAAAACCTAAAATCGACCTCTAAACTAAGCTAATGTCCCTTTAATTGTTGTTACTTTACTCTGTCTATGGCCGTTGATCTTAATTATTACAAATGGTGGAGATGGACGGGATAATGATGACTATGGCAATGGTGTGGGGCCCGTGATGCTTGATGGTGTTGATGACTTGATCGGTGCTGATGACTTGATCAGAGATGATGGAGGAAGTGCAAAGTTGGAAGGTAAGTCAAGATAGCGGAATTTGACTTGATCAGCATCTTAATTTTCATCATTAGGGAGTTAGATGGATGTTGTCTCGCCATATTTTATGGACTTGGCAACGCGAACGTACTTGATCACATACATGTTAATGTACACAATTGTTGCATCTTGGAGTTCACTTTTGATCTTGGTGTACAATTAGTTTAAACCCTTACTGAAGGCCCTCAGAATTTGATTATATGCAACCAAACATCCTACTTTATCAGGTTGTGTGCCCCTCTATTTCCAAGTGTAAGATACACTGGAAAACAACCCAATGGCCCTATGTTGTACATCAAAAATTTCCTTGCACGAAGCAGCTTGGTGCAAGGAAATTTTTGATATATAACAGAGGGCCATTGGGTTGTTTGCTGTTGTATCCTGCACCAGAGAAGGAGGGGAATGCAAATTGATAAAGTAGGATGCTTGGATGCATATAATCAAACTACGAGAGCCTTCAATGAGGATTTAAACTCATTGTGCCTAAGTTCAAAAATGAACTCGAAGATGTAATGAACGTGTGCATAGACATATACATGATCAAGTACAATCTCGTCGCAAATTTCAAGAAATATGGTGAAACAACATCTATCTAGCGCTTCAATGATGAAAATTAATGTGTTAGTTAACCATTCATTGTGGTTATATAATAAAACCATAATATTGGATTGTTGTAAATTGTTTTTCCAAGGTTTGAAAACCCTTTTGTGTGTTGTATTAGTGATAATAGAGTCTACCCTACTCCGCCCTAATCTCTGAGTTAGGATCAACTCCGTTATGTAGAGGCCACTAACAAGATTGTGGCATCAAAGATATGGTAATACGATGAAGTTCGATCTTATGTCTAAGTTTAAGGATCTCTATGAAATGGAGATCAATGCGTTTAGTTGAAAACTTATACACTTTATACCCTTAAAGATTAAATTTTTATTTGCTAATGATAATCACTCTAAAATTTTTCAATGATAATTATTTTAGATTAGCTTAATTTAGAAGTCATAGGCAAAGCATCATAGACCCTACACCATCACATTAGTCATCAACATCCCATCTAGCACCATTGTTCACAACGATACAGATCAACAGTCATAGGCAAAGCAAAGAAGTAGCAATTGAAGGAAGATTAGCTTAATTTAGAAGTCGATTTTAGAGTTTCTGGTAGAACCAAGTGTTCTGTTTTCTTTCTTCAACTTTTATATAACTTGATCGTGCATTGTTTAAGTTGGAGTTGGGGACCTTGATTTTGGGTTGCAATTTTACGATTGTTGCTCGTATCGATGGTTCCCTTTTCTATAGTTTGACTCAATATTTCGCTAATTTCAAATATGATTGCTCCCTTGTTCTAGGTGTCGAATCTATGTGTTTGATTTTGCATCAATTGATTTAAGTTCTGACTTATCTTACTAGCCCCTAGTCTTTGTGTTCCCCATCCCCTGTCTTCTGTTGAGATTTGGTGTGTGTGTGTATGTGCATTTGTGTTAGAGAAGGGGAATGGTGTTTTCACCATTAATGGAAACTGGTTTGAGCTTCTTTTAGGTTGGCACGTCTCTCTAGCCTTATTCTTATTACCCATCTTAATTTGTACATTTTTTGTTTTTAATCATAGCAAAATTTCAAAAAACAAAAAATAATACATTAGGGTAGTGTTTGGTTGGGGGGGGGAATGGTTTTCTCGGAAAATGATTTTTCAATTTTCCATTGTTCAGTGCAATAAAGGATGGAAAACTATTTTCCAAGGAAAATGATTCTCTCTTCAATGGAGGAAAATGATTTCCTTTTGGAGAGGATGGGAAGTTGATTTTCTTCCTTCAACTTTTTGATGGTGTGATTAGTTGCAATTTAGGCGCAAAATTCGATTTCAACAATTTGGATCGAAACTTGACTATCCAATGCGAAATATTAAAATAAAGTCAAATATAAATTTTTAGCTCAAATTTCTTTCATTTAATCGACATTTATCTCCACCACGACAATTTAATCAACTTTTTTTGCCAATAAGACAATTTAGTCAACTCACCATTAAAACAATTTCAACGGTTTGGATCGAAACTTGATCATTAGATAGAAAATATAAAAATTGGCTCAAATTCAAATTTTGAGCTTGACATTTTTTCATTTGGTCAATATTTTTTTTTCCAGAAAAACAATTCAATTTATATTTTTCACCCCTTCAACAGTGCATCAATATTTTTCACAATTAGAACAATTTCAGTAGTTTGGATTGAAACTTGATCATCGGATATAAAAGATTAAGATAGGCTCAAATCCAGATTTTAATCAGGACAATCCTTTATTTGGTCAACATTTTTCTCTACCCTTGACAATTCAATCAATAGTTTTCACCACTTAGATAATTCAGTTAATATTTTTATCACTAAAATAATTTTAACGGTTTAGATCGAAACTTGATTATCAGATAGGAAGTACTAAATAAAAACTCAAATATGAATTTTAAGCGCGAAACTACGACCATTTAGTCAATATTTTTCGCTATTTAAATAATTCAGTTGACATTTTCCTCTTTTTCATGTAAAATGATTTAGCTTGTACCAAACAACAGGAAAATATGACATGAAAATCAATTTTCCTTGGGAAAATATTTTCCACAGAAAATGATTTTCCGGAAAAAGCGTTTTGCTTCCAACCAAACACTACATAGATATCTTATCTTAAAATAATATAGACCGCATTTGGGCTACAAGAAAAGAGAATATATAGAATAAAGCGTAGCTCAAGCTTTGGATGATGTTTTCGTTGTATATATTGTACCTCCGTCATTACCAAAGTGTCTTCTTCGATTTTCATTCTTTGGATTTTAATTTTGCTTAATGAATTCAAGTTGGCCATAATATTAAATTTAGCAATCTGTACAGCTTAAAATACGAAAAGGACAACTACTATAGCTTCAAAATAAGATTGAGGGACCTCTTATGCCTTGAGTTAGAGAGAATGAATGTCCTTGCTTATAAAGGTGAGAATAACCAAAATTAGAAAATTATCTTAATTAGGTTTAAAGAGCGCACAAATGCAACCATTGTATTTTTTATGAAGCGACTAAATAGGTTTCATCCTATGCCATTTGTTGCTATTTATTCAGTAGTTGATTTTAAAGCCCTTCAACTTTGTCCCTCATAATATGAAAACCCCTAAACTTCAATGAGAAGGGCCTAGGCAACAAGGTCTTTCGTTTTCAATATCAAAACCCTTATGGAGACATTGTAATACACGTGCAGCATATAGTTATTTTTATTTCTTTAGTAAAAGAGTTTATTTCTTTAAAAAAAATTCAATTAGGAACGTAATCCTTTGTTATCTACTGCTTGGGAAGGAATTACAAGGAGCAGAAACAATGACAAAGGCAAAACTACATGCCCAAACCCTAGAATCCCCCAACTTGAGGTAAGAATTAATGCATTGCTGCCAATTTCATCCGAATGCCTTAATTTCAACTTTTATTTGATTTAAAGAAAAAAGAAAGCATTAGAAAAGCAAGGTTTGATTTTCAAATTCCTACTTTCAACTGAATAATTAGTTCGGTAAATTATTGGCACAAGATCTTAGCAGGCATTGCTCCGATCCCAATCAAATTAGAATGGTTACCGTTGCAGGTTTTCAATTTCATCATAGTGAAAGCTACGACTATATATTTACAAGTTGCTTGCTATTCGGTACTAAATTGTCATATTTTACAAGCCTCTATCGCCTAATTTTAGCATTTATAATAATATAATGTTTAGGATTTTTACTTGTTTTATTTAATTTTGTAGGTAATAAGTTCAACCGAGCAAGTGTTACGAAAAAGAGCAAAAGAAGAACAAAAGAAGAAAAAAAAAGCAGGAAGGCGACGGGTTGCCGGAGGGAGGCATAACAGCCATCACCACCCCTGCAGTCACGGACAGGGCCTAGCGACGGTTGCCCAACCGACAGGCTGTCAGCAAGGCGGCAGCCGTTGCCCCCAGGCTGCAACTCCTCTTTCTCAGCCAGCCGCGATTCCTATTTAAGGCTCTTGCTTCGGGACTTTTCGGCGGTTCCTTTAGCGATAGTTAGGCTAGGTTTTAGGTTAGTTTTAGCCAATAAAAACTCCATTAGGGAGATTAGATTAGGAGACTAGATTGTAATCTTGGAAGATTTGGATGCAAGCTTGTGGATTTTGGATTCATTTAACAATTCTCAAGCCTAAGTTTTCTCCTCTCTCTTTCTCTTTCGATTTCATATTTTGTTCTTGCCTCTTGTATTTGCGCATGTTTAGATTGCGTTTAGCTTAAATGTTTAGTTTTATTGTTAATCCATGTTTTATTAGTCTGCTAGATGAGATTAGTTTCATTCTTTCCTCTCTGGTTCATGTTTATTTTTATATTTGCTAGTTTAGGTGTAGTTAGATTTTTTTGGTTGCTTTGTTTATGATTAGTAGTTAGTTTTGTTGGCTTGGATTGTGATTAGCCCTTTGATGGCTAACTTGTCTCGTATTATGCCGAACCACACCCAATTTATGCTTAGAACTTAGAGATTTCTCTCATACTAGCCAAGTATTCGATGAAATGCTTGAGAGAACTTTCATCTATATTTTTGGGCGATTGACTTATGTCGAGAGGTGAGGCCAATCAGCTAGTGTGGGAGAGGGGATAGCTTGAATTTGGACATGTAAAGAGTCTCGATCCTAGCTAGGTCCGAGGGTTGCTAATTTGGTGGCCTAATTGGGCTAGCCCCATGCAAATAGGTGGTTAGACTAATTAGGCTTGCTCATGACCTTTGAGAGAGGGCTTGGGTGGTTTTTGATGGTGCAATCCACCATCTTTGGTTTTCTGAATAGGTTAGGTAGGTTAGGACTCATGTCGAATAGTTGGTCCGTCAGTTGGCCAAATCATCGCTCCAAGCCTCTTTTCTTGTGTTTGGTAGCTTAGTTTTGCTTGCATTTCTTCCCGTTTCACTTGGCCTAGATTGAACACTTGAATGAATCCCGATAGTTGAAAGCCAACTCCTTGTGGATTACCCCCTGAGTACTCAATGATAAAACCTCACACCTGGGGTTATAAAAATTAAAACTCAAATTCTTCTTATTAAGTTTTTGGCGCCGTTGCCATGCATTTGACGCTTTTCAATATCGGGATTTACTTGAGTATTCGAGGCTAGGACTTTAAAAATCCAAAAAAATTTAAAAAAACCAAAAAAATTGGGGAAAAAAAAATCAAGATGGCCATTTTCCATTTACTTTAATTTGAGCATGAATCTTTTTGGCAATGCTTGCCAAGATTGAATGATTATCGTGCTCAATATGTGCATTTCACGTATGAAAAATGGAAAATATGCATTATTGTGCTTGTGGGAATAAACATGAGAGCCGAGCCATCCTTGAGTCCATGTGTTATGGTGGTTTGTCCTCTTTAGATGTTAATGACATGTGGGACTTCTTTGAGTCTTTGGCTTCGCATCAATGGCACCACGAGAATGCTAGTGTGTCTTTTATGTGTCCTTCCCCCATCTTCGATGCTTTGCATGCTTATTCTCCTCTTGTGTGCTCTCATTGCCAATCTTTTGGCCATGATGCGAATTCTTGTCCCTATTATGATATTTCCGATGCACGCCATGCGCAACTTAATGCTGTAATAGAGACAATGAATGAGCAATATGAGTCTTTTGTTGGTGAGATGAGGGAGTGTGGCCTATTGCATGAGACTGACCCTAGTCCATCTTGTCCTAGACTTGAGGTTAGTATATATGATTATTATGAGTCCTCTCTTCCCCTAGAGCCTAATGTTATGGTTGATTCACCTTTAACCGACCTAGAGGAAGTGATTGATCCTCCCTTCCCTTCTTCACTATCTGTCACTTCATCATTGTCTAGCACACCTAGAGACACTACTGAGAGTGTGTTGAGCTTACTTTCTTCTCCTCTCCCTTTAGCTTAGTGTATTGGTTTCAAGGTGAAAGATTCCCCTAGGGGTGATGCTAGTTGTGTTGACGATGATTCGCTTGATTGGTCGAGCGATATTGCATTGTTGGAGCCTTCTTTTGAGGAGTTATATATTGATGATGTGAGGGTTGGTGCCGCTCCTAGCATTGAGCATATTGACCCCATTTGCACCAAGTCATTTGGCTTAACCCCCATTTTGTCCCACTTGCTCCCCACCATCCTCTCTCATTTGCATGCTTTTCATGAGTCCCTAGGTGACCTAAGAGGATAAAATTAATACTTTCACCCTTATTATGCATGCCTAGAGGACATGCCCAGGAAAATTCAGTGAACCACTTTCTTTGATTATTCTTTCAATTTTTCTACAGGATTTGTTAAGTGTAAGAGGGTACTAACTATCTTTGCTTGGATTTTTTAGTGTTCTCTTACTCACATCCTTTTGAGATGCATGCATAGGCACATGATAAGCTCTTGCAAGCTTTGACCGCATTCGAGTTAAGCACTTGAGTCTTCACTGATATCGAGGAGTGGTTGATGCTCCTATGCCTCCATGGCACCATCTTTGAGAGGCGTAGTTTGGATACATTCAGTGCCTAACCTGGTACAAACGTTCTAAATCTTCTCCCTTCTTTTTATTTTCTTTCTTTTGTCTTTTTTTTTTAGTTGTGGATATTAGGTTGTGTTTAGTTGTGGATATTAGGTTGTGTTTTTGTTGATGATAATTTTGAGGTGAAATTTGGGGTGTTGTGCATCCAATTGACGGCTATGATCACCTTTGTGTGCCTTTTGTTCATAGTTGTGTTTTGTTATTTGTGGTGTTGTTGGATTTGTATATATTTATTTTTGGTGGTATTGGTCTTGCATATATGTGTGATCTTGTTGTTGATTGGTTGCGATTGTGTTTTTAGGGAGTGTGTTACCTTGTGTATATGTGTGTGTAGGTTTAGTGTTTTTTTGTATTTTTTTTTTGTTTTGTGTTTTGTGTGTTTTTGTTATTGTTGTGACTCATCGACTCCCAATGAGGACATTGTGAGATTTAGGTGTGGGGGTGGGAGTCATAGACCCTTTTGTGCATATTTTTGTGAAATTTTTCAAAATTTGTATAGTTTTTTTTCTTGGCTTTGGGGGACTTTTGTGCTGTTATGATTGGTTTTTGATCTTTGATAGCCTGGTTGCTAGCTTGTGTATAGGTCAAATATGCATGATGGAACACTTGTCTACAATGTGGTCTCTGATCTCTCATAATAACCCCATTTCACATGTGCGGTTTTGTGCCTACCTTGTACACTTAACCATTGGCTTTTGGTATTAGTTGTTGAAATTTGGGTTTGGGGATATTCTACTTGATTAATTGGTTTCCACTTTTGGCTTCATTATGAAAAAAAGGAAAAAAAAGAGAAAAATAATAAGGGCAAAACTGAGCTTAACTCCGGCACTGATAAACCTCTATTTTACCTCCTTTAGACTTGATTTTTACTTCTCATTTCAGTGGTTTTCGATAAAACTTCAAAAGTATATAGTTTGATTAGGCATTCTTTACCCCAAATCCACGTATATGATATGTTTTTGTGTTTTCAGGAGTTCGATTGGAAGAAACGTGGAAAACAAGCTAATGTCGTGCCAAACAGGAGCCAAAAGGTAGATTTCAAGTCAAGAGGAACTGGGATGGGGGCACCATGCCAGGTAGGGTAACCGTGCCACCTCAGGAAACAAGAAAAAGAGAGGTCGCAAAGTAGCACGGTGGCACCATGCCACATGGCACAACCGTGCCGCTTTAGTGATTCCTCGTTTAATTGCGATTTAGCGTTGTAATTAGGCATTATGTAATTTTCTCTCTTTTTTTCTCTCGAAAAATGGCGACTTTAGGTTTTTTAGATCTAAATTGTTGTTCTTGATTTCGAAGCATTGGATTGGGATTAATTTCTGGATATGGTAGATTATTGCTGCAGTTAATAAAAAGTACGTTCCTTTCCCTTTTTCTCTTGTGTTTTAGTTCAAAGTTAGTACTTTTAATCTTGCTCACGTTCTTGATTGTGATTGTGATTGAAACGATGATTAGAGGCTAAATTTGTAGTCTTGGATTGGGCATAGCCCCTATTTTTGGAATCATGTTCTAGGTTTTGTGAATAAATACCCATGTTTATGACTGAACTCTCACTTAGCAAGCCAAGTGTTCGAAGAATTACCTAAAAGGGTTGAATTCCTGTTCTTAAGTTATGGTTTAGGAGATCAACGACAGTTGAATCCTTTACGTAGAGCTACTTTGTAAGCAATTTAATTTCTTAACATGAAAATAGTTAGGAGTTCAATTGGAAATAGAGGTTACTTAATCCTGTGGTTTTGTTGATTCCTGTTTCATGAAAATAGATAATTAGGATCACCTAACCAGTCTAACGACCTTCGAGAGAAGGCGTAGATGCGCTTCAATTAGTAATCATTCCGTTTCGGTTATCTGTGTGGGTCGAATTGCATGACTTAGTTTATAGTCCAAGGAGCACAATAGTGTGGTGAACCCCAATCCAGGACCCTTGTTAGTATTAATTTAGATAATAGCAGCAGTCTTTAGCAAAATCAAACTATTATTTAGTGAAAACCAATTTTATTAGATTCTGGCCTAAATAGAATGTTATAGGTTGGTTCGGTGGTTGAAACCGAGTTCCCTATGGACACGACCCGTATTTGCTGTATGCTAGCTATAACTGGCACAATGCACTTGCGGTAATACATTTTTAAGACAAATTTTTAGCGCTGTTGCCGGGGAACTTGGTCGTTTCAACATCAAAAGCAATTCAAAACGCTCTAAATTAGGCCTTTTCATTTTCTTTTTCGTCCTTCTTTTCCCCCCTTGTTGTTTTAGCTTTGCTTGAACACTACTAGAAATTGGATTTATAACGACCATGTTTTAATGACCAAACATAAAAGTCATCGTTAAATGTTATTAATAACGACGAATGTGATTTTTTGTTGTTTAATTTCATCAAAACATTGTCATTAGACAACGAACACTTAAATGGGTCGTTATTGATTTTACAATGTTCATCGTTATTGTCAATCGGAGGGAAACTATAAAAATTGGGGAGGGAAGATAAAAATAAAAATCAGAAAATCAAGTGCAATTTCCCACCTAAGTTAAAATTATTAGAGGGAAGAAATAGATTTGTATTAATTTAAAGGCAAAACTACTTAGAATCAACAAAATTAAAACAAAATAAGAATTACTGAAACTCTCTTAAACCTAGATAAATTAGAGATCTAGTGGATAGCTTCTCGTCAAAACAAACAGAAGTTGTCTACTCCTTTGCAAGTCGTAGGTGAACGCTTCAAACCTAAAAACCCTAACATCTCGCTTAACCTAGTAACCCAGAAACTCTCACCTAGCAGATTGAGAAGGCAGAAATACGGGAGAATTGCTGAAAGAAAAAGAGCAATTCAAGTGACTGACTGTGTCTAAGGCTATCTGAGGTTGTGACTGCCTGCAACCCTTTCAATCCCATGCTCTCTTTTAATTGTTTGAAAGAGACGGGAAATGGGAAAAGGGATTTCAACTGATCCAAGAGAGAGATTGTGCGGGAGAAAAACAGAAAGGCCAAAGGCGACTAGCGTTGGGTGTTGGTATGTCAATGTCGTCAACTTGCTACAGATGAGGCCAACAAAGAGAATCAATTGGAGCCTGTCTTCTGGGTTTAGATTTCAAACAAGCTTGCTCATCTCTTTTTTCTATTTTAGAGATTTTTTGTAGTAAATACTGAAATTTTGATGGATCCCCCTCCCTTTTTTCATGCTTGGGGCTAGAGTTCAACATTGTTATCAATATTATTGTGTGCTTAACATATCTCAGTCTTCCATATTGTTTTGTTTGCTTGGTGAAAAGCTCAATTTCATGCTAATGTTTGACCAATTTGTGAGTAAAAATTGTTCAACTTCTCTGTTTTGCTCTCGTAAATCGGCTCATTATTTTTCTATGTCTCTTATTACCCTCTCTGTAAGGCAACTTTGGTGCTGCAACTCAGAGTCTGAATACTAATTTCTCAGTTGGCGAAAAAAAGCTGGTGCGTCATACTTCTGCCAGGATCAAATTAATTGTCGTTGGTTCATGGTAAGCTGTTTGAACCACATAAATTTCGATCTTTTTGTTGTTTAATTGCCAATTGCAACTTTTTGTAATATTTTTTTATTTTGGTGAAGCCCCTTGTTATATCGTTTACTGTGGATATTACACAAAGAGTCAAGGTCATTTGGTTTCTAGTTTTCAATCTAAATATTGTAGTTTGGCTTTTGTGTTCTGTTCTTGTAATTTGGTTTCAATTTTCAGACTTCTGGGTATTGCCCAGGGTATGTAGGATAAAGCTCACACAACCAAAACCCAATAGAAAAGCTAAGTTTTTACTTGTGACTAATTAATTTCCAATATGGGTTGTGTGATCTACTCTTGTATTATGTTGATTAGCATGTATTTTGTAATCACAATTTGCAGCTTGAGAGTTAGATTGATGGAGCTAATTAATTAATGCAACCACAGTAAACTTTAGTTGGGATATTAGTGAAGAGTAGTCATACTGAATGGATGTACAGCGGTCAAATGGCACAACTTTGTGAAAAAGGGTGATTGCAACATAGGGGAACTTCATAACTAAGGTGTTTCTATATTCTGCACCCTTATTGCAAAATTTCTTACTGAATCAGAATTTTTGTCCTCATAATTGCTCATTGGTGGCTAGATTCCCTTGTGTTCCCCTGATTCCAAGCCAAATATCACATTGATGTGTTTTAACACTTTTACTTTGCTATTTTCCATGCTGAAGTATCCCCCCTTTTCTCTTATACACCTCCAGGCCCTTATCTATGAGTAACAAGTGCTCCCTTAAATTGTATTCTGTCAAAATTCATTTTGCCATCGAAAATGCGCTCATTGTTTCTTTGTTTTGCCTCTTATTTCCCTATTTGTTAGTTAGTAGTGCCAAAATTTGGGATTATGAAGAATAAGCCATTTATGCTACTCAAAGGTGATTCAGAGCATTCTTTGCTTGAGGATGAGCTGCTTATTTTTCCTAATGTTTTGTAGGATGTCCATCTCAAGCAAACAACACTTAGTACTTTGTTTATTAGTTGCACAATATGTTCGAAATCCTCCGGGCACTGCTTATTTTAACAAGGTACGGTCCTTGTCTTTGTGTATCTGTATGTATCTCTTTCTCTCTTCTGTAATTATCAATGATGCATTTAAATGTTGTCTCTGGGGTTGATGCATATGCATTATTCTTTCTAATAAGAGCATTCGTGGATCTAGGTAATCACTGAAAATGATATTGGACATGTTAAGTAGTCTAAAAAGTCAGGTGGAGGGTATTTTCATCTATCTAATTTGTGCTTATTGTGTCTTCAATTAAGTTGGCTTCCATGGCTTGTGCTTGCCCAACTCGTATTTGTCTTTTTCCCTTTTTTTTTTCCTATCCAAGCAAATGCATTAAACTTGTAATTGAGAATTTTCTTGTAACTTAATTTACCGACTTCATTTTCTAACGGTACTAACACTTATCCGCCCTTTTTGTAGATGCTTGACGATGAGGGTTGTTCAATTGAGTTTAGTACTTCCCTAATTTTTATCAAGATCGATGAAGAAATAGGGTCAGTAAGCGACTTTATTTCCTTTTTTTTCAGTTGACATTTCTTGTACTAATTAGATGTCAACTTTGATAACAACTTTTTGCTTTCTCTTGCATTAGAGGTTTCAATATGCTTTAGTTTATTACTTTACTTATGCTGTGTAACGACTATCTACAAACTAATGGTATTCAATCATTAGATTACATTTTAATTCAAGTTTCAAGTTATAGTAGTATTTGTATGCTTCACTAAATCAATTGTGTAACATATCGTACAAAAATTAACTGTAAATACTGCCATATAATGTTATTAACGACAAAACAAATTGATTGTTACTAGTTGCCTTATTTGTGCTTCAACAACAAAAAAGTTTGTCGTTACATTTCATTAAAATAGTAACGACGAACCCCTTTTTCTTTGATTGATTGAGATTTTGAATATTCTAATTTTTTTTATTTTAAAAGTACGACAAATAATTTGGTCGCTATTAGTGTAATGTTCGTTGTTATTTATTAAACCAATAATGATGACATCTTATTTGGTCGTTACTTAAAATAGCAACGAAAAATTTCAACTTGTCGTTAAACTATTAACGACGGGAGCAATAATGATGACCAACGACCAACTGTTTTTTGGTCGTTAAAACTTTCAACAACGGTATATTATGCTTTTAACGACCAATTTGTTCGTCGTTAGAAACCTTCTTTCGAGTAGTGCAACCTGCTTACGCTTGGTTTAGTTTTTGGCTTTGTATGCGCAGGTGCAGTCAAAGAGATCAACCACTCATTCCCTTTGATCCTGAGATAGAAGCCACTGTGCGAAGGCAAAGCAGTGCGAGGAAGCAACAACGGCAACAAGTCAGCATGGCTGGGAGAAATCCTAGGGTTCTGCGGAACTATGTCCTACCGCAGGCCACCGGCCTCATCGCATCCATTGTCAACTCGACCATCGAAGCGAACAACTCCGACCTGCAGCCTGCTCTTGTATCCTTCTTGGAGAAGGATCATTTTAGTGGGTGTCCCACGGAGAACCCTCATATTCATCTTCGCAACTTCCTGGCGAAGTGTGACACGATCAAGCTCAGCGGGGTCTTCACCGACGAAATCAGACTACGGCTCCTCCCTTTCTAGCTAATGGACAAAGCCAGTGACTGGCTCCTTAATGAAGAGCCTAACTCCTTCACTACCTGGGAGGCCTTATCGACTGCCTTCCTGAGCAAGTACTTTCCCCTTGGCAAGACCGCTAAGTTGAGAGTGGAAATCACCTCCTTCTCTCAACGAGGCGATGAGTCACTTTATGAGGCGTGGCAAAGATTCAAAGATCTTCAACGTCAATGCCCCCACCATGCAGTACTCGACTGGCTTCTAATCCAAACCTTCTACAATGGATTAGACCAGTCACTGAAGATGTCAGTTGATGCCGTAGCTGGCGGCGCACTTATGGGGAAGTCGATAGAGGCTGCGAAGGCTTTAGTGGAGGAGATGACCTCTAACAACTACCATTGGTCCAGCAAGAGGTCAGCCCCGAAGAAGGCCAGTGGGGTTTATGGGATCGACGCTGTGAACTTGCTAGCTAGTATGGTTGATGCCTTGGCGCAACGCTTCGATAGGCTTGGGACTCCTTCTTCGGGGAGTTTAGTGGGAGGTTCGTCAGATGCAATGTTTGAGGTTGGGGCTCTTTATGAGATCTGTGGCATTCAAGACCACATTATTGCTGAGTGTCAATCCACTTTCCCAGGCGTTCAGCATGCCAATGCAATGCAAAACTATGGCCAACGCCCACAAAATAACCCCTTCTCAAACACATATAACCCCAGTTGGAGAAATCACCCAAATTCAGTTGACAGCGAAATTTGAGACTATGACGACTCACCAGAAGATGATGGAGAACCAGATAACCCATATTGCGCAGCAGGTGAGCCATTTGTCTAGGCCTCAGGGATATTTGCCAGGTCAACCTGAGACCAATCCTAAGAGCCAGAAGAACGCTATCACACTGCAAAGTGGCAGGGAGTTAGAGAGTCCTCCTATGCCTATGAGGGAAGAAAGGAGGGAGACTAATAATGACGGTGATGCTGCCAGGGAGGCCCCTATTGAGATTCCCAATGAGAGGGCCCATACTGAAAAGACCCAAGAGGTTAGAGATGAGCATGTTTCACCTCTAGTGAAGCCTTACAAGCATCCTGTTCCATATCATCAGAGTTTAGTAGTCTAAAAAGTACGGGAAGTTTCTTGAAATGCTGAAAAAGTTCCACATCAACATTCCCTTCCAGGAGGCTATTACTGACATGCCTGCTCACTGAGGAGTGCGGTGCAATTATTCAGAGCAAACAACCTCCTAAGCTTTCAGATCCAGGAAGCTTCTCCATCCCTTGTTCAGTTGGGGTGTAACTATCAGCAGTGCACTATGTGACCTTGGAGCTAGCATGAGTCTTATGCCCTATTCCATGGGCAAGAAGCTGCAAGTAAGGGAGGTGAAACCCACTACCATTTCTCTTTAGCTAGCTGATAGATCCATTAAATACCCTTCGGATATTCTTGAGGATGTCCCACTACAAGTGGGAAAGTTCTTCATCCCATGTGATTTTGTGGTTATGAAGATGGAGGAAGACTCCCGTATTCATATCATACTTGTGCGACCTTTTCTAGTCACTGCGGGAGCAATGATTGATGTGAAGAACGACAGGCTTTCCCTTCAAGTAGGGGATGAAAAGGTGTAGTTTAGCTTGCCACAAGTTATGGCCTCCCCCACCTCGGGCGACTCGTGCTGTAGAGTCGATGTGCTGGAGAAAGCCCTCAACCAGGAGGCAAAAGCCCGATATTCTATGGAGGATCCACTAGAGGCCGTATTGGTTGGTTGCTGTGCAACCAACTCTCATTCGGGGAAGAAGGTGGAATACGCTAGACTCCTCAATGAGTGTACTGCCTATGTGCCTAAGCAGCCCCACAGAGGGGTCCTTAGTGTGGAGGAGCCCACCTCCAAGAAACAAGAGGAGTGCCCACCGACTGTAGAGCTAAAACCTCTACCTTTCCATCTTAGGTATGAATTCCCCGACCCCTCGCATCAGTTTCTTGTTATTGTTAATGCTAAACTGAATAACCCCCCAGTTGGAACAATTGTTTGATGTGTTGCGTAAGCATAAGGGAACCATTGGTTATAGTATTGATGATATTCGGGGACTTAGTCCTTTATTTTGTATGCACAACATCTTTCTTGATGACGGTCATCGTCCCTCCCGACAACCTCAGCGCCTTTTAAATCCCAACTTGCAAGAGGTTGTGAAAAAGGAAATTGTTAAACTAATTGAAGCTGGGATCATCTACCCTATCTTAGATAATGAGTGGGTGAGTCCAGTTGAGGTAGTCCCTAAAAAAGGAGGGATGACCGTCATTAGGAATGAGCGGGATGAGCTCATTTCGACTAGGACTGTGACTGGGTGGCATATATGCATTAACTACCATTGACTGAATCAAGCCACCCGGAAGTATCACTTCCCCCTTCCCTTTATTGACCAAATGTTGGAAAGGTTGGCACGAGATTCCTTCTTTTATTATTTGGATGGGTATTCATGTTTCTTTTAGATTCCTATCCATCCCAATGACCAGGGGAAGATGACCTTCACATGCCCGTATGGTACCTTCGCTTATCGAAGGATGCCATTCGGACTGTGCAATGCCCCTGCCACTTTCCAACGCTGTATAACTGCCACATTTTCGGACCTTGTTGAAAACACCATGGAGGTGTTTATGGATGACTTCTCCGTCTATCGAGGTACCTTTGACCTTTGCTTAGAAAATTTAACCAAGGTACTCCATACGTGCGAGGAAGTCAACCTAGTATTGAATTGGGAAAAGTGCCACTTTATGGTACAGGAGGGGGTAGTACTAGGTCATGTTATATCTGATTGGGGTATCGAGGTCGATAAGGCTAAGGTAGAGGTCATTAAGTGATTGCCCCCTCCTACTTCGGCAAAAGGGGTGTGGAGTTTCCTTGGTCAGGCGGGGTTTTATAGGCGCTTTATCAAGGATTTCTTCAAGATTGCTAAACCTCTAACTCAGCTGCTCGCCAAGGATGCCCCGTTTATCTTTACTGATGAGTGCCATGAGGCTTTTTGCAGGATCGAACAGGCACTGATTTCTGCCCCCATCATACAACCACCAGATTGGGATCTCCCTTTTCAGATCATGTGTGATGCTAGCGATTATGCGATGGGGGTAGTCCTAGGACAAAGGAAGGATAAGAAGCCAGTGGTGATCTACTATGTTAGTCGAACACTGGATGAGGTGCAGCAGAACTACACAACGACTGAAAAGGAGCTGCTTGCAGTCGTGCATGCGATGGAGAAGTTTCGATCTTATCTCCTTTGTTCTAAGGTCATCATGTGCACTGACCATTCCGCACTCAAGCACCTCATAGAGAAGAAAGATGATAAGCCTTGCCTCATCCGTTGGATTCTGCTACTCCAACAATTTGATTTGGAGATCAAAGATAAGGCAGGGACCGAGAATGTCGTGGTCGATCATCTCTCCAGGCTCATTATTGAGAGCCATGACATCCCCATCGATACTGCTTTTCCTAACGAGCATCTCATGGGCATCACCTTGGGACAAACCCCATGGTTCGCCGAATATGCGAACTACCGAGCTTCGGCAATCCTCCCCCATGATTTATCCTCCAACCAGAAAATGAAATTCCTCCATGTTAACCCAATTAATGTATATGGTTTTGATGCTGACAATCCAAATGCTCTAGTCAATATGTTATGAGCTATGTGTTGTGCTTAAGTTATATATTGAGGCAGGATTTGAACAAATATATGGAGCAGTTTGAATGAGCTTAGAGCATCATGATGACATCGTGTGAAGAAATTAACAACACTCCCTCAGAACAGTTCTGGGAGTGATTGCATGGAATTATCACAGAAGCAGTGAAGAACACTCCCTCCAAACAGTTCTGGGAGTGGAAGCATGGACTTATACAAGAAGTCTTGTTGAGAACAAGAGTCTTAGGATTGAATGTATGTATGGTAGATTCTTGTTAATATGCCAAGTAGAAGATCTCCAATTTAGCATTCACTTTGAATGGGTTCAGGACTCATAACACTATCTCAGAACTGGTCCATGAGATCCGAACTACAGTGTTCTGAGACTAGAACATAAATCCGATTTTCAAACATTTTTTTGGGAATTGTTGACTGTCGATTTTCTAGAAACAAATTAGGAATAACTTTCCTAAATGGTATTTGAGTCAAAAAGGATTTCTTTCACTACAAATATTGTTAATAGATTTGATTTTATGTTTTGGAAGAATATCCACCAAGTATATCTTGTTTTTTGGAAAGATAAGATAAATGGAAAGATATGAGGGATCTCCTATTACAATTGGGAAAGAAGAGTTCTCCTCTTCTTTGTCTCCTTGCAGCCCAACGATTTGAGAGGAGCAAGGATTTTTCACATCCCTTATTTAAGGAAGACTTATCCTCCATTCTTATCAAGGGTTTTTCACCGGTTTTCACGAGTTCTTGAAGGTGCTGAAATTGCTTTTGAGTCTAAATTTTTCCTATGAGAAAAACCTTCATAGTGTGCGCTTAATTAAGTCTTCGTCATTGGCATAATAGGAGTTGTACTATACCTTGCACTTAGCTTATTTAGAAGCATTCAAGTAAGATGTTCTTTATCTCTTCTCCGTCGTAGTGATTAGAGGTTATCCAAACTGTTGGACATGGTTTCTTAGGAGATGTGTGGACGTTGTGTCCGTGAGTGTTTTGTCCAAGTCTTGGGAGACTTTGGATGTGTGTTTGAAACGAGAGTCTTAGGTAGACTAAGTTACGTGTGTTACAGTTGTAACGTGTTTGGCCCATTTAGTGAAAGTATTGCTGAAATCCTACAGTGGTAGGTCGTGGTTTTTACACCTCAGTTGGGCCAGAGGTAGTTTTTCACGTGAAAATATTGTGTCTCCTTTACTATTTCCGCAATTACTTTCGTTTCTGTTTCACTGAGAACATGCATCACAAACAGGTCTCATGAGTGTTCTGAAATAAGTTTGGTTTTTGTCTTACTGGAAATACTTACTCCAAACAGTTCTCACGAGTGTTTTTGAAACAGTTCGAAAAATTGGTAGACACAATTCAACCCTCCTCTTGTGTCCTTGTGGATTAAAATCTAACAAGTGGTATCAGAGCAAGAGTTCTCACACCTAGGGTAACACCTTGAGAGATCCTGAAAAGATGAGTGCACCACAATGAATCTTAGAGGGTTAATATGTGTCTCATCCTCCATACTTTAATGGTCAGCACCATAACTGGTGGAAAAACCGAATGGAAAATTACATTCAAGCTGATGATTATGAGCTGTGGATGATCATTGAGAATGGTCGTTATATTCCAGTGAAAACCACAGAAGAAGGCAAAATAGTTCCTAAGAAGCCAACTGAGTTTTACTCAGATGACTTCAAGAAATTGGAGAAAAACGCTGGGGCCAAGAAATTGCTATACTTTGGCCTTGGTCTGGATTAGTACACTCGCATCTCATAGTGTGATTCAGCAAAGGAAATTTGGAATGCTCTTCGTGTGGCTCACGAGGGAACCAACCAAGTCAAACAGTCCAGGATTGAGCTACTAATGAGAAAGTACGAACTGTTTGTAATGAGTGACAAAAAGACAGTGATGGATATGTATACTCATTTCACCCACATCACTAGTGAGTTAAAATCCTTAGGAAAGTCCTTTACCACCGAAGAATTGGTAAGGAAAATCCTACGGTTTTTACCTCATTCCTAGGAAATGAAAGTTACAGCCATCCAAGAAGGAAAGAAGATGGATGAAATCTCTTTGGACGAGCTCATTGGGAATCTACAAACTTATGAGTTGAGGAAAAACTCTCAGATGAAAGAAGAAGTAAAGAAAGATCGAGGCCTTGCTCTAAAGGCTATGGGGAGTGATGATTCGGATGTAAACGAGGAAGATGTAGCCTTTGTAACTTGTAAGTTCAAGAAATTTTTCAAAAAGGTTGGAAAGAGCATCAAGAAGGGGAACAACAGCAAAGCACGAAAAAATGACCAAGATCAAAATCATGGATGCTTCAGATGTGGAAAACACGATCATATTGTGAAATATTGCCCCATGTAGAAGGAACAACAGGTATCAGAACAGTTCAGAAACCGAGGAAAGAAACCACAGCTGAGTGGTTCTGCCAAGCGATTCACTAAAGCAATGGTGGCAGCTTGGGGTGAAAATTCTGAAGAAGAGGATAGCTCCCAAGACGAAGTTGAAGCATTGGCACTCATGGCCATAAGCAATTCTGATACTGACTTAGAATCAGATGAGAACATGTCTCGGATCAAGGAAAAGGTAAGTGGTCTCAACAAAAGAAAAATTTTAAAAATACTGTTTTCGTTGATGGATGAATGTGAGGCAATAAGCACTGAGAATTGCATGCTTAAAGATACTTGTTCCAAGTTAAAAAGGGATGTTCGAATGTTTGAGAAGACCATCCTAAAACTTGAACAAACTGATGTAACTTTCATGGGTAAAAAGGATGAAGAAATTGTTGCCTTAAGGAATAGCCTTGACCTAATGAACAAAAGAGAGGAAGTGTTTAACACTGAACTCTCAAAGCTGCAAAGTGAGTCCCGAGAACTAGAGAGTCAGATAAAACTGTTGGAGAGTGAGAACAATAAATTACTTGAGAAGCTTCTGGAAACCAAATCTGACCTAGTTCACAACAGGCTTAGAAACACTACTAAAAACAGCATGTTGTAGGAAAAGCTCTAGAAGGCCGAATCTGACCTTATTCAGAACAGGCGCTGGAGCAGCTCCTCAGAAGCTCTTAATTGGTTAAACACTCACCACAATCGTAATAAAATGGGACTAGGATTTGTGAGTAGGCATGTCACTAAACCAGTTAGCAAGAAATATATTGGATTTCCTGAAAACATAATCTGTTTTCATTGCGGGAAGACTGGTCATCATCGATAGGGTTGTCAAACAGGTCGGGTCGGGTCAACCCATTTAATAAACGGGTCAATTTCGTGTTGGCCTTGAAAATAGCTTAGATCTGCTCAAAATTGAAAAATAACAAGTTTCCGCACTAAATGGTCAAATCGTGTCGACTTCGGGTCGAAATCGGTTCGGTTTAGGTCGGGTTCGTGTTTCTCTCAGTAAATTCGGGTCGGGTCAGACTTTGACAGCCCTAATCATCGATATGCCTGCCCTATAAGAAAAAAGGCCATGGAAAGAAACTCTATTTATGTTAAGCAAATATGGATTAAAAAAGATGAGTTAAGTTCTATGACCAAAGGAATGGGACCCAAGTGGATATGGGTTCCCAAAACTAACACTTAGTTGTTTTGCAGGCTAAAGTGAGAGAAGGCAACCAACTATGGTTCTTGGATAGTGGTTGCTCAAGGCACATGAAGGAAGATAGATCAAACTTCCTCTCACTTACAGCCTTTGATGGAGGGAGAGTGGCATTTGGAAACGGCAAGTCTGGAAAAATTGTCGGTATAGGTAAGATAGGTCAATCACTCTCTCACTCCATTGATGATGTGTACTTGGTTGATGGATTACAACACAATCTGCTAAGCATATCCCAACTATGTGACCGTGGTAATCATGTTGAATTTTCTTCAAATCAGTGCTGGATTACCAATGTTAAATCTAGTGATGTTGTATTGAGGGGGAAGCGATACAACAATGTGTATAAAGCTTGTGTTCTCTCACTTCCCCACAATCATGTGACTTGTTTAAGTGCTCTTGAGGATGATGTTATGCTTTGGTACAAAAGGCTGGGTCATGCAAGTCTCTCTCTTTTGAACAAACTTTTTTCTAAAGACCTAGTAGTCGGACTACCTTCCATCAAGTACAATGATGACAAGGTATGCGACGCTTGTACTAAAGGAAAACAAGTAAAGACTTCTTTCAAATCAAAGAAATATGTAAGCACTTCCCGACCTCTTGAACTCCTACATGTTGATCTATGTGGTACTATGAAGATCTTAAGTAGAGGTGGGAAGAAGTATGTGTTTGTCATAGTGGATGACTACTCTCAGTTCACTTGGACTTTATTCTTGGCATCAAAAGATGAATCCTTTGAGAAGTTTCTTGTGCTTCTTAAGAAAATTGAAAAGGGAGTAGGACACCCATTAATAAGTCTAAGGTCTGACCATGGCAAAGAATTTGAAAACTCAAGTTTCAGTGATTATTGTAAGGAACATGGTGTTGATCACAATTTTTCTGCCCCAAGAACACCCCAATAGAACGGGGTGGTAGAACGTAAAAATCGTACTCTAGAAGACATGACTAGGACAATGCTTGTCACTAGTGGTCTTCGTAGAAACTTTTGGGCAGAGGTATTGAATACATCAAGTTACATTATAAATAGATGCTTGATCAGACCTATACTCAACAAGACTCCCTATGAACTTTTCAAAGGAAGAAAACCCAATATCATGCACTTGAGGGTGTTTGGATGCAAATGTTATGTGCACAATAATGGGAACGAATCCTTAGGAAAGTTTGACCCAATGAGTGATGAAACTATATTTTTGGGATACTCCTCACACAGTAAGGCATATAAAGTGTTCAACAAAAGAACCTTATGTGTTGAGGAAAATGTGTACGTTGTGTTTGATGAACTAACTCCTTGGTTGAGCATGATGTACAGGATGAAGAATTCCAACTGGGTCTTATAAGGAAAGACTCTTCGCTCACTCAAAACTCCATGGAAGAAAATGGTAAGTTTCCTGAATGTGAAACAAGTTCTGAATTTGAAAATCTAAAAGGTGGACAGGAAGCCAATCAAATCAGGGGGGAGATTTGCTGAACCTGAACTGATACAAAACCGATCCACTCATCCTGAGCCTTCCCGAACAGCTGTGGGAACAGGCCCTAGAGCAGATCCAGACCCTGTTTCATCGAGTGTCCAGGAGAGACTGTTTGCGGCTCCTCCTACTCCTAGAGCTTGGAAACATCAGAGTTCGCACCCTCTCGATCTAATTATATCTAATATTAACACAGGGGTGCAAACTCGGTCTAATGTCAAAAACTATTGTGCCTTCTATGCATTTCTGTCTAACGTTGAGCCAAAAAATGTTTATGAAGCTCTTGCAGATTCAGATTGGGTTATTGCCATGCAAGAAGAGCTCCATCAGTTTTAAAGGAACAAAGGTTGGCACCTTGAACCACGGCTAAAAGACAGATCAATAATGGGCACCAAGTGGGTGTTCAAGAACAAGTTGGATGAGTTTGGAACAATCACTAGGAACAAGGCCAGACTGGTGGTTCAAGGGTATAACTAAGAAGAAGGGATCAACTATGAGGAGACATTTGCACCTGTTGCTAGGATTGAGGCTATCCGGATCTTGATAGCCTTTGCAGCACACATGGACTTCAAGCTATACCAAATGGATGTCAAAAGTGCATTCCTCAATGGATACCTTACAGAGGAGGTATTTTTAAGCCAACCCCTTGGTTTTGAAAACCATGAATTGCCTAATCATGTGTTTAAACTTGGCAAAGCGCTTTATGGTCTAAAACAAGCTCCTAGAGCTTGGTATGAACGTTTGTCAAATTTTCTAATTGATAATGGTTTTCAAAGAGGCAAAGTTGATAATACCTTGTTTCTCAAAACAAAGGGGGAACATTTGTTGATTGTGCAAATATATGTCGATGATATAATATTCCGTGCAACCGACAATGACTTGTGTGATGATTTTTCAAATTTGATGAAGAGTGAGTTTGAGATAAGCATGATGGGTGAGCTTAACTTTTTCTTAGGCTTACTAATCAAGCAAACCTCGAACGGAACTATGATTCATCAACAAAAATATGTCAGGGAGTTAATTAAGAGGTTTGGTATGGAATCGGCTAAGCCCATAGACACACCCATCTCTCCTTCAACTAGGTTGGTTGAAGATGATGGGAGCCCTTCAATCAAAGAAAAATTATATAGGGGCATGATTGGGTCGCTTTTGTACCTAACCGCTAGTAGACTTGACATTGTTTTCAGTGTTGGTTTGAGTGCTCATTTTCAGTCAAATCCTAAACAAACACACTTGAAAGCTGTAAAACGGATTCTAAGGTATTTAAAACACACTTCTGACTTGGCACTTTGGTATCCTCGAGGGTGCAACTTTAATCTCATTGGGTATGCAGATGCTGACTATGTTAGATTCCTAGTTGATAGGAAAAGCACATCAAGTATGGCTCACTTTCTTGGACCCTATTTGATATCTTGGGTAACCAAGAAACAACACTCCGTTGTCATGTCTACAGCAGAAGCCGAATATGTGGCAGCTGCCTTATGTTGTGCTCAACTGTTGTGGATAAGACAACAACTCAAGGACTTTTGTATTGACACAGGGTGCATTCCCATATTCTGTGATAACACAAGTGCAATTAACGTTGCCAAAAACCCATGCCAACACAAAAGGACTAAGCATATCGACATACGTTATCACTTTTTGCGAGACAATGTTGAAAAGTACTTAATTTCAATGAATTTTTGTGCCATTGATAGACAAATTGCTGGTATATTTACAAAGGCACTGAGTAGAGAACAGTTTGAGAGGAATAGACTTGAATTGGGTATAATTAAAGGGGCTTGAACATGCTTGTTTATCCCCCAATGATTGACTAGTTAAAGAAACCAGGACAAATAAAATGTGTTTCAGAAGATGTTGTCAAAAATTATGTTATTGCTAGCACATGTGTGGAATATGAATTGCTGACACTTGCTGAGATCTAATGATATTGCCCTTGTTGTCCTAAGACACCAGATATTTAGCAATCAGAACAAGGTCTGGGAATTGATCCGATCCTTGCTTGCAAATACACTAGTAAAGTGGCGCGGCGGGAAAGTAAGTAGAAGAGGAAACTTCTCCTTTAAAAGAAAAACAACCGTCCGACTACCTCCCCTTCTGCTTTCTCTCTCCCAAAACACCGACCTTCCTTTCTTCACTCTCCGCCCACTCGCCCGAAATCGCTCCTTCCTCCTGCTCCCAAAGTCTCCAAACCCTAACCTCTTTTTATCAAACTTCTCCAATGGCAAGCAACCAAGGCAACCGCAACTCCACTGGGCAAAAGACCTCCTGCCCACGTTCTCTCCAGGACCGATTATCGAGAACAAGGTGGAGTAGCTGGTCCAACACTATGATAGAGGTATCGCGAAGCAACCTAGCACCTGGTACGGGCATTGTTCCTCCCCTTTCTTACTCTATTTCAACTCCGATTTTTGAGTTTCTGAAGAGTTTAGATCTAGGGTCTGTTGCATTAAACCATAGGATGATTCCCTCTACGAACCCAATTACCGGTTGGGAACTAGTTGAGTACAAACCGGCCAAAATTGAAAAGGAAGCTGTAGCATTTGTTGAATGTGAAAGGGATTTGGGGGAAGGGATGAGCATAGAAAGCACTGTTCCTACACCTGTTTTCACTGTGGACAGTGATGATGATGATGATGAACCTATTATATGGTTCAAGAGAACCACAACACCCTCTCCCTAACCAACCTTCAAACCTAGCTTTAAGCGCCAAAAGAAGACCACCACTACGCCCATCATCCCTCTCAACACTCTGATCTATCAACGTCGAACAAGAAGTTCGGGACCTGCCTCTGTTTCCACACTGCCTGAGGATATAATTGAGATACCTACCCCGCAGAAGAAAATAACCCGTAAAACAACGGCCCAAACACCACCCAAAACACCTCTGAAAACAACTGCCCAAATGCCCCCTCAACCTGCTCCTTTCAAAGCCTCTGCTCCTAAGAGAGTAGCGCCAGAACAGTCAGCTGAACAGGTAGAGGAGTGTTCTGAAACCTCCAGGAAGAAAACCAAAAAGGGCATGACCCTTCTTGAAAGATACCAACACTTCCTTCAAACATCTGTAGTTAGAGGGAAGGTAATCAAAATAGCCTACTTTCAGGAACAATGGCTTGAGGTGTTTGTAGAGCAACTGAGAATTCTGGGGGTGGCTGGACCTGTTTACGAACACTCAGCGTGGATGTTCTGTTCCTGAGTTGGCTGAGTTCTATGCCCACTGTGTTGTTACCAATGGGGTGGTGACCAGCACAGTTGGTAGGCATAGACTTAGGTTTGATGCTGCCGACTTAGGGGAAATGCTTGGGTTGCCAGCTGATGGTTTTGCTGTATATGTCTGTGAGGACAAGACTATATTATGAGAGGAGAGACTGCTCGAGCGAACTCAAAGATTAGCTCAGGGCCCTATAATAACTAGGCCCCGATCTGTGTGTAAGGGGGAAATGCTCCCTTTGCATAGATTACTGTTCTGGTTGGTTATTAAGAATGTCATTCCTAGGGGCCAGGGACGTAATTTGGCTGATCCTATGGACATGTGCCTTACTTATCGTTTGGATTGGAGTGAGAAAATCAACTTACCCGCGATCATGATTCACCGCATTACCCGTATTGTGAACACGTCCTAGGATGACGACATGGGGTATGGGTTCTTGCTGACTTCAGTATTTGAGCAGCTCAGGATTACACTGTAAAAGAGGGTAAGCCTCTAGAACACGGATAAAATAGGGAGTAGTACTTTAATAAGGTGTGGATTTCCAGTGACCAAAGGTGGGAACAGGGGTTCCAAACACCCTTCCACCCTATTCTCAAGGAACCATCATCCTCCAATACCCCTACTTTGAACACCCTTATGCAGGACCAGCTCTCCCTGCAAGGTGAAATTGAAGAAGTCAAGAAGGCCCTTGCTGAAGAACAGAAGCTGAATGCCTAGCGACATGAGGCCCTTATGCTTGCCATTTCTGTCCTTACCTCTAAATTCTCTCCCCCTTCCTTCTGAACTTGAATATTCCTATCCCTCCTAGCTACTTATTTTTGTGATCGCTCCTCCTACTGGTGTATGAACACCTTGGATTGTGACTGTTCGTGGATGACTTTTGTAGTTTTATGATCTTTGCTTGTTCTATGCTTCTTATTTGTGCGTGACTCGGATGACCAATATCCTTACTGTATTGTATGCTTGAGTGAATCGCTATTATTTCCCACATTACCCCTGGGGTGGTGATTACATCTATGCTGGCCTCAGATCTTTGGCCTCTAGACCCTATTTCGATGATGTCAAAAGGGGGAAGACGAGCAAGACATTAGTCCTGATTAGTCTGTCCAGTTTAAGTTGACCTCTCACTACTGTTTCTCTTACTTATGTGCCTTGCATAAAATTTTGACCTTGTTTGTTCTGGCAGCAGCCTATCCTGCCCTGCTTTTGACTCTCGTTTCGACTTAAGGTCATTTGGTTTGCCATCATCAAAAAGGGGGAAATTGTTGACCCAATTAATGTATAAGGTTTTGATGATGACAATCCAAATGCTCTAGAGTCAATATGTTGTGAGCTATGTGTTGTGCTTAAGTTGTATGTTGAGACAGGATTCGAACAAATATATGGAGCAGTTTGAATGAGCTTAGAGCATCATGATGACATCGTGTGAAAAAATTAAGAACATTCCCTTAGAACAGTTCCGGGAGTGATTGCATGGAATTATGACAGAAGCAGTGAAGAACACTCCCTCCAAACAGTTCTGGGAGTGGAAGCATGGACTTATACAAGAAGTCTTGTCGAGAACAAGAGTCTTAGGATTGAATGTATGTATGGTAGATTCTTGTTAATATGCCAAGTAGAAGATCTCCAATTTAGCATTCACTTTGAATGGGTTCAGGACTCAAAACACTATCTCAAAACTGGTCCATGAGATCCGAACTACAGTGTTCTGAGCCTAGAACATAAATCCGATTTTCAAACATGTTTTTGGGAATTGGTGACTGTCGATTTTCTAGAAACAAATTAGGAATAACTTTCCTAAATAGTATTTGAGTCAAAAAGGATTTCTTTCACTACAAATATTGTTAACAGATTTGATTTTATCTTTTGGAAGAATATCCAGCAAGTATATCTTGTTTTTTGGAAAGATAAGATAAATGGAAAGATATGAGGGATCTCCTATTACAATTTGGAAAGAAGAGTTCTCTTCTTCGTCTCCTTGCAGCCCAACGATTTGAGAGGAGCAAGGATTTTTCACATCCCTTATTTAAGGAAGACTTATCCCCCATTCTTATTAAGGGTTTTTCACCGGTTTTCACGAGTTCTTGAAGGTGCTGAAATTGCTTTTGAGTCTAAATTTTTCCCGTGAGAAAAACCTTCATAGTGTGCGCTTAATTGAGTCTTTGTCATTGGCGTAATAGGAGTTGTATTGTACCTTGCACTTAGCTTATTTAGAAGCATTCGAGTAAGGTGTTCTTTATCTCTTTTCCGTCATAGTGATTAGAGGTTGTCCAAACTATTGGACGTGGTTTCTTAGGAGACGTGTGGACATTGTGTCCGCGAGTGTTTTGTCCAAGTCTAGGGAGACTTTGGATGTGTGTTTGTAACAAGAGTCTTGGGCAGACTAAGTTACGTGTGTTACGGCTGTAACGTGTTCGACCCGTTTAGTGAAAGTGTTGCTGAAATCCTACAGTGGTAGGTCGTGGTTTTTACACCTCAGTTGGGCCAGAGGTAGTTTCTACGTAAAAATAGTGTGTCTCCTTTACTATTTCCTCAATTACTTTCGTTTCTGTTTCACTGAGAACACGCATGACAAACAGGTCTCACGAGTGTTCTGAAATAAGTTTGGTTTCTGTCTTACTAGAAACACTTACTCCAAACAGTTCTTACGAGTGTTTTTGAAACAGTTCAAAAAGTTGGTAGACACAATTCACCCCCCTCTTGTGTCCTTGTGGACTAAAATATAACGCTCCATGATGTCAAGATCTATTTCTGGGCGGAGCCCTTCCTTTACAAGCTGTGTAAGGATGGGCTTTGCAGGCGATGCCTTCCTGAGGGGGAAATTCAGAATGTGATCTCCCATTGTCACGACTCTCCATGTGGAGGACATGCTAACACCTCCAAGACAGTCGCTAAGGTGCTTCAAGCGGGGTTCCTTTAGCCCTCATTCTTCAAGGACGTCCATGCATATGTCCACGCATGTGATCGCTGCCAGCGGATGGGGAATCTGTCAAGAAAGAGTGAGATGCCCCTTAACTTCATCCTTAAAGTTGAAATCTTCGATGTTTGGGGCATCGAATTTATGGGACCTTTCCCATCCTCAAGGGGCAATAAGTACATCCTAGTTGTCGTGGACTACATCTCCAAGTGGGTGGAGGCAATGGCTAGCCCTACCAATGACTCTAGGGTAGTGGCTAAACTTTTCAAGCAGATTATATTCTCTCGTTTTGGAGTCCCTAGGGTGTTAATAAGTGACAATGGGCTGCACTTCATAGAGAAGA
The DNA here is from genome assembly GCA_017589665.1 of Selenicereus undatus. Lineage (NCBI taxonomy): Eukaryota > Viridiplantae > Streptophyta > Magnoliopsida > Caryophyllales > Cactaceae > Selenicereus > Selenicereus undatus. The sequence continues at coordinate 56,242,699 of JACYFF010031955.1, forward strand.
AACTGGAAGCTCTTTTGAGGAAATATAGAGTGCACCATAAGTATGGACCTGGCTACCACCCTCAGACTAGTGTCCAAGTAGAGATCTCCAACGGGAAAATAAAGTTTATTTTGGAGAAAACGGTTGCGAGATCTCGAAAGGATTGGGCGGACAAGCTGAATGATGTTGTTTGGCCCTACCGGACCATATTGAAGACCCCAGTTGGAACCACTCCATTCTGGTTAGTCTAGGGTAAGCCTTGTCACCTACCAGTGGAGTTAGAACACAAGGCCTACTGGGCCATCAAGCACCTAAACTTCGATTTGAACTCCGCGAGAGAGAACAGGATGTTGCAGTTGAACGAACTCGAGGAGATCTGTTTGGATGCTTATGACAGTTCTCGACTCTACAAGGAGCAAACTAAGCGGTGGCATGATAAGTTTATCAACCGCTGCGAGTTTCGGGAAGGCGACTCGGTTCTCCTTTTTAATTCCCGCTTGAAGCTTTTCCCGGGGAAGCTTCGCTCTAGATGGTCAGGTCCCTTCAAGGTGCTCAAGGTATATCCATATGGGGCCATTGAAATCGGCAACGAGACCACCGACTCATTCAAGGTGAATGGGTCCCGCTTAAAACACTACATCACCGGTGAGTCACTTGAGGGGAAGGTCACATGTGCCATCCTCAATGTCTCTTCTCCTTAGAAACCCTCAGGGTCAAGCTCGGGACCAAAAACAAGCACTTCTTGGGAGGCAACCCAAGCTTCATTGCTTTTGAAAAAAAAAAGAAAAAAAAAGAAAAAAAGAGAAACAAAATGAAAATGAAAAAACAGAAGGAGATGAGAGGAAAAAGTTCAAGGAACAAATGAGTGAGAAAAAGAAGTAACGGATTTGGAAGGAGATGACTTAGAGGGCAGAAAGTTGGCATGGACACCCCATGCCGGGCAGCATGCCCATACCACCCCCCTTCAAGACTTCAAGGAAAAAAAGAGGGAGCAAGAAAAAAATAATGGGTCAATGCTTAGAAAAATGGCATGGTTGCATCGTACCTTTTGGCACGACCGTGCCATGTTTTGAGATTTGCAGCATGCGGGCAACATTGTGGCACGGTGGCCCCGTGCCTTGTGGCATGATCGTGCCACCTTAAAAATCGGCTAAAAGGCTGATTTCCTTCTTCTTCCTACTCCTTCCCCATTTAAACTCTCCTCTTTCTCTCTCTAAAAACACAAAAGCCTCTCTCTCTTTCCCTCACCATTACCCACTCAAATCCTCCCCTAAAACTTTCAAATTCTCTCAAATTTCCCCAAAATTTTTCAATTCCTTCACTTTCCTTCACTCTTCTCTCAAAATTTCTCACATTTTCACTCCAAACTCACCCCATTCTACAACCCATTTTCTCTCTCTAAAACACTAACCTCCATTGTTGAGGTTGAAGGTTGTAGAGAAAGAGATTGTCGCTTCTCTTGTCATTTTTAACTCCTACCTCCACTTTTAGGTCTAGATCTGTTGTTCATCCACAAAATGGGCAAGGAACGAGTTGGAGAGGCTTCAAGGGCTCCATCCCAACCTAAGAAATCATCAAGGGTAACCTCCTCTTCAGATGCAACTGCTTCTGCTAAAGGTACTAAGGATGCATATCCTCTCATTTTACCTGCTAGCACAGTGAAATTAGGGCAAAAATAGGGTTTTTCTTCCATCGGTCAATAGAAACACACGTCTAGTCTTTTCTCATTTCTCAAGCTAACCTTAAAATCTTTGCAAGTCATCTTCTATAAGTACACAGTCAGTTCATCCGTATAATGAGAACAAGGTTTGGCAATCAAACTGGATTGAATGCCCAATGAACATGGTTCTAGCAATACTAATAGAGGCATATTTATAAAAGGTAACACATTCAACTGCCTATTGGTCCTAGCAAATTGAAATGACAGGGGGGCAATCTAAAATGTAAAGAGATGTAACCACACCATGAAGTATTGCAAAGATATTTCTCTATTGGTTATAAAGAACCAACATGTATGCTAAATGAACGAAAGGACGAAGATTCGTAATAAAAGAGGTAAGGCACATAAATTACCTGCACATACAAGGCATGCAGTTTATTCATGATAGTAAAGTAAATGAATGATGTTATGAAGTTGAGAGGAAGTATTAAGTACTGAAGCTGAAAAATTTAACAAAATAAAAAAAAAGGGTATTTGAAAAGTCATACGGTACCCATATGTGAGTAAAGTGATGAAGATGACGGTCAACACCACCATAAGGGAAATTTATTCATCTAGTGTTTGGAAGGCTAATACATCAAGATGAAGGAGCCAGTCTTATGACTGAACATGATGACATCCATCAATAAAACATTCTGCAGTAAATGGAAGTCTTAAGTAGGCACATAAGCTCCGAAACTGCTGGTAGATGAAAATAGCACAAATCGTTGTTTATCATTAATAGGATAGGCTGTACTAGTAAAGAAAGGATTACCAAAATAACTTGAGTAACGACATACAGCCACACCCGTAGAGTAGTATGCCAATAGGACATTACAGTGCTATAGAAACATGAACAATATGGATCCATTTAATTGCTGAAAGGGCACTTAATGACTAGGTCTGAAGTAATCAAAGGCTTTGCAAGAATTTAATGAATAGTGGCCAAATAGAAGCAAGGCGTTAAAGTAGGTGACAGTAAAAATATAAACATAGTGATGATTGAACTGTAAGTAGAATGGGTCAAATATACTTAGGAAGCACTGCAAATCACACAGTAACGCATATGGGGGGTCATTATAGGATCCATTATTGAAACCGAGAATTAAACGATTATGATTGTCAGGGTTTGAATCACCTATAAGAAAGACTGCTCAGATATGTTTAAAGGACTCCCCACAGACCACATATGAAATTTTTCATAAACACTCCATTACAAATCAAGAGAGTGTTAGTGGCAAAGACATGATGGCTCTGAACAATTCAAGGTAACTAGAGCAAAAATAAGTTAATGATAGGAAGTAATGGGGGCATTGCTGATGTAAGGTCCTAATGTCAAGAATGACAGCTTAATCTTACTTGTACCACCCATATAGTGCCGAGTGGCTCATTGCAAGCTATTGAACCACTGTCATAGGATTCCCTACAGTAATTCCATCTCATATTGACTCAACCCAAAGATATACTAAGTGGCAAATGGCATTCCTGTAATACGTTTTAAACATCACTATAGTCAACATCATGTATGTTAATACACCTCAATGAAACTCTCAGATTCTGGAGCAAAACGGACAGAGTTCCGCCTAAAAACTAGCTAAAACCCAGGCTTAAAGCCTTACAATAGATACCTGAAGTGGAGAGAAACACTTCAATAGCTCAACGAACACACGCCGGATTTCATAACTCAACGAGTCACACAACTGGAGTGCACGATTGCAAAAATTTAAACAAAGGAGAGAAATGAAACATACAATACAACTCCAAGATAAATGAGAGCATGCCTCATTAAAAGGTGGCCCAAATGGTTCCACGCTCCACTTTGCTAATGCTTAAATCTCAGGATATTACCAAATGATTGAGTCACCCAAATGAAAATGGCTCCTCTATATATGCCCATACATATGAACTCATAGTCAATAGCTCATTTAACTGGTCCAACATAACTCATACATACCTTGATAGGTAACTCATAAACACTTGATAACTCACAGTGGCCCTTAAAACCTTAGCTTTGATACAAAATCTGTAACGCCCCCAAAATACTAATGATATGATTTACGGAAAACTGCAACGGAAGACTTAATAATAGAAGGCGCTACCGCTGTCCTGATAAGGGCAAGGCTCACTGAAACCATTTAATCGTGCAACTCATGTTCATAATCATAAAATCTATTAACTGAAACACTTCAAGACCAAAGTCCATAATAGTTCAACTTCAATACCATTGACTTAATCGTACCAAGTGCTAACTTTCACTCCACACTCCACAAGTATATTGAATATAGATCCAACTTGACCGTGCGGTCGATTCCAACATTCATGCTGTGTTGAATTCACTGTGAGCATCTGATGACTTCCAAAAGGGCTTGCTAAAAGGGGAAACATGTGATACTTCATCACCTAAAATGGAAAACATGAAAAAAAATTGAAAATGTAAGGAAAAACGCAGTACATGCATTCCTGTATTGTAAAATGAGCACATAAGCACTGTTGATGGGTACCCGCTTTTGCAACTCATTTAGTTCGAAACAACAATGAAAATGAAAGTAATATGAAACTGAATTGTTCATTATTACCTAGATGTGAACCCCTTGTAATGACATGATCTATACATAGGTGTGCACCTACCAATCCGATCAAGAGTTGATAAATATGTCATATGACTTGATAAATATGTTCTACCTTGATAATACTTATGCATAACGAGGAACGATAACTAGGCCTTGACTCTGTTTCTTAAATGTCATTGTAAGTATGTATAGTCAGTAAATGATCTTTATTCACATAATTAAGTAAGCAAAAGTATGTGCAACAGAAATTGAGTAATTAAATGGTATACATAACTTGAGTTCCTCAATATAACTTCAAAACTAAATTAATAAAAGTAATTAAATCTGATATAAAGTAAATGAAAGTAAAATAGTACACGATGAGATAAATGAGATTACAAAGGAAAAGTCCTTGATGGTGACAATTCAGAGAGTGGTTGTGGCCTTTTCTGAAACAAGTTGCTTATACGGGTTTAAGGCTTGCTGATGTATAGCTTGGTTCAAGATAATAATGAGTACACTAGATTGGCTTGATAAATACATTTGATACATTCTGAATTGAGTAAATAATAAAGGTTTGAGGCCAAGAGATATATATCTTGGTTCAAAATAGCATAAACTGCAATAACTTTGTATGATAAATATTGTTTCTCAGTCACAACTCTCCCCACTTCTCATATTTCATTCATAAATCCATTAGATATAGAATTCCATCCAAATAAATCATTAAACACAATAGAAGCTATTAAGCTCACTCAACTTGGTATTTTCTTTGAAAAATCCATGAATGATTCAAAGCTCATAAACATGCTTCCAAAATTGCACACTTGCCTTCTTCTTTCTCATTCATCAAGCTAAAAGCTCCATGAAAGTCCATGAATAATCATTTTCCGCTTAAATGACCTAACTTGGCCCAAAATAGACAAAAGAAGTGTATTATCAATCTCACTCAATCTTTATTATTGCTCTTTACATAATTACTCAAAATGCTTTCAAAAATCACCAAACTCAAAAAAATCAACCAAAATTCATAAAATATTACAAGAAATTCAAAAATAATATGAAAAATCTACGGTAAAATTTTAAGAATTTTCCTCTAAGTATACACTGGACAGAAATTGCAATAACAGTCCAATTTGCATCAAAGTAGGTAAGTTCAATTCAAAAATTCATAACTTTCAGCCTTGAAATCAAATGGAGAACTAAAATCCCAATATTAAGAAGTCTCCAACAACTTTCATTGGCAACACAAAATATGATTCCCACAATAGGGTTCCCAAAATAGGGCTGGAACACAAGTGTGTCAGTTTTGGAACTATTATGCACTGTTTTGGTAAAACGACCATAACGTTTTCCACAGACGTTAGATTAAGGCGATTCAAAATCCATTTGAAAGCCAACACACTGCGCTATCTACCCACCAAAAATCATAATTTTCCCATGGGCCGATCATTACCTGTTTAATCTAGAAGTTTGCCATATTTTTCTGAAATTTCAAGCCCTCACTATTTTAGCTTTTCTTTCTCTTTTCACACAAATCCTCACTTAAAATCATTCCAAATCACCAAAAACATCATCATAGTCACCAATAAAACTAAAGATTACAAAATCAAATACAAATCAATCCATAAGCATGGTTTTCACTTAAGCTTGCTTGAACATGATCAACCTCAACCCTTCCATGCTTTCAAGCTTAAGTAACAACTAAAACATCAAAATAAAACTTTTTTATATCAAGATAACATGATCCATAATCAAATCCAATATAAAAAGCCAAATTTAAACATGATTAGGTTAGAATTTACCTCACTTTAAGCTTGGATTTTGAGAGGTGGAGGTGCTGTTTGCTGTTTGTGAGAGTTGTGGGTGGTGGCTAGTGGCTGATAGGGTGGTGGCTGATGGTGGCTGCTAGTAGCAGCAGGTGGTGGCAGTAGGTGGTGGTGGTGGTGGTGGCAGCAACAGGTCATGGGAATGGGTGAAGGGAAGAGAGAGAGAGTGTTGATATTTTGATAGTTTACTTAGTGAAAAATGATCTGAATTTACTTGGTCGAGTTTATATCCACCAAGAGTGACCTTAGACCAATGATAATTAGGCACATCTCATGGTGATTAGTTAAGTAAAATGAAGTAAAGCTTGTTGGGCCGAAATGAGTTTGGGCCCGAAAGGAAATTACGCTTAATGGGAGTAAATTATCGTGGCTTGAAATTAAGTTTTTGTAAGGTTACAATAATAATAATAATAATAATAATAATAATAATAATAATAATAATAA
>JACYFF010031955.1:56249208-56275902 GCA_017589665.1 Selenicereus undatus
AATAATAATAATAATAATAATAATAATAATAATAATAATAATAATAATAATAATAATAATAATCATAATAATAATAATAATAATAACAATAATAATAAAAAATAATAACAATAACAATAATAATGATAATAATAATAATAATTTCTTGAACCATAATTATCGAGACCTACTATCGAGTCACTTGATATTTAATTAATCAACAAAACTTGAATTAACATCCAATGAAACTTGAATTGCAAAGTGGGATCCAAATGAAATATCCCCCAACCGGAATGATTAAATACGATAAATGAAAGCTGAAAATTTAAATGACATAAGATAATTCAGTAAATATATAAATTGAGTGTAATTGAATTAATAAACCTGATTTGGTTAAACAAATAACCATGAGTGATTAAATCCATAAGTATGATAAATTAAATGAATAAACATGATTAAATAAATAAATAAATGTGATTTGAATAAATAAATGTGGTTTAGGGTCGGGTTATTACAGTCTTCCCCTATTAAAGGGTTTCATCCTCGAAACTTATGACACTTGCCAATTGTATGCAATGTTGTTTTAAAAACACATGGGCCATTGGTTCCCATTGCTTCCCTCTAAATAGGTATAATTTGACCAATGTACTCCAACTAAGGGTGTTTACATATTGTATAATAGCTTAATCCCATGTTTCAATAGTAGATTCGGATACTTCTCACACAATAGCCTCAATGAACTCAATTGCTTTGATTCAAAATTGATATTCTCTTTGAGAGAAAAGAACCTTGTTACTAGTGAAAAGGTGCTCACTACTGGTTCATCACCTTCTCCACTAATGGAAACTGTTGTATGCCCTGATAAGTACACTGATACTATTACGAGCTATAAGACACGTTATATACGTGTTCGGGTTCAACATGTAGGTGCAGTCAACAAGCTATAGGATTTAACCTTTCACTGAATCATAAGGCCCCATGAACTAGTCCCTAATTGTCCTTGGATAGTCAATCTCTTACTACCTTGACTAGAAAAGCCTTTTGAAATACTTCATAACCTATATGAGACTTTGGTTATTTCTTTGGTTTGTCACCACAACTCTTTAGTCGACCTTGTATCACCTGAACATCTACTTGAATTTTCCCTCTCAATGCTTGCTTGGGTTAGCTCTGACCTCGTACTCAATGTTTCTTCTGGCTCATTCCAATATAATTAGACAGTGCTAGAGATTATGCTCTTACCAAAATGTCCTCATCTGATACTCCTAATGCATCACAAGATCTCCCCTCATCAGAGCACTCAATGATCTGCTCTCGATCGATAATGGGCAATGAAATGACCATGGTTAGGGATGAGAATGATGGAATTCTTAGCTAAGCGAATCATTGCATACAAAAGAAATGAACTACGAGGCTAAAAAAGGCTAACAAATGAGAGATTATCATGGGGTGGTTAGAATAAAGACAACCATAAGTTTATCATGAATTCTAAAATATAATTTCATAAGAAGTGTGGTTTATAAATATGGATCATAAAGGGTTCAATAAATAACAACCAAGGAGAAAGATGGCGTGGTTATACTTGAGTTTAACTAACAAATCAGAAACAAGATGACAAGCAGTTGAGCTTCAACTAAGTGACTTTATGGCCACAATGCAACAAGATAAGTGCAATAGATAGATGGGACAAGTAATGTGCAAAAAAGAGATAGATAGATTAGATAAGCAAAGTGCAATAGATAGACAAATAGATTGGACAAGCAAAGTGTAATGGATAGATAGATGGATTGGACAAACAAAGTGCCAATGGATAGATAAATAGATTGAGTAAGCTACAATAGGAACATGCCTTCACTCATATGAAGTCAATTCGTGTACAACAATAATATTAAATAAAGAATGCAAAAGTTTATTTATCAGAATGTAAGATATATGTGTAGGAGTTGAAGTATAAAATAAAGAGAGTAAGGGGATTATGATAATAGCAATACCCACACCAACGAGAGTTAAATTACATTATGAATTCAGAACAAGTTATTCGAGCTTATCATTACGAATAAATTAGATGTAAGGTATCTGTGTGAATCAGCTCTCAATAGGATGAACTACGACTCATGATCATGAAATAAGGATGGTGAAGGTTGAGAGCACTAGAATGTTGACAGCCATATAAGGTCAAACAAAAATGTAACACACATTTACAATGGGTTTGCAAAGACATGGAAGATCACACTAGTAGGAAATATCGGGTTGAAATGTAAGGGAGATTAAACAATATTGGATAGTATCAATTTTTGAAGATGAGATAAGCAAACAATTTCAACAATTACTATGAAAGGGCATTCTTGCAAAAGATAAACTGTGGTTGCATAGTTTAGGTTGTGATATCCGGACCTCAAATCATTCCTGAAAAAGACTTCTGTTGTTAGCAGTTAATCCCATAAATCATTTATTCAAAGTATAGGCCACTTGTTTGGCGATCTTGTTCAACACTCTGTACATAGTACACAACCATAAGGTTTTGTCATCCTTCTTCACACATATATAACTAGGGTTTCCCATGATTGCACACTTGGTTAAATAAATCCCATCTGTAACAACTCACTTTACTAAATCTATAGTTCCTTGAAGTCTGCTGGGGGTCATGTGATAGGGGCTGTGAAAATGGATTGAGCACCTAAAACTAGGTTGATCTGCAAATCAATGTTTTATAGGGAGAAACAATCCTGATAGTCCTTAGATAGAACATCTCTAAATTCACAAACTGTAATTATGAATATGTACATACCGAGTGTGGTTGGCATATCACTAATATTCAATGCATTACTGACATGATAACTCACTTGCTTGCACAGTGAAATTAGGGCAGAAATAGGGTTTTTCTTCCCTCGGCGCAATAAAACACACGTCTAGTCTTTCCTTATTTCTCAAGCTAACCTTAAGATCTTTAAAGCGCATCTTCTATAAGTACACAGTCAGTTCATCCGTATAATGATAACAAGGTCTGGCAATCAAACTGGATTGAATGCCCAATGAATATGGTTCTAGCAATACTAATAGAGGCATATTTATAAAAGGTAACACATTTAACTGCCTACTAGTCTCAGCAAATTGAAATGATAGGGGGGCATTCTAAAATGTAAAGAGATGTAACCACACCATGAACTATTGCAAAGATATTTCTCTATTGGTTATAAAGGACCGACATGTAAGCTGAATGAACGAAAGGACGAAGATTCGTAATGAAAGAGGTAAGTCATCTAAATGACCTGCATATACAAAGCATGTAGTTTATTCATGATGGTCGTGATAGTAAAGTAAATGAATGATGTTATGAAGTTGAGAGGAAGTATTAAGTACTGAAGGTGAAGAAATCTAACAGAATAAAAAAAAGGGCATTTGAAAAGTCATACGGTACCTATATGTGAGTAAAGCGATGAAGATGAGGGTCAACACCATCAGAAGGGAAATTTTCTTCATTTGGTGTTTGGAAGGCTAATACGTCAAGATGAAGGAGTCAGTCTCATGACTGAACATGTTGACATCCATCAATAAAACATTCTGCAGTAAATGGAAGTCTTGAGTAGGCATATAAACTTCCAAACTGCTAGTATATGGAAATAGCACTAATAGTTGTTTATCATTAATAAGATAGGTTGTACTAATAAAGGATCACCAAAATAACTTGAGTAACGACATGCAGCCACACCCGTAGAGTAGTATGCCAATAGGACATTACGGTGCTATAGAAACATAAATAATATAGGTCCATTTAATTACTGAAAGGGCACTCAATGACTTGGTCCGATGCAATCAAAGGCTTTGCAAGCAATAAATTAATAGTGGCCAAATAGAAGTAAGGAGTTAAAGTAGGAGAAAGTAAAAATATGAACATAGTGATGACTGAACAGTAAGTAGAATGGGTCAAATAAATATAGGAAGAATTGCAAATCACACAGTAACGCATACCGGGGTTATTATAGGATCCATTATGGAAATAAAGAGTTAAACGATTATGATTGTCAAGGTTTGAATCACCTATAAGAAAGGCTGTTTAGATATGTTTAAAGGACTCCCCACATACCACATATGAGATTTTTCATAAACACTGAGTTACAAATCAAGAAAGTGTTAGTGGTAAAGAAATGGTGCCTCTGAACAATTCAAGGTAACTAGAGCATAAATAAGTTACTGACAGGAAGTAATGGGAGAACTGCTGATGTAAGGTCCTAATGTCAAGAATGACAACTTAATCTTACTCGTACCACCAATATAGTGCCAAGTAGCACATCGCAAGCTACTGAACCACCGTCATAGGATTCCCTACAGTAATTCCATCTCATACTAATTCAACCCAAAGATATACCAAGTGACAAATGGTATTCTCGCAATAGGTTTTAAACATCACTATACTCAATATCATGTATATTAATACACCTCAATGAAACTCTCAAATCCTTGAGCAAAATGGACAAACTTTCGCCTAAAAATTGGCTAAAACCCAGGCTTAAATTCTTACAATAGATACCTGAAATGGAGAGAAACACTTCAATAGCTCAACGGCCACACATTGGAGTTCATAACTCAAGGGGTCACACTCCCGGATTGCACGATTGTAAAAATTTAAACAAAGGAGAGAAATGAAACATACAATACAACTCCAAGATAAATTAGAGCATGCCTCACTAACAGGTGGCCCAAATGGTTCCACGCTCCACTTTGCTAATGCTTGAATCTCAGGATATTACCAAATGGTTGAGTTACCCAAATGGAAATGGCTCCTCCATATACGCCCATGCATATGAACTCATAGTCAATAGGTTATTTAACTGGTCCAACATAACTCATACACACCTTGATAGCTAACTCATGAACACTTGATAGCTCACAGTGGCCCTTAAAACCTTAGCTTTAATACCAAATCTGTAACACCCCCAAAACGCTAATGATATGATTTATGAAAAACTGCAGCGGAAGACTTAATAATAGAATGTGCTACCGCCATCCTGATAAGGACAAGACTCACTGAAACCATTTAATCTTGCAACTTATGTTCACAATCACAAAATCTATTAGCTGAAACACTTCAAGACCAAAGCCCATAATAGTTCAACTTCAATACCATCGACTTAATCATAGCATGTGCTAACTTGCACTCCACACTACACAAGTATATTGAATATAGACCCAACTTGACTATGAGGTCGATTCCAACATTCATGTTATGTTGAATCCACTGTGAGCATCTGATGACTTCTAAAAGGGTTTGCTAAAATGGGAAACATGTGATAGTTCATCACCTAAAATGAAAAACATGAAAACAATTCGAAAATGTAAGCAAAAACTCAATACATGCATTCCTGTATTGTAAAATGAGCATATAAACACTGTTGATGGGTACCCGCTTTTGCAACTCATTTAGTTCGAAATAACAATGAAAAGTAAAGTAATATGAAACAAAATTGCTCATTATCACCTGGATGTGAACCGCTTGTAATGATATGATTAATACATAGGTGTGCACTTGCCAATTCGATCAAGAGTTGGATTGAAGACACGAGGAGAAATGATGGGTTGACGCCCTATAGATTATAATTGACGGGGTCACAAGTTAAATGGTAAATTACTGTATAAACTGATTCGTTGATAAACTCATTAAGAGTTGTAACTTGATAAATATATTCTAGTTTATGCAGATGCAGGCAATGGACGTACCTTGAGTCTTTAAAAAAGTCATCTGACTTGATAAAAGTCAGTTGTTTCATAAATGTCATCTGACTTGATAAATATGTTCTGACTTGATAACACTTATGCATAACAAGGAACAATAACTAGGTCTCGACTCTGACTCATAAATGTCATTGTAAGTATGTGTAGTCAGTAAATAATCTTTACTCACATAATTGAGTAAGCAAACATATATATAACAGAAATTGAGTAATTAAATGGTATACATAACTTGGGTATTTCAATATATATAACTTCAAAACTGAATTAATAAAAGTAATTAAATTTGATATAAAGTAAATGAAAGTAAAATAGTCCACGATGAGATAAATGAGATTACAAAGGAAAAGTCCTTGATTGTGACAATTCATAGAGTGGTTGTGGCCTTTTCTAAAATAGGTTGCTGATATGGGTTTAAGGTTTGCTGATGTATAGCTTGGTTCAAGAAAATAATGAGTACACTAGATTGGCTTGATAAGTACATTTGATACGTTTTGAATTGAGTAAGTAATAAAGGTTTGAGGCCAAGAGAGATATATCTTGGTTCAAAATAGCATAAACTGCAATAACTTGGTCTGATAAATATTATTTCTCAGTCACAACTCTCCCCACTTCTTATTTTTCATTCATAAATTCATTAGATATAGAATTCCATCCAAATAAATCATTGAACGCAATAGAAGCTATTAAGCTCACTAAACTTGGTATTTTCTTTGAAAAATCCATGAATGATTCAAAACTCATAAACATGCTCCCAAAATTGCACACTTATCTTCTTCTTTCTCATTAATCAAGCTAAAAGCTCCATGAAAGTCCATGAATAATAATTTCCCCCTTAAATGACCTAACTTGGCCCAAAATAGACAAAAGAAGTGTATTATCAATCTTACTCAATCTTTATTATTGCTCTTTACATAATTACTCAAAATGCTTCCAAAAATCACCAAACTCAAAATACTCAACCAAAATTCATAAAATCTTACAAGAAATTCTAAAATAATATGAAAACTCTACCGTAAAATTTTCAGAATTTTCCTCCAAGTATACACTGCACAGAAATTGCAATAACATCCCAATTTGCATCAAAGCAGATCAGTTCAATTCAAAAATTCATAACTTTCAGCCTTGACCTCAAATGGAGACCTAAAACCCCAATATTATGAGGTCCTAAAAAAATTTCAATCACAACACAAAATATGATTCCCACAATAGGGTTCCCAAAACGGGGTTAGAATACAAGTGTGTCAGTTTTCGTCCCATTCTGCACAGTTTTGGTAAAACGACAATGAATTTTTTGCCAGACCTCTGATTAAGGCGATTCAAAATCCATTTCAAAGCTAACACACTGAGCTATCTACCCACCAAAAATCATAATTTTTCCATGGGTTGATCATTACCAGTTTAATCCCGAAGTCTGCCATGCTTTTCTAAAATTTTCAACTCTCACTGTTTTAGTTTTTTCCTCTCTTTTCACACAAATCCTCACTTGAAATCATTCCAAAATGCCAAAAACATCATCATAATCACCAATAAAACTAAAGATTACAAAAACAAATACAAATCAATCCATAAGCATGGTTTTAACTTAAGCTTCATGAAGATGATCAACCTCAACCCTTGTATGCTTTCAAGCTTAACTAACAACTAAAACATCAAAATAACACTTGTTTATGTTAAGATAACATGATCCATAATCAAATCCAACATAAAAAGCCAAAGTTAAACATGATTAGGTTAGGATTTACCTCACTTTAAGCTTGGAATTTGAGAGGTGGAGGTGATGTTTGGTGTTTGTGAGAGTTGTGGCTGATGGGGTGGTGGATGGTGGCTTCCGGCGGCAGCAGGTGGCGGCAGTAGGTGGTGGTGGTGCTAGCAGCAGCAGGCCATGGGAATGGGAATGGGTGAAGGGAAGAGAGAGAGTGTGTTGATATTTTGATAGTTTGCTTAGTGAAAAATGATCTAAATTTACTTGGTTGAGTTTATATCCACCAAGAGTGACCTTAGACCAATGATAACTAGGCACATCTCATGGTGATTAGCTAAGTAAAATGAAGTAAAGCTTGTTGGGCCGAAATGAGTTTGGGCCCGAAAGAAAATTACGCTTAATGCAATTGAATGTTTGTAGCTTGAAATTAAATTTTTGTAAGGTTATAAAAATAATAATAATAATAATAATTATAACAATAATAATAATAATAATAATAATAATAAAAATAATGACAATAATAACAATTTCTTAAGCCATAATTATGAAGGCCTACTATCGATTCACCCGATATTTAATTAATCAACAAAACTTGAATGAGCAACCAATGAAACTTGAATTGCAAAATGGGACCCAAATGAAATATCCCCCAACTGGGATGATTAAATACGATAAATGAAAGCAAAAAATTTAAATGACATAAGGTAATTCGGCAAATATATAAATTGAGTGTAATTGAATTAATAAACATGATTTGGTTAAACAAATAACCATGAGTGATTAAATCCATAAGCATGATAAATTAAATGAATAAACATGATTAAATAAAAAAATAAATATGATTTGAATAAATAAATATGGTTAGGTCGGGTTATTACAATATCACTTGCACAAAATTAAAATTTTCAAAAGTAAGTTTTAGTCAAATTTAAAAAGCTAGGGCACTTGGCATAATTTAAAAGGCTAGGTTCAGTCAAGTTTGATCCCAAAAAATATTTACCTAAAGTTGGATGGAGTTGAAAATGTTTACTAGAATTTGTACGTTAGGAAACTTATTTGTCCCAACCTCAAAGGTCGAGAAGACAATTTATTCTATATATTGTTAAACATGTGAACAGATTCACTAAGATTACAAAGATAAATTTCTAATTCAATTTTAAATTAAACATGTAATTTTCTATTACATCATAAACTTGTAACTAAAGATTTTACATTATAACACTTTCCGATTCTAACCCATTCAAGTATTGTAACCAATTCTTAAGTTTAAGCTTATTCAAATGTCAAAATTGTAAATGTCATCTATTTCATTTCTAATTTCAATTGAAATTACATATCTATGACATAAATTGCTAAAGATTTAAACTTATAAGTAATGTTATAAAGTTGAATTTCTGACTTCATGGTAAATTAAACATGTAAATCTATAAGTATTGTATTACCTTCTAAAATATATTTTTAAACATGAAAAAAATGTTAATTAAACATATGAAAATGTGTGACATGTCTCCAACAATTACTAAATATAATAATTCAGACATACTAATTGAATATATTGACTTCAATGACTAAATGATATGTCACTTTTAATAATTCATAATTCCACCAATTTAAATTATAATATATTCCCTTTTATAGATTTTCAATTCTACCAATTTAAATAAATATTCAAGTAATTTTATATTAAACATGAAATTTAACATATGATTAATAATAGTTTTGAAAAAATTTATAATTTATTAGAAAATACTTCACTTCACTTCACTCTTATCTTGATTCCTCAACTTTAAGAGCACCCCTCAAATATCTATAACAACAAAATCATAAACAATAATTATTGGGTTAAATATATGTTTCAAAAATTAATTTAATTGAGAAACCTTAATATAGCTATATGATAGTCATGACTTACCCAAAAAAAAAAAAATCCTCTTGACATATTTTTACTTCTCACAAAACTCACAATTTTTTATATAGAATGAGAAGAAGTTCAGATTGGGAGAATAAGAGAATGAGTGGGATGAAATTCTCACATTTATCATTTGGTATTTATAGACGTATTTCACAAGAAAAATAATATAAATACATACTGCAAATATATCCGTTGGTACCGTTCATCCCAAACCACGTGTTTTTCCTTTGGATACGACCAAAAAAAAGAAGAATGCATGACGGACTACTCTACGGGTCTGCCACGTGTGCCACCAATACTAGTCACTGTGGAACGCAAGATCCACACCTAGCGCACATTCCACTGGGTGAAAATGCTCTTTATGATACTAAGTAGGTCATTAATGTGCTAATTTTTGAGTGAATTAGTTCCCATAATTCTAAAACTTAATGGTCCCCTTTGAAAAGAAGTGGTTATTTTGCAAGCGAGAGGAATTTTGTTACATGTATTATACAAGCATAATAAGTTACTGATACAGATCGAATGGACTAGTTCGTTGACTTGTTCAGATCATTTACTGCTAAGATCTTCTTGCGTATGTGGCTAGCAATGGTACTAATATATGAGTTCGAGGCAGATTTAATCTGATTTAAGACAAATTATCTGATTTAAATCTGAGAAAAAGAATTTGAGTCCTAGCCCAATAAAAAAAATTGGTATCTGAGCAGGATTAAAAGAAACGGTAAAATTCGATCCGACTAATTTTTTTTATAAGAAAATGGAATAATTCATTAATGAAATCCATATGGTATATATAATGAACATCTCCTAAAAAAAGGTAAATCTAAAACATCAAATTGAATAATTCTCTCCAGAAAATTAATATTAAATACAATTGACCTGCTCTAAACTTGTGCCAGTATTCTTTCCACCAACCGCATTCTTTGATGTCAATGTTTCTTTTCCGAATATCGGCGACCTATAGTATAACTTCATGGAGCATGTGTTCAATTGATGTGGTAGATTGCACTTGAAAGGAAGATCTTTGTAGTCGAACCACATAAAATTCCATTGTCGACTCATTTCTTAATCGAAAATGTAGATCTAGTACAATAATTTCTAATTCTAATCGACAAAAACTCACCATAAATTTCCAAATCTATGATAAAGTGCATAAAGGCAATGACTCAAATTCACACTAACAGTGAGAACAAGCTAACTCACACTAGAGGTGAGAACAGCCAAACTCACACTAATGGTGAGAAAAATAAACAACCAAACTCTCACAAATTGGAGAAAATTTTTTATTGAAAAGAGACAAAAATATTAGTAACTACCTTACAATGACTAAAACTTGAAGAAGTACGAAGATTGAGGCTTGTCACCAACAATTATAGCTGATGGCAGCCCCTTATTGAAGTAGATGAAGGTTATAGTTTTTTTGTGAGGAGGTTAGGTTTTTTCTAGAGAAGAGAGACTAATTTTTTAAAATATTTAAATTTTAAATTATGTTCTTTGTTTATCATAAATGTTCAAAAATTTGGCTAATATGATAGAAAGACGCATACAATTGCTCGATTGGTAGATGAAATAAGATTGAAGGAAAAAATAGTACAAAATTGTTCTGACGCAAGCAATTATTTCGGATCGGATTAAATCAACTTCGATCAGATCCAACTAAGATCGGATTCAGAGGGTCCTATTCGATCCACTGTATTGAATTTTCAGATCAAAAATTTAATCGGATTTAAATTTAGATATTCCAATATCTGATCTGAATTCGCTCTGTTGACGTCCAATGTAACCCACACCAAGGTTGCACTTTTTTTTGGGGGGGGGGGGGGGCGGGGTGCAGTGTAAAAAAGGATTAGCTATATTCTGCCTGTGCCCTAACCTAATTCTGCTATATTTGGAAGAACAATATGAAATGTGATTTTACAAGGTTAGATAACTGCGCCGATAAAAATATGCTAGCTCAATGTGTTTGAGTCGGTGGTGGAGTCGCTAGTCCATGTTGGCAACAAACTGTATTGTTTATAGACTATTTTAAGTGATGTTTGGTATTATTTAATTATCTTACAGCTAGACTTAGTTATTTATTTATATAAAATTAATTAAGGAAAATAAATCTAGTCAGATTAGTAAGAGTGAAACTTAAGTGACTGAAACTATAACGCATTGTACTATGCGAGTTTAATCTAATTTTTAGTTTCTTTGAGAAGAAGATTCTAATTTTTGGTTTAAAACTATTAATCCTTTTGTTTTTTTCTGGCCAACACATCAAAATGTGGCCATCAGAAGTTTAGTAGCTTTTGATTTTTCCCTTTATACATTCCATCCAACTGGACTGCAATATGGCTGTATAATGGAGTTTAGTTGGGTGGGTTGGGGGGCGGCATTGAAGACCCTAGCTCATCATAACCAAAGAGCATTCACAATGGAGTTCCAGATTTTAGAACTCTGGCCTGCCACGTTAGTAAAAGTTTCACAATTTTGGAACTTGCATTTCATCACTTCTCTAACAAATGGAACTCAATTTTAATCATCCAATAAAAATATTTATCATGAACGCACTTTATAACACACAACCTATTTTTTAAATCATTTAAAAATTATATACCTACTTCAAAATAAAAAAAACAAAAAAATATTTTAAAAACATGAATAGTGACACGCGGGGAGACACGCACAGGCGTGCTGCCCCGCGCGTCACACGCGTTTCCCTCCCGCTGCCAGCTCTCCTTTGCCATGCAAGTCACACGCGGGTCCCACGTGTTTCCACGCGAGGCACCGCTGCTAGTGCTCTAAGGCCTCGTTGGTCAGTTCATCAGCGAATCCTGGTATATATTAGTTTGGTGTTATTTGGGCTACTATTTTTTAGAAAATGTTTTATCTTATTGGCGAAAATGTTCTCTAACTTCTAAAAGGTGCATCAAGACTATGTGCAATATGTGTGACATGTAATAAGTTAATATGATAGTCTAGTGATAAACATTGCTTAACGTTATAAAGAGCAGATTACTAAATATTAAAAGAAAAAGAAAGAATCTATATAATGAATATAAATATATCAAAAATTGAGTGATTTCATATTCTTTTGCCAAGTATCTTAACTTTAATAGTTAGCATATTAACTATATTTAGGTCAGTTAATTTTGACTTTTAGCTTGCATATATTTCTTATTTTTTTTTTGTTTTTTTATACAGTCCGTAACACCTTTCATCTTGTCCATAACCAATTACTGAAAAATTGGAAAAGGGACACATTCATAAAACCTCAAAAATGAAAGTAAGTCATTATAATTCTAAATATTGACATATTGTCTAGTTCAACCCTTGCATTGCAAGGGCAATAATCTAGTCTATATAGTTATATATAATTGAGTCTTTGCATATGATTTTGACATGTGGATAATTTAGGTGGAATTAGAGGTTGAGATGGAAAACTATATTAGTTTACTTTGTCATGCATTAAATTTAATATTATAGTGTTGTTATTAGAGCATGTAATTATTATGTTATATATCTCATATAAAACGAAATTTATCCTTTTTAAATTGCATGTTTTTATAACTTTTGTTATTTATTTTTTCACTAAAACCAACTGTTTTTTTAATTTGAAATTGACATATTATAGATAGATGTTATATACGTTTTGCAGTAGTTTTTTTTTTTTGTTTTGAGATCAACTTTGTACATCAGTCTTATTTATTTTATATGTCCATTTTAAAAAAAATTACATGACTCTTCCCATAACCTTATTATTAGTAGTTTAAAATATTAAGTTTCACACAATAGGAAGACAATTATATTTGGAATTGAAAATCCATTTACTGGTAATTATCTAATTGGTTTCAATTACCAGATTAATTATCGACATCAAACATTGGGATGCTAATTTCCATACATTCCCCTAAAATATTTATATATGATTGAGCAATACAATCATTCAATCCATTGACTAACATTATTATGGTGCTTCATAATAGATGCCTATAATTTATGTTTTTCTTTTGTAACAGTTTTCTTTAATTGGTTGGAATTTTTTTATAAACACCCCCATTTTGTTAGGAACAAAGAAATAATCTCAATCCAAGTACTCAAAAACCCAACAATCCAAGTACACAAAAACTGTGTATTGGTGTTGATGATATTTAGCTTTACAAGGAAAAATGTTATTTATGGATTCTTTCCCACTTTCTTTATAGATGTTGGGCAAGTAGCTAGGTCACAAATTGCAATAGCTATGCTCAATGAGAGGCCGCATGTGGTCATATGACATAGAACCACAATTTTAGAATGTAAATCGACGTAGTACAAGATATCTTAGCAGTCACATGCTTTTAGAACGATTCACATCTAAAACTTACTTTTCATTTTACTATCTCTATGTCATTTTTCATATCTAGGAAATTGTTTTATACTTTTGTCTAATGAAAATATTAGTTTTTAGACTTCATATTGTGTCCATGAGAAGTGCTCTAACATTTTTATTCAAATCAATATTGAAGTATAATGTAGATACATATGAGATGTTTTGTGTTCATATCATATTAGTCTAATGAAAGTTTGTCTATGAGATATTGATTTATAATTATCTTATAAATATATTTGGCAAAATTAATTGAAAAGAAAAGATGAAAAGATTAAATGAATTGATTGTATTAGAAAAAATAGCATCACAAATGTCTTGAGCAAATAATTAATTATAAATAACAAAAATTATGTCGACAACGTAGTTTTAAGCTGATGGATAATGTTGTTTTATAGTTTAGTACATTATACAATAATATAATAGAAACTAAAAAGAGGGAAGCAGAGAAAAATCTTAATATTTTAAAGTTTATTTGGCCACAAATAGTTAGTCTACTGTTACCCTGCATTGCATAGCACTTAGCACATTTTGAAGCACATTCTGGCTGTAATGGCACTGATAGAAGAGATGTGTCTAGGTCTCTAGTTGTTCATATCATAGTGCACAACAAGGTGATTGGAGTTGCTTATTCCACTTCACAATGCGATCATAGGTGGGAAGCTTCCCTAAACACATCTTCAAGAAACAGAAGGAGTGTTTGGGTATATTGAATCTTTCCCAGAGTATTTTGGCCATATGGAAATCACTGTGAGCACCCAATATCCATTTCTATCCACTAGTTATAGAGTACTACCCATTTTTGTTACCCCTTCATTGGTTTTGGTCATAACCCGCATCCATCTTATCTCGAATCTGGAGTATTTTCCTCCAATACTAAGAGGAATTGGTGGGGGCCTGTGTTTACCAAAAGGCATTATCCTTTAAGTACATTTCGTGGATCCACCTTACCTACAGGCTTTGCTTTCCTTCAACCAGGTACCAACTATGCTTGCTAGCAGCAACTATATTCCAAATGTAGTAGTTCTTGATACCAAGCCCACCCTGTGCTTTTGGTTTGCAAATAAAGTCCCAGGCTTCTTAGGGAGCCTTCTAAGAATTGGTTGTCTGGCTCCAGAGGAAATTCTTACAAATTGCCTCAATTTGTTTGATGATTTTCTTAGGTAACACAAAGAGAGAGGACCACTAGGTGTGAAGAGAGAATAGGACGGAGTTGATATGCTAAACTCTTTTAGCATAGAAGAGGTGTCTTATTGTCTAGGTAACAATCCTTTTGGTGATTTTTCCCACCAAGGCATGACAGTCTATAGTACATTTTCTAGGTAAGAGAGGTATGCAAAGATACTTAACAAGAAAGGAACCAATAGCAAATCCTGTGAGTTGAAGTATTTTGTGATGTATGTCCTCGTGTATACCTGTAAAATACACTTGGGATTTTTGTGTATTGGTAGTCAGTCCAGTTGTAGAGGAGAAGTGATGAATTGGTTTCATGATAATATGGATTGTTGGTATGTGACCTTTTGCAAAAGATCGTTAAGTTATCAGCAAAGGAAAGGTTGACCAGTATCAAGCTTTTACATATTGGGTGGAATCTGACCAACAGTTTCTTGGCATTGTAAAGCAAGGTTCGTGTTAGGAAGTCCACGACTAGCACAAAGATCAGGGGGGAAATAGGATTACCTTGTCTTCTGCCCTTTTTGCCTTCAAAAATTCCATTTGTATGACCATTGATGCTCAAGCTAAACCTATGTGTAGTCAAGAGTGACAGTATCCATTAGCTGAACTTGGGTGGGAATTTCAATCTACTAAGCAGCTACCTGATGAATTCCTAGGAAATTAAATCATAGACTTTCCTTAAATCTATCTTGAGCATACATCTTAGACATACATTTTTCATGTGATCAAGCATTATAAGGTCTTGACATATCATGATGTTGTGCCTTATTAACCTCCCCTCAATAAAGGCTTATTGATTTAAGTGTACCATGTTTGATAAGACCTCTTTAAGTCTAAGACACAGGAGCTTAGAGATACCTTTGTATAAGGTGTTCTAATAAGGTATAGGTTGATAATCAACAGTATAGATGGGTTGGGTACTTTTGGGATGAGGGAGATGTTGGTGCCATTCCATGCATGAGGCAGCTGCCCATGGTCAAAGAAATCCAATATGGCTTTACAAATGTCTTCTCCAATTATTTCCCAACTGTAATTGAAGAAACCACTGGAATACCCATCAAGACCAGGGCTTTTGTGATTAGGAATAGAGAATATAGCGGCCTTGATTTCTTCCTTGATGAAGGGTCTAAGCAAAGCAAGTTGTTGGGAACTATTAAGGTAAGGCCCCATGGCAATAATCTCATCCTCTGTAGAACTAGTGGTAATAGCAGAAGATCCTAGACAAGCTTCATAGTAATGTGTGAAGTGCTTGATTACTCTACCATAATCCCAGGACCAAGTACCATCTTCTTCCTTGACAGAGGAGATTCTGTTGTGGTGGTGGTACTGCTTCATCTTGGCAAAAAAAATACTTGTCATTTGTATCATCCAGGTTAAGCCAATCCTCTTTAGCTTTTTGAATAAGAAAGCTTTCAAGCCTGGAGTGTCGCAATTGATATTCAGCCAAAAGCCTTTTTCCTTCTTCATATAAGGTCAATTGGAAAGGCTTAGTTTGTAGTTGGAGCCTTATATTGCTAAGGTTTTCCTTAGCTGAGCAAACTGGGCTTGTACTTCACTAAAATGTTCTTTGTTCAACTTTCTAAGTGGTTTTTGGAGCCATTTTAGTTTCTTTGAAATTTGTGCATTCTGTTACCTTAGGCCTTCTAGTTCCACACAGTCTTGACAATCTCCAGGAATCCTTTGTCAGTACTCCACATATCAAAGTACTTAAAAGGCTTGGGGCCTTCTGGTTCCACACGACCTTTTCAATATTTTTTGAAGTAATTGTGCGAATTCTCAAAGAGCTTACTTTAAAAGTTTTATTGACCTGCTATAATATTTAAAAACATCATTATCTATATAAAATCTGTACTAAAAAACAATAGAACATGTTATGATATTTTACAAATCATTTAAAAAAGCCTTTAAGTAAGTCTCTACAACACACGGGTTTAACACTAGTTATATATAAAATTGAGTGACTCAACGTGCTTTCACAAAGTGTCATAGCTTAATTGGTTAGGATATTAATTATTATTGAATATTTTTCTTTTTAACATTCATGCAATTCTTTTTGAAGTGTTTTTTTTTATACATTTCACGATCCATTTCATCACATCCTTAATCAATTTCTTCGAAATATCATTAGTAAATGTTTAGTTGCATATGCAATAATAACACATGCATAATCCTAAAATAATAAACACACACAAATATTATTTAACTAATCAAATAAATCTTAATAATGAAAATAGCATTGCTAATTAAATACTTATATTATTTTTTTTAATTTTGTCCAACCTACCTTATTTTGTGGCTTTCACATAAAAATATGTGTCAAGGATTAAAGGTTGGTAGCCAATTAAAAAATACTTATAATTTTGGACATTGACATATTATTTAATTCAATCCTTACGATGCAAGGGGTATAGTTCTAGTACTATATAATCTTGAATTGTTAATCCAATGCTATCTATTACTCCATTTCTTGCTTTTGGCTTACACACATAGATGATAATTTGCTTTTTTTTTTTTAAGAGATAATTTGCTTTTTCAAAAAGAATGATATTTTATATCGCATTTATGGTGGAGGCTAAGATAATTTTTTTTTCTCAATAATTAGTCGCCAAAACATAAGAAAGATAAAAATTGAATTATTATAATCCAAATCCAAATCGAAAGCTGTAAAAAAAATCACGCGCCCACATGGCACATAATACCATTCCCGAGAAATTACCATCACATGTAACAAATAAGGATACGTTAACTAATGTCACCCTCTAGCGATGAAAACAAAGAAAAATAGGTGTCTGCTGCCAAGTTCACTTCTACTAACTCATAAGCAAGATTTTCACGGCCTTATTTAATTTGAAACCACTTGATTAATGGACCACATCCAACTTCACATCAATTTCCAAGAGATTTTTCCAACTTCTTCTTATCCAACTCTATTTCTAAGCCTTGCTTATTTTTAGAAATACTATGAACCTTAACAGTTAGCCTCAGTCTCCCACAAAAGCCTTTAAATCCCTTGGAGAATACAACCATCCGAGGAAGGGAAAAAAAAACTATAATTGCCTCTTGTTCTTTAGTAGCCTTTCCTATTTAATCAACTAATCAGACTTTTTTCATATCATAGGGTAGTGTTCACCACCGTGATCACTTATAGGAGAAGGGGAATTACAACTAATCATATCCTCAACTATAGATTTTTCTTATGTGCTTGATTCAAAAGTATAAAATTCACACAAATCAGATATAAGTCCACTAATTTGCAATTCAAAAATACTCATTCTCAACAATACAAGAAGATGTGAAACTCTCCAATGTGGATAGAGGTTCAGTAGATCAATTTTGAGTACATTCTAATAAAAAAATGTTGGGTTTCGTGGTCCAAAATTAAAGAAACGACACGGTGGGACCATGCCAGGTGGCGCAAGCGTGTTAGGCCGAATAAGCGACGATGAAAGGCAGGCAGGGAGTTGGCACGGGTAGGCTAGGGTTTCTTGGCGGCTAGGGTTTGTGTCTTGGCGTGCAGTCTTCTCGGCGGCTAGGGTTCTCCTCTAGGAGTTAAACCCTGGACTTCTAGACTCTATATGAAGAGACCTTGCCTAGGATCTATAATCGTTTCATAACCAAGTAAACACAAAACACATTGAGAGGTAGAGAGAATTTTGAGAAAGATTATAAGAAAGATTGTAATCTGTTATTGGATCGAATCAGTGGTTGTGATTACAATAGCTTTGTGCTCTCCCTGCTCATATAGTGGATTGATTGTACTCATCACTGTCTGTCGTTTTTCCCGGATTGGGTTTCCATGTAAATTCTTGTGTGTGTTATTGCTTTGTTCTTGTTATCATTCTTTAAATTTCTAAATATCTATTTCATCCTATCGCTTCTGCAACTAAAGTCGGTTAATTTTCCCCAACAAGTGGTATCAGAGCTTTGGTTTAGGATGTCTTCAATTATGGAGCTTGATATTCAGAAGTTTGATGGGGAGATTAGTTTTAATATCTGAAAGGTGCAGATGAGAACAGTTCTCATCCAGCATGGGTTATGGAAGGTTCTATAAGGACCTCATAAGAAACCCCAAAAGATGACTGATGAACAATGGGCAATAGAGCAAAAGAAGAGGCGTGGATCGTTGACAAACGAGGAATCAGAGGAATTAGAGTTGAAGGCAGTTTCAGCTATTCAGTTGTGTCTGGCATCACATATCTTGCGAGAGGTGCTCAATAGGGCAACTGCGGTGGATCTTTGAACTCCGCTGAAGGAACTTTACATGACGAAGAGTCTCGCCAACAAGATCCGTTTGAAGGAAAGACTATACACTTTCCGTATGGATGAAGGTACTCTTATTCAAAAGCACTTGAATGATTTTAATTCTACTATTGTTGATTTGGAGAGCTTGGATGTGAAAATTGAGGATGAGGATAAGGTTACTTTACTTATTGTGTCGTTACCCCCTTCTTATAAACACTTTAAGGAGATTATGCTATATAGTAATTCTGATACTATATCATTTAAGGATGTCAAGTCTAATTTGTTGTCTAAGGAGAAATTTGACCACGATATCCATGCTGATCCGACTGAGGGATTAGTTATTAGGGGTAGAACAACTGAGAAAAAGGGGAACAGTAATAGGAAAAAGAACTGTTCTAAGTTTAGGAATCCTCATTTCAATAAGACCTGCAATTGTTGTGGTAAGTTGGGTCACATTTAGGCTAACTGCTGGAAGCTGAAGAATAAGAAAAGGGAAGAGGAAAAGGAGAAAACTGCTACAGTTGATTATGCAATAGAGTTAGAGTCTGATGGTGATGTGTTGCTTGCTACCATGTCTTTGGCCACCACCTCTAAGAAGGGGTTAGGTGATCATTGGGTTTTAGATTCTGGTTGTACGTATCATATGTGTCCTCGTCGGGACTGGTTTGTCACTTATAAGCCTATTGATACTAGGGTTGTACTTATGGGCAACGATGCTGAGTGCAAGGTTATAGGAATAGGTACTGTGTAGGTTAAAACCCATGATGGTATAGTTAGAACCTTATCTAAGGTTCGTCACATGCCTGATATGACTCGTTGTTTGATCTCTTTTGGGTACTCTTGAGACTAATGGTTGCAGGATTACTATGGAGAATGGTGCCCTAAAGGTGATAAAGGGGGCCATGATAGTAATGAAGGGACTGCGGCAGGGAGGTCTCTACATCCTACAAGGAACTACAGTTGCAGGAGTAGCTGCAATTGGTACAAGGCTATGGCACATGAGATTGGGCCATATAAGTGAGAAAGGGATGACCATTCTAAGTAAGAAAGGTTGTATGGGTAGCGTTGGTACGGGTAAGCTTGATTTTTGTGATCACTGTATATTTGGGAAATAGAAGAGGGTGAGCTTCTCTAAAGTGAAGCACTGTACTCAGGGGATCCTTGATTACATTCATTCTGATCTGTGCGGTCCTTCGAGAGTTCCTTCTATTGGAGGTAAGCGCTACATGTTAACTTTTGCTTATGGTTTCTCACGCAAGGTTTGGGCTTACTTCTTGAGATAGAAAAATTAGACATTCTCCATGTTCAAGAAGTTCAAGGCCCTGGTTGAGAACCAGAATGGGAGAAAGATCAACAAGCTTAGGACTGACAATGCTCTTGAGTTTGTTGAGTCAGAGTTTGATGAGTTCTGCGCGGTGAATGGGATAGCAAGGCACAAGACTTTGGTTAGAAAACCACAGTAGAATGGAGTTGCAGAACCAATCAATAGGACTTTACTGGAGAAAGCTCGTTGTATGCTTTCCAATGCAGGGCTTTAGGATCGCAAAACTTTCTGGGCTGAAGCTATTTCTACAGCCTCCTATTTGGTGAATCGTTCACCACACACCTCCATTGATTTTCATATTTCAGAAGAAGTATGGTCAGGTAATCCTGTTGATTATTCTATTTTGAGAATGTTTGGATGTCCTATGTATGCCCATGTGAATAATGGGAAGTTAGTCCCTAGGGCTGTCAAATGCATGTTTCTTGGATATGCATTTGAGTCTAAAAGGATACCGCATGTGGTGTCCTGAGTTTAAGAAAGTCATTCAGAGAAGGGATGTAATTTTCAATGAGACTGTTTTGTTATCTTCTGGAAAGGATTCTGTTATTCCTTCTACTGGTGCAGGTGATCAGGAGGATACCAATAACAGTATAGAGATAGAAGTGAAGATCGTTGCAGCTCACGGTGGAGCTACTAATCAGCCCAACATGGAGGCTTAGGTTACTAAACCTGGTACTATCAGTTCTGATCATCCTCAAGTGGAGCTTGATCACTCTATAGCTTGTGATCGTCCTCGGAGGAAGATCAGGAGGCCTGCTCGCTACAATGATGATGAGGGACTGATAGCATATGCACTTTCAATTGTAGAGGAGGTGCCTGAAGATATGGAACCTTCAACCTATTCTGAAGCAATCTCCTCCCTAAGTTCACTTAATTGGATCCTAGTTATGCAAGAGAAAATGGAGAGTCTACAGAAGAATCAGACTTAGGAACTGTGTGAGCTACCTAAAGGCCAAAGAGCCTTAACTGCCAAATGAATCTACAAGAGAAAGGAGGGCATTCCTGGAGTTGAAGATGCAAGGTGGAAAGCATGTCTATTTGTTCGTGGTTGCAACCAGAAGGAAGGTATTGATTACAATGAGGTATTTTCACCTGTTGTTAGACACACCTCTATTAGAGTGCTTCTTGCATTTGTCGCCTTGTTTGATCTGAAGCTGGAGTAGCTTGATATGAAGACTACATTCCTTGATGGGGAGTTGGAGGAGGAGATTTACATGAAGCAACATGAAGGTTTTGTTGTTCCTAGGAAGGAACAACTGGTTTATAGATTTAAGAAGTCCTTGTATGGACTTAAGCAGGCCCCTAGGTAGTGGTACAAAAGGTTTGTCACCTTTATGATTGCACAAGGATACACACACAGCCGATATGATAATTGTGTGTATTTTAGACAATATTCTGATGGCTGCTTTATTTACTTGTTGTTGTATGTTGATGATATGTTGCTTGCCTCCAAGGATAAGTCCTTGATCAGTAAGTTGAAATCTCAACTCAGTGAGGAGTTTGAGATGAAGGACCTGGGTGCAGTAAAGAAGATTGTAGGCATGTAGATTCAGAGGTATCGAAACGCTGGTAAGCTGTACTTGTCTCAGAGACACTATCTTGAGAAAATACTAGGCAGATTTAATATGGGTAACTGTAAGGCAGTTTCTACACCCCTTGCTGCACATTTCAGATTGTCTGCTGAGTGTTATCCACAATCTGAGGAGGACATTGATAGGATGTCTAATGTCCATTATTTTAATGTTGTTGGTAGTTTGATGTATACTATGTTATGCACTAGGCCATACTTGTCACATGCTGTGAGTGTAGTAAGTAGGTATATGCATAATCCTGGAAAGGATCACTGGGAAGTTGTG
The DNA here is from genome assembly GCA_017589665.1 of Selenicereus undatus. NCBI lineage: Eukaryota > Viridiplantae > Streptophyta > Magnoliopsida > Caryophyllales > Cactaceae > Selenicereus > Selenicereus undatus. Next base: position 56,271,481 of record JACYFF010031955.1, read on the forward strand.
AAGTGGATCCTTTGCTATGTGAAAGCTACTGTTAATAGGGGGTTGGTATTTGATAGAAACAAAGCTACTACATGTGATGTTACAGGCTTTGTTGATTCTAACTTTGCTGGTGATCTTGATAGGAGAAGGTCCATATCTGGGTATATCTTCACTATGTATGCAGGTGCTATCTCTTGGAAAGCAGAACTTCATTCTATTGCAGCGTTATCTACTACAGAGGCTAAGTATGTTGCTCCTACTGAAGGAGTGAAGGAAGCTACTTGGTTGAGGGGCCTTGTTACTGAGCTTGGAGTTCCACAGGCTACCACTGTGGTGTTTTCTGATAGCTAGAGTGCAATCCACTTGACCAAGAATGATGTCTACCATTCAAAGACCAAGCACATCAGTGTCAAGTATCACTATGTCAGAGATACAGCTGCTGTAGGAGAAATAGTTTTGAGGAAGGTTCACACTTCGGAGAATCCTGCGGATATGTTAACCAAGTCTCTCCCTATAGCTAAGTTCAAGCATTGCTTGGACTTAGTTGGCATTCACAGTATTTGAGCGCCCTTTGGGGCATTGCCCCCTTGGGGGGGCATCACCCTTTGGGGTACGGTGATGGTGTTAGAGAATTGGTGATTGGATATTTCGGTCCAAGGTAGAGATTGTTGGGTTTCGTGGCCCAAAATCAAAGAAACGGCACGGTGGGACCGTGCGAGGCGGCACGGGCGTGTAAGGCCGAAGAAGCGACAATGAAAGGCAGGCGGGGAGTTGGCACGGGTAGGCCATGCCACCTAGGCACAGGGTGACTGTGCCACCCAGCATAGTCGTGTGGCGTTTCCAGTTCGGGCACGGGCTTCTTAGCGGCTAGGGTTTGCGCCTTGGAGTGCAGTCTTCTTGGCAGCTAGTGTTCTCCTCTAGGAGTTAAACCCTGGACTTCTAGACTCTATATAAAGAGACCTTGCCTAGGATCTATAATCGTTCCATATCCAAGTAAACACAAAACACATTGAGAGGTAGAGAGAGTTTTGAGAGAGATTACAAGAGATATTGTAATCCTGCTATTAGATCGAATCACTTGTTGTGATTGCAATTGCTTTGTACTCTCCCTGCTCATATAGTGGATTGATTGTGCTCATCGCCATCCGTGGTTTTTCTCGCGTTGGGTTTCCACATAAATTCTTGTGTGTTATTGCTTTGTTCTTGTTATCATTCTTTAAATTTCTAAATATCTGTTTCATCTTATCGCTTCCGCAACTAAAGTTGCTCAATTTTCCCTAACAAAAAAATTCATCAACCTTTAGCTTATGCAAATTGTTTTAAGCAACATAAGCTAAATGTCTACCATGCAAAGACTGATACTCCAAATTTTCAAGCCTAAATAAGTAGATGAGTTGTTTCTAGACAAAATTTCCCCAAGGATTATAACGTGACTTGGTGGAACAAAAAAAGAAAACTTTTAGTCCCCAAGTTCAACGTTCACCTCTTGTAACCAATCCAAAGAATTTTTCGTAGATTGGCCCTCTAATTAACTGAAGCAAACCTCCTCTAATTTTTTAATTCAAGCAATCTAGAAAAGTAACTTAAGGCCAACATATTTTCACACAAAACCTTACTATGGTGTGATTGTTATCATAGAATTCATAGCTAATTCATTATTAGAAAAAGGGTTTGTAATAACAAAAAAATTTATCGTTAAAAGCGTGATTTATCGTCATTAAGAGTTGTGATGACAAAAAAAAATATTACTATTCATTATTGTTGATCCTGTTGTTAATAGTTTGAATGATGCCTTGAATATTTTCATTGTTAACGCCAATAATGCCGACACCAATTGTAGTCATTAAGAATCAACTAATAATGACGAACAACATATTGATATCAACCAAGTTATTTGTAGTACAAAATTACAAATGTATTAAAAAATTTAAAATTTGTAATTTTTACAAAGAACCTTCACTTCATTACTTTTAGAATTAGGCTACTATAGGGCGATGAACCTGTTTATCATTGTAGATTGCAAATATAGAAGAATTGATTTCCTAGAACAAATACTAAATGATTTACCCACCAAACAATACTCAAATCAATACATAGACATTTGACCCCTTACATAGCGAGGTTTTGTTTTTTCTTGGTAAGCATGCCTAATCCATTGGGCCCTTGTCACATGCGTAACTATTGGGTCGTAATAGGTCAAGAAGCAAGGGACACCAAAGCTCAAGAAAGAAACCATGAACTGAGATAAGGAACTCAGTCTTATGCACACAACACAAAGCTTTTCATACCTTTGATTCAAACCTGGGTGAAAAATGTGACAAGGTAGTACCCAGCCAACCAAGCCAAGCACTCTTCAGCACCCCATACCCTTAGTATACATTTATAGAAATAAATTTTTTTAAAAAAATCAACACAACAATTTAATCCTTTGTTAGAGATCTCATCATCAGGGAGCCACTAAACTGCCCAACTTTCATGCCCTTTAACTACTTTGTTGGGGGGCTGATAAGAAGCTAACAAATTACATCATAAGCCCGGTCTGTGAACCCGGGCATAGAATTTTTTTTTTTTGGATGAAACTTGTCTTTTTATTATTTATGAGGGCATGCTTATTATCCACGTATTGTTCATTTAGTCTTATATATTTAGGGCTAGATATTAAGCATTGAAATTAACACTGCCAATTGTTTCCGGTCCTTCTCTGTTCGCGCTTATTTCTTGTTTCTCCAATTTATAGAGTTGAGCATTTTGTTTTGCATACTTAAGCAATCTATTATATCAAATTGAGCATAAACTCACTTAAGTATTTCTTGGATTTATAGATCTGGGACTATAATATAAGCACTGGATTAGAAACCGCCCCTTAACTACTTGATGCGCCTTTGCTTCTCAATCACTCCATTACCCCTCATCTCAATTCTCATTTCTCAGCCCCCTTCTCAAAAAAAAAAAAAAACAAAAACAAGAATTTTGACTTCTAAAAGACTCACAATGTCAAGTAACTTGAATATAAAACAACATTGAACCTAGGAAAATTGGGGGAGTGGGGCAGGGAGGGAGGAGAAATCTTGACTTATAGAACATGGCTTGAAAATGGCCAAGATAACAATGCCCCCCCCCCCACCCGGAACTCTGTAGAAAGTGTAATTTTTTTCTTTCTTAAGAAAATATCATTCTTTATCTAAAATGGCAAATGTTCACAAATCTTATTCTTGTGCCTGGATTTGAAAAATGTCAATCCTCACGAATTCAAGAATCACTTTACTATAGAAAAAAAAAGAATCATTACTATTCTAATGCCAAGGATCATAAACCATGTTTTAATAGTACCAATTTAAAAACCATCGGGTTGACTGAACATCTTTTTATAGATTCGGCTCGTTTACGTTTACAAATTTCAACACATCATACCCTCACACACCAATATGGTAAACCAAAAAATGTCTGTCACCGGTGGCTTGTAAATGTAGTTATAGGAATTTCCTCAAAAAACCAACCTAAATCTTGTATACAATATGAGGACGATTCATTTGTGCACAAATTTTTTCAACCATTAATGAGTTCATTGACGTCATACAATTGGGAAGAACAATTACACAAGTTCTGGTCTTGTTGTTTTCTCGACCCATCACTCCCTGGTTCGCCTCTTCCACACAGAAGACGGAAGAGGTTGGATATGCCAAAAAATATCAGAAGAATTAAATTGAATCTGTAATCTATACTGAATTACGATGTAGCGTTCATGATAGATACCAATACAGCTTCGTAGGGGAGCTCGTATCCAAGCCCGAAAAGACAAAACCCAGATAGCTTGTAAATTCATCGGAATTTGCTGGAGGTAATCTTAGCAGATACATTAGTCTGGCTTCTCGTTCTAAGGAACTCATCCATGAAATTCTATTCAGTCGGGTTGAGTTGCGACAAAATTAACACATTCTTGATCCATCGCATTAAAAAAAAAGGAGAAAAAAAAGGGTCTCAGTAAGCAAATCAAAAACAAATTTAACAGAAGGAGAAGAATTCGGAAATAGAAATGACTGCACTGGAAAAGAAGAAAATCAAACCCACAAATGGAGGATATATGCTCTCCCACAATCTAAAGGAACTGATGGCATTTATGTGTCTGCCTTTAAGAAACCGAGAGAGGTGGAGTGGGGTGTAACTAGAGTACGAAAGAGGATGTAAATGGTAGTTGAAGACAATACTGAATGATGTACCTGCCGAGGCCTTAAGTTCTTACTCAATTTAAGAGTATGAACCTAACAACCAAAGCACGATACTATCAAGGGGAACAACTCACTTTTAGCCACGACCACTTGGTAATTCAAGGAAAAACCGTGAGCTGAGGGTGAAACAAAGGATAGGTAGCTACGGGCACTTGGAAACAAGGGAATGTCGTGAGCTAGGAATGGAAATGGATAGACTAATCTTGATTTTGGATAC
>JACYFF010031955.1:56275912-56502750 GCA_017589665.1 Selenicereus undatus
GAACTTAGATGAGTCAATTTCCTCACTAGGAGGGTCTTCTTTCCAAGTCTTCCACTTCAAAAAGGAGAGGAATACATGTTTACCATGTGGTGCTAGGGTGGCCGTGTGCATGCTTGCAAAATGGCTCCTTTTCACTTGCTCCACGTGGTTCCTTCATAAGTTGCTGAGTAGCTACTTACCAAGCAGCTCAATTTGACCTAGTAAGCAGGTTCACAACTTAGAAAACCCATCTAGGAAGGAAACTTCCTTAGCTAGACAACCGGGTGCTTAGGTGTCCGTTTTTGGCTGTTTTTGGAGGCCATATTTCCCATACCAAACGTGGTGATAATCTGCCTTGCCACATATGGATGGAATCCTCAGGAAGTCTTATAACTCCTCCAAGTGGAATCACTCAATTTTGAATTAAATTTCCTAGTGAAAACATCAAGATGTCCAGACTGGTCTGAACCGAGTTCAATCTGCACGGTTTGGAAGAATGGTCTGGTTCTTCATCTTCCACTTGCTATAACTTGATCTAATCACTTGTACCATGCCGATAACATCTTATGGACCCAAAATATATAAAAATACAAGACTTAAGCCTTAATATAGCTTAAGTTATAAACTAAACAAAACCGAGTTGTTTCTGGATTGCTGGGCAGTTTTGACACCTTTTGGTTTTTGTCTGATTTGGACGACCAAATGAACTCCAAATTGGATGAAACTTTTCTTGTTGGAAAGCTGACATCTTGAAATTGAAATACATGTAAAAATATCAGACTTAAACCATGTTGATGCTTGTTGAATTTGGCTTACAAAAACGGGTTAGTGCTGGATTCTTCCCTTTGCCCTACAATAAAACAACTTAAACAAAACTTAGATGATTTAATCATCCTTTAACCAGCATATTAATATTTCCAAATGGATTTGATTCATTTATAATCAAAGGGCATGGGTGGACCTCCATCACTGAACATCGGGGGTTTATTTAGTTAATGTTGCAACAATTTCAACTATATAATCCAGCGCCAATGAGAAGAGCATACCGTGTGCAGATTTGAAAGTCAACAAAACAATGAACGTATAAGATGCAACATTATAATTAAATTAAGGGTTGAGAACAAATACAACCCCTAATATTAAGGGGAGAGGAGTCAACATGATTTTGCTTTTATTATAGAAAGGACATTCTGGGTTTTGTGCTTGTAGTTGGCTTATGGATTCGATTGATGGGTTATCTTTCTAGAATAGATAGTTTGGTTTATTTAGGCCTCTTGTCGATTTCCCCAGCACGAAATGAAGGGTTAGGCTTTGAGTGTCTTATTTCTTTTGTTTTTAAGAGGACAACTTTTTCTTTTGGTGGATGAAAGAGAGTAAACCATGTGTGATTGTACGTCATCAAGAGCTATTTTAACAAACTATAAGTTCTTTTCAAAGAGTATTCGTTGTAAGATTTTATATCTTTTAAATAACAAGATTTTATATCTTTGAGATGTTTATTTTAATGTTGACGGCAAATTGATTAAAAGAAGAAGACGAACATACCCAAAAAAAAATCATTCGAGTTGGAGGTTGTAAATTCTTCCATACCACATTTTTAAACCCATACCTTGGACCCCACCAAAAAAAATTGATCGGATTGGTAGTTATAAATTTCCACCACTTTACGTGGTAAAATTTTATGCTAGGTTGAGCCTGTATAGCATCATAGGCCAGGTTTGTTTATTGTCCAATATGGCAACTAATAATCGAAAACTGTTTGCAACAATAAACGAATTCGTTGCAAGAGTTGAGCGGTGGGCGAGTGAAAAGACTAAAGGGACATCAGAGGTCCTAATGAACAAATGGGACTAACCTGGATTGTGAAATTGACTGTTGGGAATAGTCCATGTCGGTAGTGATGCTAGGCAGCTACTAGAGTTGCTTTAGAGTTTTAACGTCCTAGGCCCGAGACCCACTGATGATGGCGGGGCAATCGTGAGAGGAGCAGAGGAGAGTGTGAGATTTCTATGCCAATGTCTATATGTAATTGACCCCCTAAAACTTCCTTATATAGATTGGGGGGAACAATTAGGATTGCTGCTCTCAGTGGCCTCAATGACCGTCGGGCCTAAAATATTAGGCCTAGCGAATAGGCCCAATTCTTGGTGAAGTAAAAAGAGTAAGAAGACATAATAGGTTCAATGATTGGCAATTTAACTTGGTGTTATTCACTTTAAGTACATTTTACTTTTTTTTTATATCTAATTGGCTCAGCTCGATATCTATTCTTTTATTTGGACATTGCACCTTTTTTATGTTGGTATTTGATTTAATTATTAGTAATGTAAATTTGGTTTTCCCCTAATTTTTACCCCTTCAAGAAAAATAGCATTTTAAGGCATCTTGGACGTACTTCATTTCTTCCCCCAGTTGTTGCACTATATTCCATGTAATTTTAAGCATAATTCAAACAAATATGTTTATCCAAACCAGTTTCAATTTGCAAAGTGGTAGCTACTAATTTGACCTTTAAATTGAAAGCTTTTTTGGGGGGGGGGGGGGTGTAAGAGAAGTATGATGTTAATGTTTTAGCCTTAGCAATTGGTCCATGTGATAAATTATAGGCTTCTTAACTTTGGAATACTAAGCTTATAGTTACTTTGTTATATTTTGCTTCTAGTAACTTTATCATACCAGAGTAATAGGGCTAAGTGTTGTACACATTGCACACTATCCAAAAGGAAAATTTAATATTGTATCATCCTTCAATTGTACTTATTTTTCTCACAAATTTAATAAGCCTTCTGTTAATGCATAGATAGAAATTGAAGATATTTGTAATTTAAATTCATTGTAGTGAGTGATTTTAAATTTTATAAACGATTTCATCATTGGTTTTTAGTTGTGTGGATTAATATTTCTTTTATTAGCTATTTTATTTATTCTAAAAGTGTCTCAATTATTATGCTTAGCACATTTTATTTCTACTTTTTATAATCTTTTGACTTTTATGTGGCTGGTTTACAATACGTTTTTACCCTATTCATCTAATGAGTCATACCAATCAACTACGGCATCAGAAAAACTATACTCGACATAACTAAGGAAATTTTCTGCAGTCCATGTGGTGTTCAAATTTAAGATATATCCCCGTTTGGCTAACTGGGGTAAGACCAATCTCTTTGAGGGACATGGTTTTCCTTCGGATGAACTCAAAGGAAAAATTAGTTGTACGTCCTGCTGGAATGTACCTAGATACCATAAAATGGGTATTTCTTCTAAATGATTCACCACACTCTTTAGGTTTGGAATTACATTGTTAACCAGATTGGACTTGATTTCATCCATGTTGAGTTCTTCTCCTATCTCATTGATTTCATTGTAAATTAGCATTCTACCATATTTTTTTATCCAGCTTCCTTCTAATTTGTTTTATAGTAAGAACATTAAGATCCTCTAGTTTAATTAGGTTCATCTTATGAAATATTTGTTTGTCTAACAGGACATTATTTGCTTCGCCATTATCATCAGATAATACTTCTTGTTTTTCAGCTATTGTGCCTTTGATTTTGTTTAATTCTTTAGGGTTTTGTTCTTTGTCAAATATATTCTGTAATTCCTCAAGATTACACTGCTTGTACTGCCCCTTCTTCTTCTTTTTCTGCATATTCAGATCATTTTTTAGCTGATTTTTCTCCCAGTTCTTTTTTCTTTTATTTTTATATCATGCAAAGAAAATGGATTTTTATTTTTTGGGTTTTGAAAGAATACTTATGCGGAAATGGAGCACTAATACCTAAGTCATATTTTTGACTATGTCTAATTTCGTTGATAAAAGAAATATGGATTACAGATATTTTTTTTTTATCTTCGTAACTTCAGTCTTCATTTTTTCTAATTTGGCTTTTAATTCTAAAACTATATCAATAATGTAGTTTAATTGTGGTGCTAATAAAGTGGCTTCTTTTAGTGAGTGCGCAATATGTGATTAATTAGGGGCAGGACAAGTAAATGGAAATTCAAGTATTAAATACAATTAATTAGCTTAATTCATTATTAATTAGCTTAATTAACTTGATTATTTTTCGTAACTTGGCTTTGATACCAATTGAAAGAGAATCCCAGATAGTAATTATGAGAACATGACACAACCTGCAAGTGCACGGGTATTGTAGTCTAGATTAAATATCTTCCTCTGGGACCAACGCAATTTATTGAGTTTTGTCCTATTCAAAATGCTAAGCGAACAAATTTTCAACGGGTAGTTTCAAATATTATAATTGGCTATTCTAGAATTCAATCAACATAAAGCATCTAGGGATTTGATTTACCTACCAAGGACTTGGATTCTCCGATTTACCATGCGCTCTTTTCTAGTTTGGATGATTAAAAGGAACTGTAATACAACTTCACTTAATCATTTCTTTCGAAATAAACTGAATCACCAACACTAATCTGATTATTATTCTTTCAAATGTCCTCATTTTGGTCTAGGTTATAGATTTCGATTGTTAAAGTCTCCTCTCAACTTGCAACTCTCTTTCAAGGATTACTAAATCTAGTTCAATCTTGTAGGTCTAATAGTGAATTTCTTCTTTCGGTACTTCATGTAACTACCTAATATATGCAAAAAAATTTGGCCAAACTCTTTGACATCAATTCAATCAGAAGATAGAAAAAAATCATTACAAGAAAGATTTAGCACAAGTAATAAAGATTAAAGATCCAGCACCAATACTTTGGCAAAACCAATCCTTAGATTAAATTAAATTACTCACTTATGTTTAAACTAAATAACATCCAAATTAAATAAACTAGAGCTCAAGAAGAGATAAGGTGAAGAGAAAGCTTAGCAACTATGGAGGCTCCTTAATGATGTTTCAATCTTCAAGCATCCAAATATCAATTCCTTCCTTCGTATTTTCTTTTGCTCCAAAAGGAAAAAAGAAAAAAAATCTAAACTAATGAGAGATGAGTGATAGAATACATATAGAGAATGCCTTGCTCTTGGCCAAAAATGCCTTCAAATATACAAACTCGAGCCTTCTCAGCCACACAATCGAGGGAAACCGAAGAGGCTCACAGTTAACATATGACCACGAACCGTGGTAACCACCATGGTCTGATCGGGTGAGCTCTGACCAATAGGTCATCATTCTTTCTTTGCCCCACGGGCATATAAGATGGGGGGACCACCATTGTGGCTGAAAAATGTGCCAAGTGAGAGTCAATATGTAGGGTCAAAAGGGCCTAAAACCTACAAAATACACCAAAGAAGCATACCCAAGTGTAAAATTGAAAAAAGCAGTATAAGTCGTACACTTAAACAAACAATCCACTAGAAAATGCTATCAAATGACCCTAAATGACACATTTTTAGCACTTATCAAACTCCCCTATGCTTGAACTATTGTTTGTCCCTAAGCAAATCTAAAACTAAAAATTTATTCACAACCTCCTCAAGAAAGACATCAATAATATCTTCAATGGTAAAACTGACCCAATGTAATCCCAATAGTGCTCTAAAACATTTGGGAAATAGATGAGGGAATGAAGTTGTCAAAAGTTTCTTAAAGTGGACAATGTCAAAGTTTGAATCAATTGGACAAATCATCAAATCCAATTGAGTTAGCACATGAAATAGTCAGAGCTAGAAAAAAAAATAGTATAACCTCACTTTAGCCATGTGACACTCTTCACTCATGTGTGTTTAGATGTAGTAGGTTCCCTTAATTCTCATTCCAAATATTCAACTCTATCATAAACTTGCTAAAACTCTCTAATTCACCATCACCAGTATGTAATACACAATAGCCAATCATGAGGACTTTATACGGATTGTAACGGGGATATGGCTAAAGGTAGGAGGGGAACAAATACTTTTTCGGAAAATGTAGAGCTAAAAAGCCAAAGACTAAGAGATAAAATCTCCCCATGTTCTCATCAAAAACTCTCCTCCAACCTCTTTTATTCACCTCTTCACCTCCTTTTGCATTGATTTTTTTTTCTCTTTTTGTTCTCCTCTTTTCCTGTAAACAAAGGGATTAACCATGGAAATAAACATCAAAATTCTTTTTGTTTGTTTTCAACTCTTCTCCAATCATTTGGCACTAAGATAAGGGATCTCTCATATGAATAAATCAACACAAATCCCTTTACCAACAAACCAAATCGACCCACCAAAAATCTCAATACTCCAAGCTAACTCCCAAACAAAATATTAAGAAGTGAAAACCTCTTTAGTTAAGGGCAAGATGTGTGTTTGGGCAAAGGTTATGTATAGAGGCTCACATCAATAAACATAGGTTAAGGCTCAAAGGGGCTAATAAGGGGTATATCATGCATACAAGGGTGGCTATTTGGTTTGTGCATTTCATCAAATCAAAGAATGCCTTAATTATTTTGCTTGAATGTATATGCTAAGCGTGATCTTGAATGAGAGTCAAAGCAGGTTCTAGAAAAATGATACCTAGGAAGAGTCACTCAAGAAAAATCAAGAGACTAAAATTGATAAATTAGCCTTTGCAAGCTTAAAGGCTCACAGGACATCTATCCAAGCTATAACTAGCTCATTTGCATCCACTAGCAAACATTCATGTAAAGAATCATAGGGAAATCAATTTGCACTCAACACATGACCAAAACATCGAGCACATTTTTCACAAACTCATTTCCAAGTACTTTTATTCACAATTGGGCATATCAAAGAATCATGCTAAGCCAAAGAAGACTACCTAGTCTACCATTTCATAATCAAATGATCTTTTTAAAATTTTTTTTTTCGAATGTTTCTCTTTTTGTTTTGTTATTTTGAATATTTTTCAAAGTGCAACCCAAAATGAAGTTAATTTAAAATGCAATACCTTAAATATCATGCTTCTAATGCACAAGAAATGCACAACTATGACAATGAAACTAAATGCTCTAACGACATGCTCTAGCTACATGGGGTTAATCTTAAAATGCAATTTAATCATGTACATTATATATACACATGTGCAAACCAGAGAACCAAGCATCAAAAACCATTATAATTCAACTCAACTCTCACGTGCTTAGACAAAGCACAATCCTCAATGCAAATACATACATAGAAAAGGGATAGGGAGGACTAAGAAGCAATCAGAAGGGAGGCGGAGAAGGAGGTTGCATGGTGACCTTGAAAGATATGCCAATCTCTCCATGTCTTAAGACAAGCCCTAGAGTCCTAAAATTACTAGTTTTGGGAGGCTATCATCCCACTGAGCTCATCGTGCCACTATTGGACAAAGTCACCAAGAGCGATATTCTCAGTTTCCACGTAAGTGCCTGGGAAGGTTTGCTCCTCTTGAATGGACCTAAGGGTAGTCTGAACCTCCACATAGTCATCGGAAGAAGGCTGGAAGGAAGAACTAGGGCCACCATGGTGGGTAGGTGGGGGCCGAGGAGGAGGAGGAAGGACAATGTAAAGCCCCAGTATCCATTTACCATTAATTAAACTTAACTCTAACATTATGCATATAATTGTGATTATTTGAAGCAGTGAACCGCGCATTTTCTTCTTTCAATTGCAAATCAGAGTAATTTAAAATTTAAAGAATCATGATGTTGCGGATTGTTTTTCAAATTTTATCAAACATTAGACGATTATATAAAGATGGAAGGCCAGGAATTTAACAAATTATAATAATATCTTAGCAGTTAAGAAAAGTGAAAATCGGCTTCCGGCCCATGACTATCCACCACGGACCACGACGCCGACAGTCCATTGTTTCCCCTTGGTTGACGCTGTTTCCAACCCAGAACAGGGCTTCTGTTTGCCATGTTGCTGCTAGGAAAGGGTTGCCGAAATAGCCTCATTCATGTGCCGCCGATCGTGCTCTGGCCATTGTTGTCACCACCACTACCTCCTAAACTCTATAATTCATCCACCTCCAACATCCCTTCCATTAATATCAATGTAAATTTGCTCTATCTTTCCTTTATTTGATTTTAATTTCCTGAAAGTTTATGTTAAATTGATAAGCTAGTTCTTTTGAGTCAAAGCTCAATTGGGTCAATTAATTGTGTGAATTGTGAAATCCTCGAGGTGGTTAAATTGGGATGTATGTGGTTATGATTTGTATAATTTTTGAGAAAATCTAACTCATTTTGAAATTTAAGGGAATTTGCAAAGTTGGGGTCAGCAAATGGATTTATGAAATACTCAGGTTATGAGCAAGGTGAGAAGTAATGATTGAGATGCTTGAGAAGGCTTATACATAATTGTTTTGACTATGTGGTATTAGTGATGAGATAAAGGTGATGGTGAGGGAAGGATGTAATCAAATATAAGATGCACCTCTTAAGTTAAGAAAGGTGGATATTTTCTTAAGTAAAGGTGAGTTGTAGTTCCATGTGTAAATAAGGTTATGCGAAATGCTTAGCTAGTTCATGGCAAGTTACTTGAATAAAGGGAGTTGAGTTCTTGATTTGAACACTAAAAGCATGTGGTTATGATTTCGGTTATGACACGTAAGCAAGCTACAAAACTAGACTATTAGATTAAGATTAATTCATGTTGTCGAGGCAAATCATAACTATAGGCTCAAAAAGGAATGAGTTTAAACTATTGATTTGGGCTAAGATTAATCACGTGGGTGGCTGAGTTATTTAGGCGATTAACTCAAAATCATGAGTCAAATAGTTGGAATGGCCTAGCTAAGTCATACTAGCCAAACCTAAACTTATGTTAGCAATCTTCCCCTTAATCACAGGATCATACTAAGGCACCAAAAGATTTATAAGAATGAACTTGGTTGAGAAGCTAAAAAAAGGTCAAGGGTACGTTACTGCGTGTAACTTTTAAATATGTCTAAATTTACATATGCTAATATTACCAAGTTTTATTTGGCTGCTGGAACCTTAAGGACCCATTTCAGTATTCATCGTTCAGTGGAATGTTCAATGTTTAATTTTCAATGTTCAATATTCACAGTTTCTGCTATCAGAATTCATTGTTTCTTCCCGTCAAATGAGAAATTCATAATTCATTGTTATTGATACCATGGCTACTATTCATGGATGTGGATCCTAATCCAGGCTGAGGAAATAGTTAATAATCATTTACTTAAACCAATGCCCCTCAAAAGACGTTTGCAAAGCATCATTTTAAATATTGCGTGCGTGCTCACTATCTCCTTGTGCAAAGTACTTAACTATACTTGGGTAGCGTACTAAGCTATTGCTCATTTATCTGTTGTCTTCCTATTTTTGTGAATTGTTTTTGGGGAAGGTGAAACAAGTTGTGGCTAGGCGGACACCAACAGAGACTAAGGGCCAAGGGGATGTGGGCTGAGGCAGCAACATTAACTTTCTTTCTGTGCTATTTTTTTGGGGGCTTGTAAATCCATATGCAGTGTAAATCTCATTTTGGTCAGAGCTAACCCTCGTGGGGGTGCCTATTTTGATGGATAATGGCAAACTAAGACCCAAGTAATGTGAATATTGTTTTTATAACCAATAGATATTTCCATCCAATTGTTTTTAATGCATATTTGTAGCCTCGTCCATTACGGGATGGTAGTAATTCCCTAAGCTTGATAATGTTTCCACTTACTCATTTCACGTATAAGCATATGTAATTAATAGAAGGTTAAGTTGCGCATTATAGTAGTTGTATCAGAGCATACTTAGACTCGTGTACAACTAGTCAATGGTGTTATTTGGTGTCTAAATCTCAAGAACGCTTTAGGTATGCATAAGTAAAGGAGGCAAAATCTGTAGGTGTAAGGCCAACTGAGTTCAGCCCCCGGGTTGACAAGGAGATGCGTGACTTTGTTTGCACGCATGTATATATCCAATGTCGGAATATTCGCTTGATTTACATATGTATGTATGTAAAAAAAAAAATTAATCAATCTTTTATGATAATGATAGGTGGCTGGACAAGGCCCTTTTGGAATGCCACCCCCTGAGAACCCTTAGGATTCGCCGCCTGCCCTAGAACCTCCTCAAGAAGAATGTCCTCTACCACCACTATTGTTTGACCCAGAGTTACTAATAGATTTCGAGGGGTATGAGACAGACATATCCGATAGATGGGCTAGGGATTATGGATATGATATTTGGGGAGAAAGGAATGATGCTAATTCTAGCGATTCAGACAGTGTGGTAAGTGTGATCAATGTCCCTGAGTCCCATGAGGTGGCAGAAACAAGTTCTGATGAGATGAAGGAAAACTCTTGGAGTTCAGGATCTAACACTAGTAATAGTAGTGATCCAGATTTCAAATCAAGAGGATGGAACAAGAAGAAGAATCAAGAAAAGGAGTAAGGAATGTAAGGGTGTTAGGGTAATAGCTTAGGAACGGACTAGTGGGCATGTAAAAATGTAAAAAGGTAAGGTAACGAGACATAGTTAACTCCTACGAGGCAGAAGAAGATAAGTAGTAGTGAAGGCCTTCACGTTGGTAGAATAGAATGATGTTTGGGCTAACCTCACCGCACCTATTTTTTCAAGGAGGTGGGTCTTTGGTATTGTTGTCGTGAAACCATGTTTCTGGCAAGCTCATGTAGCATATGGCATGGTTGTGTATGTAATAGGTTGTGATCAAGTTAATAAAAGTATATAAGTTCTATGTACATGGGTGTGGAATTATTATATTTTATAAGAAAGAACTCCTAACAAAGAAACCCAGAATGACATAGTAAATACAGTTGGGCAGGTGACACTTGTTAAGCAAGCATGGATAATTTAAGCAACAAATTCTAGTAAATGGGAAGAGTTGCATAAGAATGGACATTCATAAAAGGAAAAATATGAACATATTGCTAAGAGGTGTATAAATAAGTGAGGGCTAATATGTTCATATGTATGTTCAACAGAATGGCAGATCCAAACAACAATATTTTGGAAAACGACTATTAAAGGAACGATGTAAAGTATGTACCAGCTCATTCTGTCAAACTAAATTCTCCAGTAGCAACCCCCAGAAGGAGTCAAGACGTTATTAGTGCGGTCCCAAACCCTGAAAATGTTGAGAGTCAGAAGGGACTATTAGATAACCTAGAACTTGAAATGATGGCAAAAATTGTGGCGAAAGTAACAAGGAAGTTTAAAGGTTCAAGGTCTGGAATAGATGAGAAAGAAAATAATTCTTTGACTGGATTGCCAAGAAGAATCCGAAAACATATGATGGCAAGGAAGACCCAGTGTTACTAGAAGGATGGATCCGATAAATGGAAAAGATATTCGATGTGGTAGAAATTCCCGATAACAAACGTGTGATGATTGGACCCTTTTATTTCACAGGACAAGCTAACATCCGGTGGGGAACAATTAAATCCACCTTTTAAAGCCCTAAGGCCACTTGGGGGAAATTTAGCGAGGCATTATGAGTAAAGTTTTATCCAATGTACTTGTAAAATCAAAAACAGATGGAGTTCTTAACTCAGCGACAGGAGAATATGTCGTTGATGGATTATGCAAGCCATTTTATAGAACTCTCGAGGTTTACCTCAGACTATATAGCTATGAATAAAATGCGGATGCTGAGATTTGAAGAGGGCTTGGTGCCCTATATCAAGAACCAGTTAGCAAGACAACCCATTCAGACGAGTCAAGAACTGTATGAGTGTACGGCTGAAATTGAGCGAGTAAAAACTAAATTAAGGATGGCCCATTAGGTCAACCCTAAAAAAAGGTGGAGTGAAAAAGGTGCGCAAATCGAGGGTGTACCTAGTAAAAAGCCTACCCACTCTAGACCAAAGCTCCAAGGCCCAACCCGTACTAGAAAACATTGTACGAAGTGTGGATGTGCAATCCACGATACCTCCGAATAGAGGGTGGAGACAAACCATTATTTTGGTGTGGAGACCCAAACCATTTGATTGCTAATTGAACTACGAGAAGCACCCAATCAGGCAAGGGTCCTACCTCAACTACCCAACGGTGTAAGACCTCGGTCACTGTAACCACTCGACAGGTGGGCAAAGCCTTTGTAATCAACAAGAAGTGGCTGAGGATTTAGGAGCAGTTGCGACTGGTATGCTTACTTTCAATTTGATACCTGTCGTTCTTTTATTCGATTCAGGAGCTACACATTTATTCATTTCATCAAAAGTTACGATTCAAATAGGATTGGAATTGCATGAACATCCTGTAGAATTGTCTATGAAACTCCCTGCGGGAAAACCCGTAAATGTAGTGTTATGTACAAGAATTGACCAATTACTTTAAATCAGGAGAAGTTTGAGGGTGATTTGGTATAGTTAGATATATAAGAATTTGATGTGATTTTAGGAATGGGTTGGTTGTCGAGGTACGAAGCAAAAATTGATTACCAAAAACAAAGAGTGTCCCTTATAGAAAAAGGTGGAGGAAAGATGTATTTTTGGGGGAATAACAGCAATAGGGAATATTCTATGATATCCTTGATGGCAGCCAGAAAACTGGTTAGATAGGGGTGTGAGGCGTACCTGCGCTTTGTTACAAAGGATATGAAGAAGGAATTAAAAGTTGAGGATATTCCGGTCATTAAAGAGTTCCCGGATGTGTTTCCAAAAGAAATTCCTACATTACTACCTAAAAGAGAGATTGACTTTGAAATAGAATTGGAACCGGGAGCATGCCCTATCTCAAAGCCTCTATACAGAATGGCCCCATTTGAGCTGAAAGAATTAAAAGTGCAACTAGAAGACTTGTTATAAAAGGGTTATATAAGACTAACAATGTCTCTATGGGGAGCACCAGTTTTGTTCATCACAAAGAAGGGTGGAACTTTGAGATTATGCATAGATTATAGGGAGCTAAGCAAGATCACCATAAAGAATAAGTAACCATTGCCCAGGATTGTTGATTTATTTGAACAATTACAGGGAATGGGAGTTTTCTCAAAGATTGATCTTAGATCAGGGCATCACCAATTGAGGATTAAACCAGATAATATCCCTAAGACGGCTTTTAGAACTTGTTATGGGCACTACGAATTTACAGTAACGCCGTTTGGGTTAACCAATGCTCCTGCAGCTTTTATGGATTTGATGAATCAAGTGTTTAGGTCGTATTTGGATAAGTTCGTGGTGGTTTTCGTTGATGATATTCTAATTTATTCTAAAACTGAAAAAGAACATACTGAGCATTTGATGATTGTACTACGAACCCTTAGGGAACACAATCTTTATGATAAGTTATCCAAATATGAGTTTTGGTTAAGGGAAGTAACTTTTCTACGGCATGTAATTTGTGAAGAAGGGATTAGAGTTTTCCTGCAAAAAGTAAAGGCAATCACTAAATAACCGAGGCCTGCTAATGTCACGAAGGTCCAGAGTTTCTTAGGAATGGTTGGGTATTGTAGGCGATTTGTGCAAGATTTTTTAAGAATTGTCTTGCCTCTCACTAATCTACTAAGAAAAGCCATGAAATTTGGATAGAATGATAGCTATGAAGCTGCCTTTCAGAACCTTAAACTCAAGCTTATCACAACACCAATCTTAGCCTTACCAGTAGGAGGAAAATTCACCATTTATAGTGATGCTTCTAGGAAAGGCATAGGGTGTATCCTCATGCAAGGGGGAAGGTCATAGCTTACATTTCTCGGCAACTGAATTTGTGTGAGAAAAATTATCCCACACATGACTTGCAACTAGCCGCAGTGGTATGTGCACTTAAGATTTGAAGACACGACCTCTATGGCAATCATTGCAAGATTTTTAAAACCATAAGAGTCTCAAATACATTTTCACTGAAAAGGAATTGAATATGAGGCAGTGTAGGTCATTCAAACTGCTAAAAGATTATAACCTTCAGATCCAATACCATCCGGGAAAGCTAATGTGGTTGCTTATGCATTGAATCGAAAAACATATCATAGTGTCAGTATTGTGACAATGGTGCGACTAGAGATTCTGAGGAATTTGAAAAATGTAGGCATAATGCTTGTGTTACCGGGGGAAACTAGGTTGTTTCTAGGTAGCTTACTAGTTTAACCCACTCTTTTAGATGAAATTAAACAGGCAGAAGCGAGACATAAGGAAATGGAAAGGGTTAGAGTGAATTTAAACAAAGGTCAAGCGTCGCAATTTGTGGAAGATGAATAGGGAGTTATTAGATTTCATAATCAGATATGTGTGCCTAGAAAGGAAGGATAAAAAGAAAGGATAATGGCTGAAGCCCATGCTACAAAGTATTCGATCCACCCGGGAGGAACTAAAATGTATAAAGATTTGAAGCAAACCTTCCGGTGGAATAACATGAAAAGGGACATAGTTGAGTATGTGAATAAATGTTTCATCTATCACAAAGTTAAAGATAAGCACCAACTACCTTTTGGGGAATTAGGACCATTGGAGATTCCCATGCGGAAGTAGGATTCTATTTCAACGGATTTTATAATGGGGTTACCTTTGACCGCATAAAAAAAAATGTTATTTGGGTGATAGTAGATAGACTTACCAAGTCCACAGATTATATAGTGATACATGATTCCTAGAATGTGGATGCAAATTTACTTCAAAGAAGTAGTGTGGGTGCATGGTATACCCCAGGACATTAGTTTGAATAGGGACTCAAGGTTTCAAGCCCGCTTTTAGAAGGCTTTATAAAAAGCCTTGGGCACAAAGTTACAGTCCAGGAGCTTCTATAATCTCGAGACATATGGATAAACAGAAAGAGTAAATCAAATCATTGAAGACATGTTGCAGGCTTGTGTACTAGATTTTCAAGGGTAATGGGAGGAGTAGTTACCCTTAGCAGAGTTTTCGTATAATAATAGTTATCAGGCTACTATTAAGATGACCTTTTGAAGCATTATGTGGTAGAAGATGTACAACACCCCTTTGTTAGAATGACTTGGAGGATACTGTCATTTTGGGACTAGTGATGATTCAAGAAATGGTGGATAACATCATGATTATCCAACAAAATATGAGAGCAAGACAAGACAGTCAAAAAGCTTATACAAAACGAAGGTGGAAGCCTTTGGAGTTCGAAAGGGGATAAAATGTTTCTGAAGGCTTCTCCTACTAAATGAGTATGACGATTCAATGTTAAAGGAAAGTTAAGTCCATGTTTTATTGGACCTTGTAATATTATCAAGAAAATCAACCCTGTTGCTTATCGCTTAGCCTTACCATCTGAGCTACCAAATGCACATGATGTATTCCATATTTCACAACTTCGTAAGTATGTGCCTGACCCAACGCATGCAATAGTCTATCAACTTTTGGAGGTTGAGACTTATGGTTTAACCTGTGAAGAACAACATGTGAAGACAGTGGATCGAAGGGTAAAATAATTGCGTAACAAAGTTATACCTCTAGTCAAGGTCATATGGACTCGTCATGGAGCCTCTAAGGCTACTTGGGAGATTGAGGATGAAATGAGACATCACTACCCACATTTATTCGAAAGGTACATTCAGTGTAAGTTTCAAGGATGTAACGTCTTTTAAGGGGGGGAGGATGTAAACCGCAGGTATCCATTTATGACTAATTAAACTTAACTCTTGCATTATGCATATAATTGTGATTGTTTGGAGCAGTAAGCCACACATTTTCTTACTTCAATTGCCTATCAAAGCAATGCACAATTTAAAGAATCTTGATGTTCCGGATTTTTTTAAAAACGTTATGAAATATTAGATGATTATATAAAGGCGTGAGTTTTTCTATTAATGTGATTTGCACTAGGCAAGGTCGGGAATTTATCGAATTATTATAATATCTTAGCATTTAAGAAAAGTGAAAACTGACAACGAATCATTGCCAGCCAAGTGTGTTGCCAAAGCTTGCGCATGTGTAAGATGTTTTTTTAGATAAGCTTGGATTAATGATGATATGACCAAGTGTTTATGAACAAAAAAAGAAAGGGAGTAAATTAGCTATGGGAATTTTACTATTAAAGCAAGTCAAGAATCAAAATAGTAAGTGGGCCTTTCATTTTCTCAAGGAAAGAAACACACAAAGAGAGAGAGAGAGAGAAAGAGAGAGAGAGAGAGAAAGGGAGACAGGGGTTTGGCTACCTGCCCGACACCCCCAGCTAACCACCGGTCATTTGATCGGTCATTCTCACCGGCTTCCGGCCCACGATCGACCATCACGTCGGAAGCCCATTGTTTCCCCCTAGCTGCCGCCACGTCTAGCCCAGAATAGGGCGTATGTTCGCCTTGTTGCCGCCGGGAAAGGGCTGTCAGAAAAGCCTCATTCCGACACCGTTGGTCGTGCTCCAGCCACTATTGTCACCACCACTACCTCCTAAACTCTACTTCATCCACCTTCAACATCCCCTCCATTAACATCAAGGTAAATTTGCTCCATCTTCTCTTCATTTGAGTTTAATTTCTTGAAAGTTTATGTTAAATTGATAAGCTAGTTCTTTTGAGTCAAAGTTCAATTGGGTCAATTAATTGTGTGAATAGTGAAATCCTTGAAGTGGTTAAATTGGAATGTATATGGGTATGATTTGTACAATTTTTTAGGAAATCTAATTCATTTAGAAATTAAGGGAACTTGCAAAGGCTGGGTGAACATATGGATTTATGAAACAATTACACCATGAGCAAGGTGAGAAGTAATGATTTAGATGTTTAAGAATGCTTATAAATATTTGTTTTGATTATTTGGTATTAGTGATGAGATATGGTGATAGCAAGGGAAGGATGTAATCAGATATAAGATGCACCTCTTAAGTTAAGAAAGGTGGGTATTTGCTTAAGTAAAGGTGAGATGTAGTTCCATGTGTACATAAGGTTATGTGAAATGCTTAGCTAGTTCATGGCAAGTTACTTGAATGAAGAGAGTTGAGTTCTCGTTTTGAGCACTAAAGGGATGTGGTTATTATTTCAATTATGAAACATAAGCAAGCTACGAAACTAGACTATCAGGTTAAGATTAATTTTAGTTATGGAGGTGTATGAAAATCATAGGCTCAAAAATCAATGAGTTTGAACTATTGATTTGGGCTAAGATTGATCACGTAGGAGGTTGAGTTATTTAGGCGATTAATTAAAAGTCATGAGTCAAATAGTTGGGATGGCCTTGCTAAGTCCTACTAGTAAAACCTAAAACTTATGTTAGTAATCTTCCCCTTAATCACAGGATCATACTAAGGCACCAAAAGATTTGTAAGGATCAACTTGATTGAGAAGCTAAAAAGACATCAAAGGTATGTTACTGCTTGTACCCTTCAAAGATGTCTAAATTTACACATGCTAATATTACCAAGTTTTATTCGGGTGCTAGAACATTAAGGACCCATTTCATTGTTCATCGTTTAATACAATATTCAATGCTCAATATTCAATGCTTAATGTTCATTCTTCATTGTTTTTACTAGCAGAATTCACTGTTTAGGTCCTTCCCGTCAAATAGGAAATTCATAGTTCATTGTTATTGATACCATGGCTACTATTCATAGATGCAGATCCTAATCCAAGCCAAAGAAATAGTTAATAATCGTTTATTTAAAGCAATGCTCCTCAAAAAGCATTTGTAAAAGCATCATTTAAATATTGTGTGTGCACTCACTGTCTCCTTATGTAAAGTATTTAACTGTAGTTAAGTAGCATACTAAGCTTTTGCTCATTTATCTACTGTCTTGTTGTTTTGTGAATTGTTTTTAGGGAAGGAGAAACAGGTTGTGGCTAGGCGGACACCAACAAAGACTAAGGGCCTAGGGGACGTTGGCTAGGGCGGCGAGCATTAACTTTCTTTCTGTGTTAATTTTTTTGGGGGTTTTGAATCCATATGCAGTGTAAATCTCATTTTGGTCAAGGCTAACCCTCGTGGGGGTGTCTATTTTGATGGTTAATTGCAAACCAAGACCCGTGAAATGTGAATATTGGTTTTATAACCAATAAATATTTGCATCCAGTTGTTTTTAATGCAAATTTGCAGCCTTAACCCTTACAGGATGACGGTAATACCCTAAGCTTGATAACATTTCCGCTGACTTATTTGGCATATAAGCATACATAATTAATAGAAGGCTAAGCTAGGGTGCTACAGATAATGTCAGCATCACCAGGTAACTAGGAAAGGTTAACCTATAGAAGTGAGGTTGTCTTCTCAACATTAGGAAGTGGCAAAAGCTGGTTCCCAGGGTATATCCAACACAAGCGCCTAACCTTAACCTTACAAAGTTTCATTTGCTCAAAAGACCCTCAAACTTAATCATTGAGGTTTGGCTCAAAACCAAAGACTAGGCAATGGTAGTCATGAGACCCCTAATGACTATCCTACCTGTAGTACTTGTAGCCGCACTAAATAATTGATGGGCTAAGAAAGACTCAGGGTCAATCTGATCCCCATTCACCATGCTAGATAAGAAGTATAACTCAGGCAATTTATGGACATTCATACTATCATTCCTAGCAAAGGAAGCACTTTGAAAGCATGCGTTCGGCTACCTGGATACAAGAGCTCCTAATGAAAGTGCCCTTACATGTACTTGCATTGCACCTATGATCCCCTGAAATCTCATCCCAAAAAGCATTCGAGTTGACTTAAGGGGGAACTTGATGCCAAGGTAACTCCAAGGTAGGGGGAAATCCAAACATGGTATTAAAGGTACTAAGCAACTCATAAAAATCCTTTTATAGAGGTAAGGAAAGGTATCCTTCTTAACATCTGGGACCTCTAGTGACCTTAACATGCAAGGTACTTAGAAATTCAATGGGGAGGTCCCTATATGTATGAACTTTTACTTCAATAAACTAGCTCATCCCACCATGGGCAAACAACCATCCAATATCATCCAACAATCCTAATTGAGCTAACAAATCCTTATCATAAAATGTGTGGTAAAAGCTACTACTACTCAAGCAAGTATATTGTGTGCAATACGAGCGGGATGAGTTAAACCAAGTGGGTGAGGAGCTTTACCTCAAGTGCATGTGGTAGTGGATGCCTGCGAAGTCCTTGTGGCTCGTTGAGGTGCTTGGCTCGATGTACCCTTTCCTTAGGTACTCCTAAGCTTCTTTTCAAGTGCCATGGAATTTCTTGAGTAAAAATCCTCAATAATGGAGGATAGGGTGAGTGAAAGGGAGACAATGGAGGAATGGAGGAAGTTTTGCAGTAATAAAGTGTAGAAAAAGGCAATGTGAGGGAAAAATATGAAGGTTGAAGTAGGAGTGGATGATAACAGTGAAAGGAGGTTGATGGAGTTGACGGGGTGGTTACAAAGAGAAGAAGAAGTGGAAATTTGTGCAAGAAAAAGGGAAATTTCGAGAAAACAAGAGAAATGGGATAAAAGGGAAGAAAATTTGAGAAAATTTGGGTGAAAAATGGTGTATAAAGTGACAGGTTGAGAGGTTTGTTAATGGAGGTTTTAGAGAGAGAAGGAGGGAGGTAGAGAGAGACAGAGACTATCAAGTAAAAGAAGAAAGAGAAAGGTTATAGAAGGGTCACCACTGTAAAAAAAAAAATCCTTGACCGTAGTCTATAGCAACTCACCTCGGACCGTTGTGAGCGCTAAGAATTGTCCACGGTGGCTGCCGCCAAAGTAGTTTTTCCACTGTTTGTTCATCATTTCTTTCCTCTAAGGTAGCTTCATCACTGTCTGCAGCAAATACCACCCCCGAACCAGTTGGTGACTAGCCCTCTACTACTAACCTTGACTTTTTTTCTTCTTCTTTTGTTTTTTTGTTCATAACAAGAAAACACCCTAGAATCATACATCAGGAAAAGAAAATAAGAAAATACTTGAGTTGCCTCCCAAGAAGTACTCCTTTAAAGTCGAGAACTCAACCTTTTACCGTATGCTTGCACATGATCAGTTAATGCTTGGACAATTACCTGTTCGATGGGCCCCTGTACCAAATAAGGTTTTAGTCGCTGCCTATTAACCTTGAACGCACCAGTGGACTCACTCCACACCACTCTCGCCCCATGGGCAAAGACCTTGGTGACTTTAAATAGTCCTGACCACTAGGATCTCAGCTTACCCGGGAATAATTGTAACTTGGAGTTAAATAAGAGACCTATATCACCTTTTCTAAACTGTTTCTTCATAATATGCTTGTCATGCCATCGCTTGGTCCTTTCTTTGTAGATTTTGGAACTCTCATGTGCTTCTAACTGCAGTTCATCAAGCTCACTCAATTACAACATCTGCTTCTCCCCAACCACTTTAAGATCAAAATTAAGCATATGGATAGTCCAATACACCTTATGTTCCAACTCAACCGGTAAATGACAAGACTTCTAAAACACCAACCGGTACAGTGTAGTGCTTAGAGGAGTCTTATACGCAATCCAATATGTCCAAAGAGCATCATCGAGCTTCAAAGCCCAATCGTTTCGGGATAAATCAATCGTCTTCTTTAAGATATTCTTCAATTTGCGGTTAGAGAGCTCAACTTGGCTGCTAGTTTGGGGATGATAAAGTGTACCAACTTTGTGAAAAGCCTCATACCTCTTCAAGACAGACTCCAAGGGCTCTTTGTAAAAGTGAGTCCCATTGTCACTCAGGAGAGCCCTTGGTGTGCCAAAGCAGGTGAAAGTACTTTCTTGAGAAACATGATCACCACCTTAGAGTCATTGGTAGGAGTGACAATGGCTTTCTCCCACTTTGGAATATAGTTAACCACCACTAGCATGTGAAGTTTATTATGAGATGGAGTGAACAAACCCATGAAGTCAATCCCCAAAACATCAAGAAGCCACACCTCAATAATCCCACTTTGAGGTATCTAATGCTGCCTGGAAATATTCCCTATTTGTTGGCAACGATCGCATGTAAGCACATATTTTCGTATATCTTTGAAAAGAGTGGGCCAATGGAAGCCTACTTGAAGAACTTTGACAATAGTCTTGTCCGGACCAAAGTGTCCACCATATGTTGAAGTATGGCAGTGGTGAAGTACACTAGGAACCTCATCTTCTCGCAAACACCATCAATAGATACCATCTCTGTATAGCTTGTAAAGTAAAGGTTCCTCCCGCACATAATACTTAGCATCAGCTAAGAACCTTTTTTTTGTGTGGATGAGTTAACCTAGAAGGAAACCCACCACATACCTTATAGTTTACTAAATTAGCAAACCATGAAGTAGCTTCTTAGGAAATGCCAAGGAATTGGTCATCCGGAAATGAGTCATTGATCGGGAGCCCTAGGTGTGGCCTCGGGTCCCAGGCAGGACAAGTGATCAGCAACGACATTCTCTAACCTGGCTTTATCTAGAATCTCCAAGTCAAACTCTTGGAGGAGAAGAACCCATCAAATGAGGTGGGGCTTAGAATCAAACTTCTTAATTAGGTGCTTCAATGTTGCATGATCAGTGCATACTATGACCATGGAATTGACCAAGTATGACCAGAATTTCTCCAAGGAAAATACAACTGAGAGAAAATCCTTCTTCATGGTGGCATAATTTACTTGAGCCACATCAAGAGTTTGGTTCACATAATAAATGGCATATGGCTTGTTGGCCTTCCTTTGTCCTAAAATGACTCCCAATGCAAAATAGATTGCATCACACATCACTTTGAAAGGGAGCTACAAATCCAGGGGTTGTATCACCGGAGATGAAATTATGCTTCTTTCAACCTGATGATAGCACTCAAACACTCTTCATTAAAATCAAAAGTCACATCCGTGATAAGCGACCAAGTGAGAGGCATTGCAATTTTCAAAAAATCATTAAGAACCGTAATAGAAATCGACGTGTCCAAGAAAACTCCACACCCTTAACGGAAGTCAATGGTAGTAATTTCTCAATTACTTCGAACTTTACTTTGTTAACCTCAATGCCTTTGTTGGAGACAACATGCCCTAGGACAACTCCCTCTTGTACCATAAAATGACACTTTTTTCGATGTAAGACCAGGTTCATATCTTCACATCTTTGCAAATCTTTAGACAAATTATGCAAGTAATGATCAAAAGATGTTCTAAACACTGAAAAGTCATCCATGAATACCTTCATAATGTCCTCAATAAAATCAAAGAAAATGGACATCATGTAACGTTAAAAGGTGGTCGAGGCATTGCACAGCCCAAGGGGCATCTTCCTATATGCATATGTCCCATATGGACAACTAAATGTTGTATTTTCTTTGTCACTAGAGTGAATAGGGATTCGAAAAAATGCCAAATACCTAGGTAATAAAAATAGGAGTTCTTAGTCAACCTCTCAAGAATTTGGTCAATGAAGAGAACGGGAAATTGGTTACTATGGGTAGCTTTGTTTAACTTCTTATAGTCAATGCACATATGCCAACCCATTACTGTCCTAGTGGGAATTAATTCATTGTTCTCAAGTTTCACAGCCATTGTCCCCTTTTTTAGGCACAACATGGACTGGGCCTACCCACTTACTATCAAAGATAGGCTAGATAATGCCAGCCTTAAGTAATTTTATATTTTCTATCTTAACAATCTCTTTCATGTTAGGATTTAACCTCCTTTGGTGCTCAATGGAAGGTCTGTGGCCTTCTTCCATCAAAATGCGATACATGCACACAGAAGGGTGAATTCATTTTAAGTTATCTATAGTATATCCTATGGCTTTATGATGTAATCTAAGCACTCTAAGTAATGAATCAATTTGAGATGTACTCAGATTAGCATTTACAATCACAGGATATGTAGAGGTGGGGCCAAGGAATTCATACCTTAAAGACAAAGGGAGGGGTTTCAATTCTACCTCGTGAGCAGATTCCTTATTAGACGAGGTCTGATCATTACTCATGAGCTCTTCTACCCTTGCAAGGGAAGGTGGAACTTATAGAGAGTCTTCCATAAAGTCACTAGAAACACGGTTAGTGACTTTGTCCCTCATCAAAGTACCAATCACATCAATTTGATGGCATTCATCAGAAATAGAAGAGAACTTAGAAGCCTTAAACAAATTAAACTTCAAATGATCAACCCTTACATTAAAGGATAATTCACCATTCTTCATATCAATAAAGCACCTAGTAGTGGCCAACAAAGGCCTCCCAGAATGACAGGGGCCTATGCATCCTCTTCCATTTCAAGAATCATAATGTCAACCGACAAATATGAATCTCGTAGTTTTATGGCGAAATCCTCTAAAACACCCACAAGGTATTTCACATAACGATTCGCCAATTATAGGAAGATGGTGGTGGGTCTCATTTCTCCTAAATCAAGCTTCTTGCACATAGAAATAGGCATTGAGCTCACGATTGAGCCCAAATCATACAAAGTATGATCTACACTGACATTCCCTATCAAGCAAGGAGTAGAGAAACTTTCGGGATCCTTAAGCTTAGTGGGAAACTTATTTTGACTTGTGGCACTGGATTCTTCAATTAAGGATCGATCTCATACTCCTCTAGCTTTCTTTTATGGGACAAAATCTCTTTCAAAAACTTTGCATAAGAAAGCATTTGACACAGAGCATCGATGAATGGAATATTAATGTATAGTTTCTTCAAGACCTCTGGAAACTTCCCAAATTGCAAATCCAGCTTAGCCTTAGCGATTCTTTTGAGGGAAAGGCAAAGGCGGGGTGTAGGGAGTTGGGGAAGTGTGTTTAGGGTTGTTATGAACCTCATTAGTGTCTTTCACATCATCATGCACATCTCTAGAGGGCCTATACACCTTATTCTCAACAACATTCTCATCATTATGTAAACTCACATCATCACTAACCACTTTAGGCCCCTCGACTTGTTTGCCCCCCTCAAGATCATAGCATTACAATGCTCCTTAAGGATAGGTTTGGGATTGCTATGAAGTTGACCGGGAGGTGTAGAAGAAGAGCTAGCTTGTTGGGCAATTTAGGCTTCCAACGTCTTATTATGAGTAGTCAACACATCAACCTTAGAGGCTAATTGCTTTATGTACTCATCTTGCTTTTGTTGCGTCGTAAGCATGCTTTCTACCATGGCCTCTAAGTTAGACTTTTTGGGAGCTTGTTAGGGAAAATGCGGCCTTTGAAACCCATGGGATGGTCTAGCATTCATTTGGGGCATGTTAGGGGGGTTGGACCTATATGAGAAATTTGGATGATTTCTCTAACTTGAATTGTGGGTGTTGGAATAAGGGTCATTAGTTGATCTCATGTTATAGTTGACATAGTTGACTTGCTCACTAGCATCTTGGGCAAATGGACTCCTAACTTGGCAATTTATAGTCAAATGATCGATGGAACCACAAATTTCACATGGGGGAGGGGCACTTGAATTTACAGAATTAACATTCGAACGACCCAATCTTTGAGTCACAGCACCTACCTTAGCAGAAAGTAAAGTAACTACATCAACTTCGAACTTACTTCCAACCCATTTGGGTTGGCCTCTTTCATTGGACCATTGGAAGCTGTTGAGTGCCATCTCCTCAATCTAATTGTAGGCCCCATCCTCGATTTTGCTCATCAAAGTACCACCTGTCGTCGCATCTATGGTAGATCGTATGAGTTGAGTAACTCCATTATAGAATGCTTGTATGATCATCCATTTTTGAAGCCCATGCTAAGGGCACAAACACAATAAGTCTTTGAAACGCTCTCATCCTTCATAAAGTGTCTCATCGTCCCTTTGAGCAAAGGTAGTGATTTGGTTCTCCAAACTTGTCATCCTGTTAGGTGGGAAGAATTCAGCAAGAAAGGCCCTTGTAAGCTCATTCCAAGTTGTTATGTACCCCAGAGGCAACAAATGGAGCCATGCCCATGCCTTGTCCTTTAATGAAAAGGGAAATAGGCGAAGGCAAATGTCGACAGTAAATACTCTGTTTAGCTTCAATGTGTCACATACATCCAAGAAGACTGAGAGGTGAAGATTAAGGTCTCGCATTGGGGCCCCTGCAAACTAAGATTGCTGAACTATAGAGATGAGTGATGGTTTGAGCCCAAAATTATGAGCTTCCACAGTCGGTCGAACAATACTAGAAGTAACACCTTGGACTCCCAAGGTAACGAAATCTTGAAGTGTCCTTCGATCTCCATTGGCCATTGTATGTGTAGTATTGCGGGCCTTGCGCCTTTCCTCTTCTAGACTTTGCTTCTTCCTCCTTAAGCAGAAAGTCCTTTCAATCTCGAGATTGGGTTCATACAGAAATCGATTCGCATAAAAGGGGAAAATCTCCGGTAAGCACCGGCACAAACACTACCTAAGCAATCAAAAAGGTAAAAAGTAAAAGAAAGGAAAAGTGTTTAGTCAACTCCATAAGATTAACTCAATATTTGACAATTTTAGTCCTTGGCAATGGCACCAAAAACTTGACACATCCTGCAAGTGCATGGGTGTTGTAGTCCAAATTCAATATCATTATTTGGGACCAACGCAATCTATAGTTTTGTCCACTGAAAATGCTAAACAAACATAATTTCAGCGGGTTGTTTCAACTATTCTAATTGGTTATTCGGGAATTCAATCAAGAAAAGCATCTAGGGATTTATGTACCTAGCAAAGAGTTGGATTTTCATATTTAGCATACACTATTTCCTAGTTTGTATGATTCAATGAAATTGCAATCTAACTTTACTCAATCTTTTCTTTCGAAATAAATAGAATTACCTACACTAATCTGATTACCATTCTTGAAAATGTCCTCATTTTGGTCTAGTTTATATATTCAAATGCTAACGTCTCTTCTCAACTTGTAACTCTCTTTCAAGGATTACTAAGTCAAGTTCAATCTTGTAAATCTAATAGTAATTTTCTTCTTTTGGTACTTCCATCAACTATCTAATATATACAAGCAAATCTGGTCAAACCCACTCACATTAATTCAATCACAAGATAGAATAAAATCATTCCAAGATAGATTGAGCACAAGTAATAAAGATTAAATATCCAACATCATATTAATACTTCAACAAACCAATCCCCAGATTAAATTAAACTACTCACTCATGTTCAAACTAAACAACTTCTGAATTAAATAAACTAGAGCACAAGAACAGATAAGGGGAAGAGAAAGCTTTGCAACTATGGAGGCTCTTCATAGATCTTCCACTCTTCAAGCATCCAAATACTAATTCCTTCCTTGAAATCTTCTTTTGCTCCCCAAAAAACTAGAAAATTCTAAACTAATAAGAGATGAGTGATAAGATGTGTGTGGACGACTCTCGACCGAAAATGCATTCAAATACATGAACTTAAAGCCTTCTCAAGCACACAATCAAGGGAAAATGAAGAGGCTCATAGTTAACAGCTGACCAGGGACCATGGTAACCACCCTGGTCTGACCATGGTGAGCTCTAGCCAAGAGGTCGTCATTTTTTCTTTGCCCCATTGGCATGTGGCATGGGGGTACCATCGTGGTGGCTCAAAAATGTGCCCACATGAGCGTCAATGCCAAGTCAAAAGGGGCTAAACCTGCACAATGCACCAAAGAAGCATACCCAAGCCTAAATTAGAAAAAAAAAAGGGTGTAACTCATATAGTTAAACATACAATCCCCTAGGACATGCTATCAAATGACTCTAAAATGATGCACATTTTTTACACTTATCAGAGCAATATCACATGCATAAAATTAAAATTTTTGAAAGTAAGTTTTTAAGGATTTGGGGTCAAATATACAAATATATAAAATTTAAAAAAAACTTAGAGTACTTGGCATAATTTAAAAAGTTAGGTTAAGTCCAGTTTGGCCCCGAAAAATGTTTAGCCAAAGTTGGACGGACTTGCAAATATTTACGACAAATTGTGGGTTAGGAAAAATATTTGCCCTAACCTCGATGGTCCAAAAGATAATTTATTCTCTATATTGTTGAACATGTAAACATATTAACTAAGATTACAAATATAAATTTCAAACTCAATTTTAAATTAAACATGTAATTTTCTTTGCATCATAAACATGTAATTGAAGATTTTACATTACAACACTTTTCAATTCTAACCCATTCGTGTATCATAACTAACCCTTAAATTTAAGCTTATTCAAATTTTAAAATTGTAAATTTTACATATTCCATTTCTAATTTCAATTGAAATTACACATGTATGACATATATTCCTACAGATTTAAACTTGTAAATTTCACATATTCCATTTCTAATTTCAATTGAAATTACACATGTATGACATATATTCCTACAGATTTAAACATACAAGTAAGATTATAAAGATAAATTTCTAACTTCATGTTAAATTAAATATGCAAATCTATAAACATTGTTTTACTTAAAATTATTTTAAAATATATTTGTAAACATAAAAACATACTAATTAAACATATGAACATGTGTGACATTTGTCGAACAACTATTCAATATAATAATTCAAGCATACTAATTTAACATATTAACTTCAATATTAAATGACACATATTCGTTTTTAATAATTCATATGAATGTGGCTAGGAATGGCAGTAACATCCAAGTTTGAGGGAGACCTAATCCGATCAAAGACAAAATTATCTGATTCAAATTTGAGGAAAAAAATTCGAGTTCGAGCGCGCAATAAAAAATCATCCAAACCTGAGTCGGATTCAAAGGAAGAGTAAAATCCCATCCCACTAATTTTTTAAAATATTTAAAATGTAAAATTCATTCTTCGTTTAGTATAAATGTACATCAATTGGTGGATGAAATAAGATTAACGAAAAAGTAGTACAAAATTATTCTAATGCATAGGCAATTATCTTGGATCGGATTAAATCAACTCTGATCCAATACAACTTGGATTGGATTCGGAGTTTCCTCTTCGATCCACTAGATTGCATTTTTGGATCAAAAATTTAGTTGGATTCGAATTCAAATATTTCAATATCTAATTTGAATTAGGTACATTGACGTCTTATGTGACCCGCACCAAATCGACTCATATATGCAAGTGACTAATATATAGGAGCCTTCTAAGAACTGCATTATAGAAAAGAGTAATGAATAGAGGGTAACTGACCGTATGTTTTAAGTAATAAGTTTTCGAGGAGAAAAGTTTTTTGTGTGGCACAGGTCGCACTTGGATAATACATGTAACAAGGGTCCTAACGTGAAAGTCGTACAATTGAGCCACTTTGTTTCCTTTTTTTTTGGTGGGGATGGCGGTGGGGTGTAAAAAAGGATTAGCTATACTCCGCCCGTGCCCTAACCTAATTCTACTGTATTTGGGATCACAATATGAAATGTGGTTTTGCAAGGTCAGATAATTATGCAGATAAAAATATGGTAGCTGAATGTCTTTGAGAAGGTAGATTAGCTAGTCCATGTTGACGACAAACTGTGTTGTTTATAAACCATTTTAAGGGATGTTTGGTAGTGTTTAATTTTTTTACAGCCAAACTTAATTATTTATTTATATAAAAGTAGTTAAGGAAAAAAAAAACGTAGTCAGATGGAAAAGAGTGAAACTTAAGTAAGTGACACTATAATGCATTGTATTCTTGGAAGTTCAATCTAATTTTTTGTTTCACTGAAAAAAAGATTCTAAATTTTTGGTTAAAACTATTAATCCTTTTGTTTTTTCTGGCCAACACATCAAAATGTGGCCATCAGAATTTATTGGTCACTTTTTTATTTTCCCCTGATTCATTCCATCCATTTGGATAGCATAATAACTAATAAGGTAGTTTAATGGAGCTTAGTTGGCTGGCAGGGGGGTAGTTGAAGGTCCTAGCTCATAAGAACCTGAGGCCTAGTTGGTTAGTTCGTCACGCTTGAAATTTCAAATTAGGAAAGGAAGATTCCTAGTTTCGAATCCATGTCACCATTGAGAAGGATACATGACTTTAGGGTTATTTGAGCTACTGTTTCTCAGAAAATGTTTTAAGTTATTGGCGAAAATGTTCTCTACCTTATAAAAGGGGCACCAAGACTACATCCCTATTGTAGTCTTTATTCTTTTCTGCAATTGAGAAGATTTAGCTTACAATGTACAACTTTTTATATCTCCTTATAACTTCTTATATATCCTTACATCTTCTTATATCTTCTTACGTCTCCCTACATCTTCTTACATATTTTTAAATCTCATTTTTTTTATAATAGTCAACTTATCATCTATTTTAGTTTGATATTCATCTAGAAATATGTATATATTTTGTATTTACTACTAATATGAAAATTCTTACAGCCTTTTTATGAGTATAATATTTGTATAAACATAAAAATAGAATTTAACGATGTGAATTAATATTTCAGCAGCAACATGAAGCATATATACCATTATAGAAAAAATAAGCCAACATATTTTGAAATTGTAATACAAAAATTGCATTTATGTTTGATTTTTGATGTGAATCATTCATAAAAATAGTCAAAGTGTAGGTGACGACAGCATTTCATCTATTCTACCCATAAGTTTATCCATGACAACTTGATTGCTATCATCATAAAATTGAACATCAAATTGAATTTGATTCCAAAATGTGTAATTCAAGTAGGATTTCATTTTTAGCTTTCTATTCAATTGTGTTGAGAAAAATTGTTAATTTTTTTTATTGTCTTATAGGGAGGTGAAACTAATATCAATACTAAAAAATCACCACGAGTACGGAACATAATTGCTTCGACATATTTGTCGGCTTGAATTTATCTTATTCATATTTAATTGACTTGTTTAAAAGTTTATTTTTATTAATTATGTAATTTCAACATCATTTTTAATTATCCCAAACGACAATTGTAGAAAAATTAATTTTGTCTGTGTAATGTTAAAATATAATTTGTTTAGTGCTATTATAAAATTTATTTCATAAATATCAATGATACACTTAATTTATTTTCATGAAATAATTTTTTTTATAATTCATACATTAAGGACCAACCATTAGACATACATATATCTAAAAATTATACTGTACAACCTTTTAATAATTCAACAACTCCTTATATCTTTCTTTGCAGCTTCTTACAGTTCCCTATATCTTCTTATATTTTCTTACAGCTTCTTATATCTTCTGACAGTTTCTTACAACTCCCTACATTCCTTTACAACTCCTCATACAATTTCTTACAACTCCTTACAGTTCCTTTCATGGAAAAGGAGTTGCTCAAACTCCCTCATGTACTCACCCACACTCATACTGTTTTGCTTGAGTGAGAATAGCCGATTCTAGATGTCTTGCTTGTAACTCTCGCGAAGAAATCTCTTGTTCATAAGAGACTTAAGCTTCTCCCATGAGTTAATCTTCCCTTTTCCTTCTCTAGCCCTTTGCTTCTTGACATTTTCAAACCGCAAGGAGGCATACCTTGTAAGTTTGAGGCTAGCAATCTTGAAACTCTTCCCATCATCGTAGCCTTTAGCTTCAAAGATTAGGTCCATGGCTTAAACCCATTCAAGGAACTCATCGGGATTCAAGTTGCCATTGAACTCCGGTGGCTCAACCTTGATATCTCTAAACTCATCCATAGGAGGTCTCCTGCCTGCCCTTTTTGGATTGTTTTCCATGCTTGAGTCACTAGAGAAGCCTCGTTCATCCTCATGATCACTTGGCTCTTGAGCTCTTTGGCCTCTTTGGAGAGCCATAAATTCGTTGGTCATTTGCTCAAGTTACCTACTAATTTGCCTCACACTTTGTTATAAGGCTAGAATGGCATTGTCTTGTCTCATGATATGAGCTTGTTCTAGGCTCATACCTCTTGGTAGAGATCACGGATGAATTGGAAGCCTAGGACCCTTGGTTCCATCATGGTTAGTAGGGAGTGCCGCCTTGAAAGAGCATCTGCAACCATATTGGTGCTCCCCTTCTTATGCTTGGCCACAAATGAGAAGCTTTGCAAGAACTCAACCCATTTAGCATGCCTTGGATTGAGTTTGTGTTGGCCATTCAAATACTTCAATACCTCATGGTCCGAATGGAGCACAAACTATTTTGGCCTTAGGTAATGAGACCAATGATCAAGAGCTCTCACCAATGCATAGAACTCTTTGTCATATGTTGAATGATTCTTCCTTAAGCCATTGAGTTTCTCACTAAAGTAAGCAAGGGGACGTTGGTCTTGCATGAGGACAACCCCTATGCCAACTCCACGTGTATCACAATCAACTTCAACAAGCTTGTCAAAATCGAGAAGGGCTAACACCGGGGCCTCACATAGCTTGGCTTTGAGCTTCTCAAAGGCAACATGGGCAGCCTTGGTCCACTCAAAGGATCCCTTCTTTATGCACTAGGTGATGGGGGGCGTGAGGGTGCTAAACCCTTTGATAAACCTCATATAGAATGATGCCAAGCCATGAAAGCTCCTGACTTTAGTGATGGAAGTAGGAGCGGGCCATGACTTGATGGCTTCAACCTTGGATTAATCCATGGAGATACCATCCTTGGAGACAACATACCCCAAAAAGGTGACTTGGGGTGAAAAGAACTCATATTTCTCCAACTTCCCAAAGAGCCTTTGAGCCCTCAAGACCTTGAATACCTCTTGTAAATGGTGTAGGTGATCCTCTTGACTCTTGGAGTAGACTAGAATGTCATCAAAATACACCACCACGAATCTTCCAAGAAAAGGCCTCAATACTTCATTCATCAACCTCATAAAAGTGCTAGGGGCATTGGAGAGGCCGAAAGGCATCACTAGCAACTCATAAAGCTCACCCTTTGTCTTGAATGCCGTTTTCCACTCCTCCCCTTCTTTCATACGGATTTGGTGATACCCACTTCTCAAGTCAATCTTGGAGAAGATGGAAGAGCCATGTAGTTCATCAAGCATGTCATCAAGCCTAGGTATGGGACACCTATACTTGATAGTAATGTTGTTTATAGCCCTACTATCCATACACATACGAAAGTTACCATCCTTCTTGGGGACTAACAAGGCTAGAACTGAACATGGGCTCATGCTCTCTCTTACATACCCTCTTGCCATCAATTCATCAGCTTGTCTTTGGAGTTCTTGAGTCTCTTGAGGGTTACACCTATAGGTTGCCTTGTTAGGGAGATGAACACCGGCAATGAGGTCAATTTGGTGCTCAATGCCTCGGATTGGAGAAAGGCCGGGGGGTAGATCTTGTGGGAAAACATCTTTGTATTGTGAGATGAGGGGGCTGATTTTGGGATGTAAGGGAGTCACTTCCTCACTTTTGTTGCTTTCAAGCATGAGTAAAGCTAGAACTTACTTACCCTTGCTTAAAGCTCTCTCAACCCGTGTTTCACTCAACATGAGAAGGTCTCTCTTTTTCTCACTTCCCACCCCGGGCTTAGTTTTGTGGACTTGCTTTGGAGGTAATGGGTTTAAGACTATCTTTTCCTTATCAATAACCAAAGAGTAAGTGTTCTTGAACCCATCATGTATGACATGTCTATCAAATTGCCAAGGCCGACCCAAAAGTATATGACATGCACTCATGGGCACCACACCACAAAGCACATTATCTCTATAACTTTTACCAATTGAAAAAGAGATGAGTGCTTGCTTAGAGACCTTAATGTCGTCACCATCATTGAGCCATTTGAGAGAATAAGGCTTGGGGTGTGAAATGGTAGGAATGACAAGCTTCTCAATAAGTGTAGTAGAGGATACATTAGTGCAACTCCCACCATCAATGATCAAGTTGCAAACCCTATCTTGTATGGTGCACCGGGAGTGAAAGATCATGTCTCTTTGAGCCTTGTCATAAGGAGTGTCTTGGTTGTGTAAAACCCTCCTCAAGACAAGTAATTCACCTTCATCGACCTCAAGTTGAGTCTCTTCTTCCATGTAGTCCGATTCCTCTTCATTAGACATGGTGAAAATGGGAAAGGAGAAGAGGAGAGGTTAGGGCTCGGATAAAAGGAGGCACAGTCGTGCTAGGGAAGCACGATGTGGAAGCAGGCTGGGAGAGGGGTGGCACGGTTGTGCTTGGTGGCACGGGGAGGTCGTGCTAGTGTTCTGCAACTAAGGGTGGTGGCATGATCGTGCCTAGTGGCACGGGGTGGTCGTGCCTAGGTTATGGCCGTACGCACGGTTTTTGTGGATGGAAAGTTTATGGAAGGTTTTGGTGGGGGTTCTTTGAGGAGTATAAGAGGTATTTTTGTGGGACAAAATCAAGTGTAAGCTGTGGTTTGTGGCTTTAAGGAAGTGTTTAGCGAAGGTTATGTGGAGAGAGTTAAGCTAGTGAGAGAGGTATAACTTCACCAAGGTCATTCACAACAAGGGTGAAAGAAAAGCTTGACAAGGATGAAAATAAGTAACGAAATGTGATATAGACTCAAGAACACCAACCTGGATTAGCTCTGATAGCAAATGGAGCGTGAAATAGATGGGTCGGATATAACTTGCTTGAGTTTAGCTGCAAATTTCCTCTTAGTAACAGGATATGACTTGATTTAAAGGCTAGGCCACCAATCACGACTAAGGATCCACCAAGAATTGATTAAATCCTATGCCACCCACAATTCTATAAAGGATTCCACTCAAGACTCACCACCTTTGAGAAATGATAAAGAGAACTTAAGATTTTAGAGAGAGAGAAAGCTTGAGCTTCTTTGCATATAACCAAATCTGATTTTTACATCCTAAGGCCTCCCTTATATATGAGAGCCTTTTACAAGCTAAAAGAAAGTAGCAAAAGGGCCTTTCAACCGTCCATAAGGCAAGAGGAGACCAAAAAGCAATGATAAAAGCTGAAAAGTGCTTTATGCTGTTGTCAGCAACTTTTCAGTTTACAATGGTCAACTTTAAACAGCTATATCTCCTAGGTTTCTTACTCAAACAGAGTAAAACAGACCTTGCTGGAAAGCTTATCAAGTCAGCTTTCACGACACTCAAGTTTCCAGTAATTTGGAGCTACCGGTTGGGAGATGTAGGGCACAATGTGCAGCATATGCAGTTTGGGATAGTTTCTGCAGCATCTGAAAAAACACTCCACTTGACCTATTACTCAATGCCTTAACCTAGAAATATTTGTATGCCCTTTTAGCTGACATAAGAAGGTTCCCAAAAAGTGGGTTTGCAGCATTTTAAACCCATACTAAACGTGAATAATCAAGCCCACAAAACTAGGTTAAAATCATGTTAAATTGCAGCTAGCATTTACCTTGCTGTTTTAGGCCTTTCTTATTATCTCCATGGGTTTAACTTTATTTTGATGGACTAAACCCTTTATAAGGCCTCTTGAACTTCCCAAAATAGAAGAGTAATACATCCTAAAGGCTTAGGATGATGTTGGAATTGAAGCTCCAAAATAGCACATGGGCCAAGTCCCCTTTGATGGAGCTTGTGAGCATTAAGGAGGATGTGGGAGCTCTCTTGGACTTGAGTGGGCATGACACTTGCTTCAACTTTCCAAGAGACCAAGGCATCATTTAGCTTAACAAGGTACCCTACAACGGACTGCCTAAACATGGAATAAGTGGCCGAGTCAGAGTCACAGTAAATGAACATCTGACAAGTATTCTAGGCTGGTAGAAGTATTCCTTGTCCTAGTGAAGATTTCAAGTATCGAAGGATGCATATGGCGGCATCCCAATGTCCTTGACAACGGTCTTGCATGAACTTGCTTAGGATATTCACTGCATAAGTAATGGCGGGACGAGTGATTGTTAAATAGAGAAGTCTCCCAACTAGTCGTCGATATTGAGAGGCATTAGAAATGGGCTTGTTGGACTCATTAGAGAGATGGTGATTCTGCTCCATGGGAAAAGAGGTTGGCTTTGCACCAAGCATACCACATTCGGTGAGAATATCAAGTGTGTATTTCCGTTGGGATAAGAATAACCCTTATGGTGAATAGGCTACCTCAATGCCGAGGAAGTACTTGAGTGCGCCAAGATCCTTGAGTTTAAAACATTGTTGCAAATAAATTTTGAAGTTATGACAACGTATGGAGTCATTACCAGTCAGAATAAGATCATCCACATATATTACAAGAGCGAGGAAAACATCACCTTGGCGGTATATAAATAAGGAATGATCTAAGGGAGGCTGTGAAAACCCATAGTGTTACAAGGAATTAGCCAACTCAAAGAACCATTGTCTCGATGCTTGTCTAAGTCCATACAAAGACTTCTTCAATTTACACAATTGGTTGGGCTTAGGAGGATGAAAACCAAGAGGAGGCTTCATATAAATTTCTTTATGGAAATCCCCATGTAAGAACGTGTTGTGGACATCCATTTGGTGAACCTCCTATCCTTAGGAGACTATAATAGTCAACAAAGATCGTACAGTGACCATTTTGGCGACAGGAGCAAAGGTCTCAGTGAAGTCTTCTCCCTTAACTTGAGTATTTCCAAGAACCACCAATCGAGCTTTATATCTTTCAACTGTGCCATCAGCATGAAATTT
The DNA here is from genome assembly GCA_017589665.1 of Selenicereus undatus. Taxonomy (NCBI): domain Eukaryota; kingdom Viridiplantae; phylum Streptophyta; class Magnoliopsida; order Caryophyllales; family Cactaceae; genus Selenicereus; species Selenicereus undatus. The sequence goes on from JACYFF010031955.1 coordinate 56,310,957, forward strand.
TATCTTATAAACCCACTTGCATCCCAAAGCACGTTTTCCAAGAGGCAAATAAGAAAATTCCCAAGTTCGATTCTTTTCTAGAGCGTCAATTTCTTTTACCATGGCCTCTAGCCATTTTGGGTCATGCATAGCTTGGGAGGAAAACTGAGGCTCAGAGTGAGATGTAATAGATGCAAGGAAAGCATGATATGAGGGAGAAAAACATTCATAATTAATAAAACGAGATAAAGGATAAGTAGTACCTTAAGAGCTTTCAAGAAGTGGTGAAGAGACGGGGTGTCACACGGGAGGTCTTCGATGGTGTTGAGGCCTAGCAGTAGTGGGCTCCCGCTGAATGAACCACTCTTCTGTGTTCTCATGATTCAGCCCATCGGTGACAGTAGGGGACCTATGGTCCTAAGATCATCAGGAGAAGTTGCTGAAGTTGGCCTAGAACGGTGGCATCAAAACGGGGCTCAGTAGCTGCTGTGACGTGGGTTTCTGGCCCACCGTCCATATCCCCCAAAGCGGATGGTGTATGAGCCGAATCAGTATGCTCAAGAATGACAGGATAAGGTGATACATGCCTAGCTTGAGGTTCAGCCGTGGGCATTACAGACCCATCTTCATGCATGTTAGTTCGATTACTTGAAATAGCCCACTGAATAGGCTGATGATCCATGTCCTCAAATTGAGAATTCACATGATCTCCATCAGTTTGTGCAAAAGGAAATAAGGTCTCATAGAATTGCATGTGTCGTGAAACAATGATTATTTGAGTTGCAATATCATACAATTTCCATCCCTTTTGTCCATGAGGGTAGCGTAGAAATATACATCGAATTGCCCTAGCGTCAAACTTATCACGACTTCTTCTATGGCTATGCGTATAGCACAAGCATCCAAAAGTTTTAATATGGTTATAACTAGGTCGTTTGCTAAACAGAACCTCATATGGTGTCTTGGAGGTAAGTAGTTTTGTGGGCGTTCAATTTATAAGATACGCAGTGGGAAGAGCGCAATCACCATAGAATTTAACAGGCAAGAAAGCTTAGAAGCGAAGTGCCTTCGCGACATTTAGAATTGATAAACCTCTATTTTGACTGATTTTTATCCTAATTTAACCCTTTTTCTTCCATAATCTCTTGACTTATCTTAGCAAGAAAAGGGTGAACGTGCTTTCTTTACCTTATATTATGCTTACGAGTGGTATTTCTCGGTTTTCAGGTGCCTTGCCCAAAAATGTGAGAGTTTAGCAATCTTGCCAAAAAGAAAAACTTTAGGAGTGGAATCCTAGGAAGAATAAAGCTTCGATGAAGCCCCAGGGACCAAAAGAAGAAAAATGGTAGCTGTAGCAGACGCACGGTTGCGCGTGCGGCACCCAGGTTTTCGCGACTTAATTGTTTTTGCGACAGCTGTTAATCTTATCTTAGTTTTGGTTTTAGAGAGCACTTTGAGGCACGACTCTAGGTTATTTTTTTGAGTTCTTTTCATACTTTTCTAGCATCAAATTTAGAGTTGAATTCAAAGGATTATTAGGGGATTAATCATTGCAATCAAATTTAAGTTCGTATCTTTTCCTTCCCTTCTTGTGATTTCACCCTAATTTTCATTGCTTTGTCACGCTCTTTGAATTTGGGTTTATGATTGTGATTGCCAAGATGTGTAGAGGCTAAATTCTTAGTCTTGGATTGGGAGTAGCCCCTATTGTGCGAAATTGGATTATGTTGTAGGTTTTTGCAAATTTTGCCCATAGTTGTGATTTGAAATCTCACTTGGTACGCCAGGTGTTCGATGAATTGCTTGAAAGAGGTATATTCATGATTCTTAATTAAGGTTTAGGATATCAACGAAAGTTGAATCCTCTATCTAGAGCGACCTTGTGAGCAATTGAGCATCCTAACATGAGAATAGCTAGGGTTCAATTGGGTATAGTTGATTACTCAATCTTGTGGTTTTGTTGATTCTAGTTTCATAAAAATAGATAACTAGGATTGCCTAACCAGTCTAATGACCTTTGAGAGAAGGTGCAGATGTGCTTTAACTTGTAACCATTCCATTTCAGTTATTTGTGTTAGCAGATTTGTATGATCTTGTTTATGATCCGAAGAGCCACTGCATGATCTTGTGTCAGCAGATTTGACCCTGAGATAGAAGCCACTGCATGGAGGCAAAGCGGTGCGAGAAAGAGACAACAAGTGCAAATCGACATGGCCGAGAGATATCCTAGGGCGGTCCGGGACTACGTCTTACCACAGGCAACCGACATCGCCTCGTCCATTGTGAACCCGACCGTCGAAGCAAACAACTTCGAGTTGTAGCCCACTCTCATCTCCATCATGGAGAAGGACCAATTCAGTGGATGTCCCATGGAGAACCCCCACATTCACCTTCGCAACTTCCTAGCGAAGTGTGACGCAATCAAGCTCAACGGGGTCTCCCGCTCATACAATCAGGCTAAGGCCCTTCCCCTTCCGCTGACGAATAGAGCCAGTGACAGGCTCCTCAATGAAGAGCCTAATTCATTCACCACCTGGGAGGCCCTATCAGGAGCTTTCCTAAGCAAGTACTTCCCCCCGAGCAAGACCGCTAAGTTGGGAGCGGAGATCACTTCCTTCTCTCAACAAGGTGATAAGTCACTATATAAGGCGTGGGAAAAGTTCAAGGATCTTCAACGTCAATGCCCCCACCATGGAGTGCCCGACTGGCTTCTAATCCAAACCTTCTACAATGGATTGGACCAGTCCCTGAAAATGTCTGTTGACGCCGCAACTGGCGGCGCACTTCTGGGGAAATCAATTGATGCTACGAGATCCTTATTGGAGGAAATGGCCTCTAACAATTATCACTAGTCCAGCGAGAGAGCGACCCCAAAGAGGACTGGTGGGGTTTATGGGGTTAGCGCTGTAGACTTGCTTGCTAGTAAGGCCGATGCTCTAGCACAGCGATTTGATAGGCTTGGGACTCCTTCTTCAGGGAGTTTAGTGGGGAGTTCTTCAGGTGTGATGTTTGAAGCTAGGGTTCTTTGTGAGATTTACGGCATTCAAGGCCATGTTGCTGCTGAGTTCCAATCCACTTTCTAGGATGTTGAGCATGCCAATGCGATGTAAAACTATAACCAACACCCACAAAATAATCTCTACTCAAACACCTATAGCCCTGGTTGGAGAAATCACCTAAATTTCTCGTACCGCTACAACAACCCCATTCCACCTAATGCCACTGAACCCCACCCCCTAGTTTCTAATACAAACTCCCTATGCCCCACTTCCAAAACAACAATAGCCACCCCAGCCCAAGTCAAATCTAGAGAGTCTTATAGAGCGCTTCACAACGACCCAAACTAAGACCAATGAGGTACTTGGTGAGTAGGTTAGTCAATTAACTTTCAAATTTGAAACTATGACTACTCATCAGAAGATGATGGAGAACCAAATCACCCAGATTGCGCAATAGTTGAGCCACTTATCGAAACCACAGGGGCATCTACCAGGTTAACCCGAGACCAACCCCAAGGGTCAAATGAATGCCATTACATTGAGGAGTGGTAGGGAGTTAGAGAGTCCTCAAATGCCCATGAGGGAGGAAAGAAGGGAGATTGACAATGAGGAAGATAATGAGAAGGAGGTCCCCATTGAGACTGCAAGTAAGAGGGTACACATTGAAAGGACCCAGGAGGTTCAAGTTAAGCATGTTTCACCTCCAGTGAAGCCATATAAACCTCCTGTTTCATATCCCTAGAGGCTACTGAAGGTCAAGGAGGAGCACAAGTATAGGAAGTTTTCGAGATGTTGAAGAAGTTTCACATCAACATTCCCTTCCTGGAGGCTATCACTGACATGCCCTCCTATGCTAAATTCTTAAAGGATTTATTGTCCAGTAAAGGGAAACTGCTCGAGAATGCTACAGTGGCACTCACTGAGGAGTGCAGTGCTATCATTCAGAACAAGTTGCCTCCTAAGCTTTTAGATCCAGGTAGTTTTTTCATCCCTTGTTCAGTTGGGGATCTTACTATCAGTAGGGCACTATGTGATCTTAGGGTTAGTGTGAGCCTCATGCGCTACTCTATATGTAAGAAGCTGTAAGTAGGGGATCTGAAACCCACTACTATTTCTTTGCAACTAACTGATAGGTCCCTCAAGAACCCTATGGCTATCCTTGAGCATGTCCCACTGCAAGTGGGTAAGTTCTTTATCCCATATCATTTTGTGGTCATGGAGATGGAGGAAGACTCCCACATCCCAATCATCCTTAGGCGAACTTCTTAGCCACTGTGAGAGCAATGATAGATGTGAAAAATGGACAACTCTCCCTTCAAGTGTGGGATCAAAAGGTGGAATTCAGTCTACCACAGTCCATGGCCTCCCCCACTCCAGGAAACTCATGCTATAGAGTCGATGTGCTAGAGAAAGCACTTAATCAGGAGGCCAAGACTTGCCATTCTATGGAGGATCCGCTAGAAGCGGCCTTGATCGGCTGCTATGTGATTGACTCTCATTTAGGAGAGAAGGAGGAGTGTGCTAGGCTCCTTAATGAGTCCACTGCCTATACATTTAGGCAGCCCCCCAAGGAAGTCTTCAGTGTGGAGGAACCCACCTCCAAAGAGCAGGAGAAGTGCCAATCAAAGGTAGAGTTGAAGCCTCTGCCTTCCCATCTCAGGTATGAGTTTCTTGACTTTACTTATCAGTTATTGTTAGTGCTACACTAGATAGCCCTCGATTGGAAAAATTGTTGGATATGCTTCGAACGCATGGGGGTGCCATTGGGTATAGTATTAATAATATTAAGGGACTTAGTCCTTCATCACGCATGCATCGTATTTTTCTTGAAGAAGGTCATTGACCCTCTAGGTAACCTCAATGTCGTTTAAATCTTAATATGCAAGTGGTTGTGAAGGAGGAGGTTGTCAAACTCCTTGACGCTGCGATCATCTACCCTATCTCAGATAGTGTGTGGGTGAGTCCAGTTCAAGTAGTTCCTAAAAAGGGTGTGATGACCGTCATTAAGAATGACCGTGACGAGCTAATTTCGACTAGGACTGCGACCGGGTGGCGAATGTGCATTGATTATTGTAAATTAAATCAACCCACCCTAAAAGATCATTTCCCTCTCCCCTTCACTGATCAGATGTTGGAAAGGCTGGCAAGGCATTCCTTCTTCTATTATTTCGATGGATATTTGGGTTTCTTTTAGATCCCTATTCATCCCGATGACCAGGAGAAGACAACCTTCACATGCCCCTATGGTACCTTTGCTTATCGAAGGATGCCTTTTGGATTATGTAATGCCCCTGCCACTTTCTAGCAGTGCATGATTGCGATATTTTCTAATCTCATTGAGAACATCATAGATGTGTTTATGGACGACTTCTCCGTCTGTAGGGGTACCTTTGACCTATGTTTAGAAGATCTAACCAAGGTACTCTGTAGATGTGAGGAAGTCAACCTAGTGTTGAATTGGAAAAAGTATCATTTCATGGTACAAAAGAGGGTCGTACTGGGTCATGTCATATCTGCTAGGGGTATTGAAGTGGATAACGCTAAGGTTGAGGTCAATGAGCGGTTGCCCCCTTGTACTTCAGTAAAAGGGGTGCGGAGTTTCCTTGGTCATGCGGGATTCTATCGCCCCTTTATTAAGGATTTCTCCAAGATCGCACAACCTCTAACCCAGTTTCTAGCTAAGGATGCCCCGTTTCTTTTTATTGATGAGTGCCATGAAGCGTTTTGTGGCATTAAGCAGGCGCTGATTTCTACCCCCATAATACAACCACCAAATTGGGATCTCCCCTTTATGATCATGTGTGATGCCAACGATCATGTGGTGGGGGCAGTCTTGGGACGAAGGAGAGATAAAAAGCCAGTCGTGATCTACTATGCTAGTAGAACGCTGGATGAGGCTCAACAGAATTACACAACAACTGAAAAGGGGCTGCTCGCAGTCATGTACACGATGGAGAAGTTTCGACCTTACCTCTTATGCTCCAAGGTAATCATTTACACCGACCATTTTGCACTTAAGCATCTTCTTAAGAAGAAGGATGTAAAGCCCCGCCACATCCGGTGGATATTACTACTCTAGGAGTTCGATTTGGAGATCAAGGATAAGGCATGGGCGGAAAATGTGGTTGTGGACCACCTTTCTATACTTATTGTGGAGACATCGGATGGCCCCATCAATGATGCTTTCCCTGATGAGCAGTTAATGGTTGTCTCTGCTGGTCACACCCCATGGTTTGCTGACATTGGAAACTACCTAGCTCTAGGAGTCATGCCGCATGACTTATCCTCCCATCAAAAGAAGAAGTTCTTCTATGATATCAAGCACTATTTTTGGGAGGAACCTTTCCTTTACAAGTTGTGTAAGGACGGGATCTACAGGCGTTGCCTCCCTAAGGAGGAGATTCAGAGCATGATTTCTCATTATCACGGCTCTCCATGTGGAGGACATGCTAGCACCTTTAAGACTGCCACTAAGGTCCTCCAAGCTGGCTTCTTTTGGCCCTAACTATTCAAGGACATCTACACGTATGTTCGCTTCTGTGATCACTACCAACGAATGGGGAATTTATCAAGGAAGAATGAGATGCCCCTTAACTTCATCCTTGAAGTTGAGATCTTCGATGTTTGGGGCATTGACTTCATGGGCCCTTTTCCATCCTCGAGGGGCAACAAGTACATCCTAGTCGCAATAGATTACGTCTCCAAGTGGGTGGAGGTCGTGGCTAGCTCTAGTAATGATTCAAGAGTAGTGGCTAAGCTATGCAAGAGGATTATTTTTCCTCGTTTTGGAGTTCCAAGGTTTCTCATTAGCGACAATGGGACGCACTTCATATAGAAGAAACTAGAAGTTCTCTTGAAGAAATATAGAGTGCATCATAAGTATGGGACTCTCAAACTAGTGGGTAAGTGGAGATCTCCAACCTTGCGATCAAGTCTATTTTGGAGAAAACGGTTGCGAGATCGCGAAAGGATTGAATGGACATGCTTGATAACGCCCTTTGGGCCTACCGCACCGCCTTCAAAACTCCTATTGACACCACTCCTTTTAGACTCATCTATGGTAAGCCTTACCACCTCCCTGTGGAGCTGGAACATAAGGCCTACAGGGCCATCAAGCACTTTAATTTTGATTTGAAGTCTGCGGAGGAGAAAAGGTTGTTACAATTGAACGAACTTAAGGAGATCCGGTTGGATGCCTATGAAAGTTCAAAGATATATAAGGAGAGAGTAAAGAGGTGGCATGATCAGTTTATCAACAGAAGAGAGTTTAGGGAAGGTGACTTGGTTCTCCTCTTCAATTCTAGATTGAAACTCTTCCCCGGGAAATTCTGTTCCCGATGGCCGGGTCCTTTCAAAGTGCTAAAGGTGTGCCCTTATGAAGCTATTGAGATAGGCACAGACGCCACCGGCTGCTTCAAAATCAATGGCTCCCGACTCAAACATTATATTGCTGGTGAGCCAATTGAGGGAAAGGTCACCTCCCCGATGTTCCCTCCATCTAAAAGTCACCCACGATCAAGCTCGGGACCTAAAACAAGTGCTTATTGGGAGCAACCCAAGCTTTACAGTTTTCAAATAAAAGCAGAAAGAAAGAAAAAAAAACAACAAACAAAAGGAAAAAAGGGGGTAAGGAAAGTGGAAGTGATGAACAATATAGAAGAAAGCGAAGGAGCAAGAGTGAAGAACAATAAAGGAGAAGAAACAAAGAAAAAAGGGGGTAGCAGAGCATGATTTAGGGCTTCCTTCAGGGAAAAATGGTGTTCTTGGGAAGTGTACAAAACTTTTCAGGTGCATGGGCATGCAACAGCACACACAACCTTGTTTCAGGGCCCGAAGCTACGCGCAGTCAGACGCATGGTTGACCGTGTGTAAGGGCAAGACCATGAGCCCCCTTTTAAATTCCCAGTTTTCTCTCTCCTCATCTCCCATCTCTCACTCGACATTCTCTTTCCTCCCTCGCGAGTCTTCCCCTCTCTCTCTCAAACCACCATTCGCTCTCTCTCTCTCTCTCTCTCTCTGGCCTCCGCCATCTCGCCGGCCACCACCTCTCACTGGTTGTCGTCGCCGCCTTTCGCTAGCGTCTCTCTCTATGTTTGTTCCCCTCTGTCTCTCTCTCTCACTCAATTCGTTGCCCACTTCTCCCTCTAACTGAGTTTCTCACCGCCAGCCACCGGCAACATTCCCCCCTTTCTACTAGCCGTCGACCCTCCTTGATGGCGTCTCGCTATCCCCCTCCCCCCCCACCTCATTCTCTCTCCTCTCTAATCCACAAAACCAGAACCCTAACCCCAATCTCCCTCAATTTTCAAGCTCCTTGGTTGGTCAATTGTGTAATTGGTTGCTCCCTTGGGTTCCCTCCAGTGTTCTTGCGGTCGATTTAGGTACTATTGGACGGGAACTTGCTTGGTTATTAACGGGATTGGTTGCCACCACCTCCACCATCACCATGGCTCCCAAGAAACGATTGAAATCCACCTTCGTCTCCACTAGCCGTCCCCAAGCAACCTGAGGTAACTCCTCCATCCCCCATGTGCTTAACAAGTACAATCTTTTTTTTGTAGATGTCGAACATGCCTATCTTTATGATGCAATAATTAGTAGGAAGATTTGTGCTCCTTACTATCTAGACGTCAAAATGCTTACTACTTTGCATCTTTGTGATGATTTGAGGCTTTTGTTGCGTAACCTTGGTTGGGAGAATTTTACGGCCTTGTAAAAGCTTGTTTATGAAAGGCTCGTTTGGGAGTTTATAAGGTCTTTTATTGTAGATCTTAACTGCAAGTTTGATGACATTAAAGGGTATATACGATTTAGGTTCTTTAACCGCACTCATGAGATACACCTTGTCCTGCTTAATGAGTTATTGTGTTTGCCTCCCTCCGGTGCTACTATCCCCGCCCATGCCGAGTATAACCCCATGAGTTTTTGGACTACTCTTACCTATTCAGGGCAGAGGTACGAGGCGCAATCCACCAAGGCTACGTTGATCTGCAATCCTGTGCTTCGTTACCTCCAGTGCCTTACTGCCAATCATGTCTTTCCCCGAGCCGATAGTCAAAATAGGGTTAAGGCTAGTGAGCTCTTCATTCTTTGGGCGGCCTTGAATAGGAAGGTCGTCAATGCCAATGCTTTCATAGCCGACCACCTAGATGAACATGCTAAATCCACTAAGGTGGTTATTGGTAGGGATGGTATCATCATGGCTTTGGCCAGGGCTTTGGGCTACGGTGCCCATGTTGATGCCTTGAGCATTTTGTACCGGCCAGGCCGCATTGATCTCATCAAGTGCATCAACATAAAACTTTTTAAAGCATTCGGTAGCTGTCAGTTGTGGCTCATCCACCATGGTCACCCTCTTTTTGCTTTACCCAACCAAGATAAGACCACCATCACTCGCCCTTCTAACCTCATTTATAATGATGATGAGGATAGTGAGTCCGGGGGTGAGTCAGATGACAGTGGTGATGATGGTAGTAATGATGACAATGTTGAGGAGGTCCCTCGCGGCTAGAGTGGTAGGAGGCGGGCTCCTCCTGACCCTAGCGCTGGCTCTTCTGGCGCAACTACTGCTACTTCTTCTGGGGCTATGGGTCCCTTCAAGTTCCATACGGTTCTCAATCATCTTGACCAATTACAAGTTCAAAACCAGGAGATCTTACACAACTAGCAGAACATGGCTCACCTGGTCCATTATGCCTATGAGCAACATCAATGGCCCTACCCGCCACTTGATTGGCAACCTAACAGCCCCCCGGGACCCTACTGATTGATGCACTGTGAGTATACTCCTCGTCCACACATTCACATGTTTCTTCTATTCATCGGGGACAATGAACTGGTCAAGTAGGGAGGAGTGCGTTCTTTCTTTAGATATTTGAGATGCATCTCGGGGTTTGGCGATTGTGTTTTGGGGATGGGTTAATGTAGTGTACATACCTATTTGCATATAGTGTAATTGCATACGCATTTGCATGATTAGGATACATTAGTTGCATTTTCATTTTAGTTTAATTGAGCATATAGTCTAGTGCATTTAGGATAGATTTTTACTTCGCAAAAAATACTTGTTCGAGTCGGGCATTTATAAACCTTTGAGGTAATCCTTATCACCCTTCTCTTCATTATCCTTTAGACTCTTTATTGCTTTCTCAGCTAGCTTTGTTGAAAAAAAAAATGAAAAAAAAGGAACCCTTTTTGGTTGTGAAAACGCTCCAATGATGATGTTCAAGGGGCGATGGCTCGGATGGATTATCGTGGCAACTTGTGGCAAATGAAATTTGATTGGGGCCAAGATCTTGTGAAATGGTTGTGAAAATGTTCTGATTATCGGGTTTTCTATGCTTGTGTTTTGGCCCTGAGAGTCGCTTTGATGTGACATTGTTGAGTCGTGATTGTTGATGTGTTGACTACCGCAAGCGCACGATAGTCGTACTATAGATAAAAGATATCATTCCTTAGGGACTAATCGTAGCTTATGGAGTCTTGCCTTTCAGAATGTGATAAGTAAAACTCTGGTTTAAATGGATTCAATTTAATAGCAAAATAAACTTTTCTAAATCAGCAAGGGAAAAACGTCTAGGAATTCTCGTAGTTGTGAAAGGAAATTGGATCAAAAATAATGAACATGTGCTCTCTTCTAATTGGTCAAATTCGAGGAATTGTAATCTATTCAAAAAAAACTTAGTCTATACTTTCGAAATCAACTAAATTTGCCTAAACTAAGCAAAAGTCGTTCTTTTAAACTAATTTGCCTTAATTCAAGTTCAAAGTCTTCGATTACTTACTAGCCCTCCTAACATATAAATGTCTCTTTCGAGACGAAGTTATTTTAGGTCTTATCAAGCAGTCCAACAGCCAAATGTCACCTTTTAGTTTTTCATTCTTTTGTTTCAATGGTGCAAGCAAATTTCTGCCAAAAATCAACTCACAATAATCCAAACACTTGACAAAACGAAATCAAACCAATCATGAGGACAAGCACAATTGTATATATTAAAACATGATCCAAAAACAATTCCACAAACTACTAAATCCCTAGACTAAAGAAAACTACTCAGACATGATAAAAGATTAACGAACTAACCAATGATTGATGAAATCTGAGCAAAAAAGAGATTCACTGAGATGGCCTTCAACCAAGGGTTTTGGGACCACCTCAAGAACAAACTCTCACAATCAAGACTCACACCAATACAAAAACCAAACTAAAAATTACAAAATTTGAGAAACTAAAGCACTAATCTATGCTACTATACACTTTGCTTTGCTTGGAATGATCTTGGATTTTTTTTCTAGTATTGCAGAATGTCGCCTTATATAGAAAAGCCTGTGAAACACATCAGACAACTATACCCAAGTATAAATCGAGAATAGGAGAGTAAATAACAACAATGAGCACAATATTCTCCTAAAAATTACACAAAATAGCCCTAAAATGATATACATATTGAGCACTTATCAATTGTTGACCAACCTTTTGAGCTAGTTCTAGTTTGTGGTAGGAGAGACCAGTGAGACTTTTGAGCCTTGTCGACCATTCATTACGCATGGTCTCGAATGTCCTTCTTTAGTGTTTAACCCCCTTCTTGTGAGCATCTCTAGAACTTGGCTTGACTCTCTTCAAAATTGCATTTGTTGATGTGATTGACGCATTTGTTTGACTTCTAACCCACATGAGCCAAAAATCCACCTAGTATATCTATAATCCCTTTTGCTAACCCCTTTAGCCTTCTCCCTCTTCGCTTCATTCACCCAATGTCTACTAAACTCTTGGCCTGAATTGAACGATATTATCCTACACCAAATTAGCAGACCAAGAATGTGAATCTTATTGATTTGGGAGTTACGCTTGTGGTTGCACCCCAGTGGGTTGTTTTGACTGTTTTCAAGCTCTACAGGATTGGGAGTTTTAATTTTTCTTTGACCTATGCCATTCATTTCGCTTCTTCTTTCTAAAAAAAAAGAAAAAGAAAAAAAGGGACAAAAAGAAGAAAAAGAATTCATATGAATAAAATGGTTGGTATAGGAATTTCCGTTCAAAATGCGAAAAGAATGTTTTACCCTAATTCCTTGTTGTTACGCTTTTGTTGGAGGTAGTGGCGGTGATTGTATGATGGTTTGGAGTCGTTTTGATTGCTTCCTACTTGACTATTTAGCTCCTCATACCCAAATTGCAATCCTCCCTTTCCTTAAATTATAACCCCTCTACAACTCTCGAAAAACCCTCATGATTAACATTTGAGCATTTGATTTCACTAATGGAGAACTAAGAGTTCCTACTAAGCCTATGGTAGTTTGTTCACATGAAGGACGGTTTTAAGTTATCGTACCTACCTTAAACACAATAGAGGAGCGGTTCCAATTCTACCTCTCTAGCGAGGGCCTGCTGGTCTAAGGCTCTGTTCTTTTTGTAGGTAAATTGGGTGGGTAAAAGGGTGAAGTAGGTTTAAGTGGGTTGAGGTAGGTTGAAGTTAGTATTTTTGTTTGAAGTGTCTTGAAATAGATTGAAGTAGGTTGAAGTGACTTGAAATTGGTATATTTTTTATATGGTGGGTTGAATTGGGTTAAAATAATGACAATATAATTAGTGTGTGATAATTTATGAAGTTATAAAAATTTTGTGAAATTTTTGTTTAATCTTTTGTTTTTGTTTTTTTTCTTTTTTTTTTAATTTTTTAATTTTTCGTTTTTAATTTTTAATTTTTTTAATTTATATTATTTTTTACTTTTTTTATTTTTTAAAATTTTTTAAAATTTTTTTTATTATATTTTTTTAAATTTTTTAAATTTTTAATTTTTTAATTTTTTAGTTTTATTTCTTTATTTTTTCTGTTTATCCTTTTTTATTTTTTTATTTTTTTTATTTTATTTTTAACTTTTTGTTTTTTGTTTTTTGTTTTTTTTATTTTTTATTTTATATTTTATAATTTTTCAATTTTCATTTATAATTTTTTAATTTTTTGATTTTTAATTTTTAATTTTTTTTTTTACATTTTTTTTTTTTTTTTTTTTTTTTTTTATTATTTTTTTATTTTTTTATTTTTTATTTTTTATTTTTTATTTTTTAAGCTTTTAATTTTTATTTTTTATTGTTTGTTTCGTATTTTTTTATATTTTATATTCTATATTTTTTTATTTTCATTTTCGTTTATTTTTTTTTTTATTTTTTATTTTTATGTAATATTTAGTTTTTTTAAATTTTTAATTTTATATTTGATTATTTTTATTTTTTAATTTTATATGCTATTTTTGAATTTTTATGTTGTATTTTTTATTTCTTATTTTAATTTTTTTATTTAGCATTTAGTGTTCTTTATTTTTTATTTTTTAAGTAGGTTAAAATTTTCTATACCTTTTCTTTGGAATAAAAAACTTAAAATTAAAAAAACAAAAAAAAATTATAAACAAAAATACAAAATAAGATTATAAAATTAGAAATTAAAAAATAAAAAGTAAAGCCAAAAAATTAAAATAAAATTAAACAATTAAAAATTAAAACTTTTAATTTTAAATTTTAAATTTTAAAAAATTAAGAATTAAAAATAAAAAAAATTAAAAAGAAGAAATAAAATTAAAAATCAAAAATTAAAAATTAAAAAATTAAAAAATAGAAAATTTAAAAATAACAAATAAAAAATAAAATAAAAAAATAAAAAAATAAAAAAATTAATAACTAATAATTAATAATAAAAAAATAACAAAAAATACAAAATTACAAAATTACAAAAAATACAAGGAATAAGAAAAATAAAAAATAAAAAAATAAAAATAAAAATAAAAATAAAAAATGAAAAATAAAAAATGAAAAATGAAAAAGTAAAAAAATACAAAATAAAAAGAAAAAAAAACAAAAATAAAAATACAAAAATAACAAAAATAAGAAAAAATTCAAAAGTAAAAAGTAAAAATTTAAAATTTAAAAATTTAAAAATTTAAAAAATTTAAAAATTTAAAAATTAAAAACTATAAAAAATTAAAAAGTAAAAAATAAAAAAATTTAAAAAATATAAAAATAAAAAAATGTAAAATAGAAAATAAAAACTAAAAAATTAAAAAAAATAATTAAAAAAAAATAAATATTAAAAATTAAAATTTAATGTTTTAAAAATTTAAAAATAAAAAACTAAAAAAATACAAAAATACAAAAATAAAACAATTGCAAAGTGCGATAATTTACAATAAAGTAGTACAGTGAACTTTTTAGTATAAGAATGATTAAATCTCACATGATATTTTACAAATTATTAAAATTATGAAAGGGTGGGTTGAAGTTGGTTGAAGTGGGTTGAAGTATGTTGAGGTAGGTTGAAGTGGGTTGAAGTTGGTATTTTTTTTTTTTTCAAGTGGGTTGAAGTAGGTTGAAATAGGTTGAAATAGGTTGAAGTGGGTTGAGGTTGGTAAATTGCAATTGATCCACGAAAAGAACAGAGCCTTAAGTAGCTCACCAACAATTCGGGGAGACTGGCATTTCTAAGCGATATCCTAGAAAGAAAAGGGTGAGCGTGCTTTCTTTAACCTATATTGCGCTTACTAGTGATATTTCTCGGTTTTCATGTGCCTTGCCCAAAAATGTGAGAGTTTTACCAATCTTGCCGAAAAGGGAAGCTTTAGGAGTGGAATCCCAAGAAGAATGAAGGTCTAGTGTAGCCCCGGGGACCAAAAGAAGCAAAAATGGTAGCTGCAGTAGACACATGATTGCGACCGTCCGTCACCCAATTTTTCGCGACTTAATTGTTTTTGCGGCAACGGTTAATCTTATCTTAGTTTTGGTTTAAGAGAGCACTTTGAGAGTCGTGGGGCGACTCTATATTTTTTTGAGTTCTTTCATACTTTTCTAACATCAAATTCAAAGTTGAATTCAAAGGATTATTGGGGGATCAATCATTGCAATCAAATTCAAGTTCGTATATTTTCCTTCCCTTCTTGTGATTTTACCCTAATTTTCATTGCTTTGTCATGGTCCTTGAATTTCGTTTATGATTGTGATTGCCATGATGTGTAGAGGCTAAATTCTTAGTCTTGGATTGGGAGTAGCCGCTATTGTGGGAAATTGGATTATGTTCTAGGTTTTTGCGAATTATGCCCCTGGTTGTGATTTGAAATCTCACTTACTACGCGAGATGTTCGATGAATTGCTCGAAAGAGATATATTCATGATTCCTAATTAAGGTTTAGGATATCAACGAAAGTTGAATCCTCTATCTACAACAACCTTGTGAGTGATTGAGCATCCTAATATGAGAATAGTTAGGGGTTCAATTGGGTATAGTGGATTACTCATTCTTGTGGTTTTTTTTATTCCAGTTTCATGAAAATAAATAACTAGGATTGCTTAACCAGTGTAATGACCTTTGAGAGAAAGCGTAGATATGCTTTAACTTGTAACCATTCCATTTCAGTTGTTTGTGTGGGCAGATTTGCATGATCTAGTGTATAATCCGAATAGCGTAATAGTGCGGTGAATCCCAATCTAGAACCCTTATTATCATTGAATTTGACCATTCATCAGTTTCAGCATAATAGTACTATTAGTTAAAAATCATTCGACCCTATTGAGCTCTTGCCTAAATCGAGTGTTATAAGTCGATTTTGGTGATTGGAATCAAATTCCTTGTGGACACAACTCGTACTTTCCGTTGCTAGCTACAACTGGCACCGTGCGCTTGTGGTAACATTTTAAGATAACAAGAATATGCCAATTTTTCCCTTCAACTCTCCCATTTTGTTGGGGTGTATCTACACAGGAAGTCTCCTGAATAATCCCATGTGTAAGGAAATATGTTTGAAGTGGTTCATTCATGAATTTTTGACCATTACCACAACGAACCCTTTGAACCTTTACGTCGAATTGGGTATTCACCATAGAACAAAAACCAACAAGTTTCTCATAAACTTTAGTTTTATCCTTAAGCAAATAAACCCATATAGCTCTACTATAATCATCCACAATGCACAGAAAAATAATTGCAACCACTAAGTGGAGATGTTTTGTAATAACCCCACAAATTACAATGGATGAGAACAAACGATCTTTCAGGCTTAAAGTCACTAAGAGGAAAAATACTTATGGTTTGCTCTGCTCTAGGTTAGGAATAAAATAGCAGTTATTTATGTTGTTTCCAATTCTTGTACAACTAGAATCATAAGTCTACCAAATTCTTGTATGGAGAGGAGATTTAGGCGACAAGCTAGGTGAAAGTTATTGAGGTATATAAGTATTGCATGTACACGGTACAAGGGATGGAATGAGAGGAACTTCTTTCAAATATTTTTCTAAGCCACTCTTCCCATTGCTTATTTTCATGGTATTGGAGTCGTGATATCAAAACTATCAACCTAATATTTCTCAACCTAATATTTCCCAATGATGAGTGGAGGAGGAGGAAAGAAGAGGTTTATAATCGAACCTCACCCTCCCTATTATTTACATCCATGTAAAGGACCCGGGGTGTTAATTATGACAGTGATATTCGATTGCAAAAACTTTGATCTATGGGAAAGAGCTGTAAGAACAGCTCTAAAAGCGAAAAACAAGCTAGGGTTCATTGAAGGAACCTTGACTTGTCCTACAGAGACAGACTATGTAGATTTTTCAGAAGCTAATGCATGGGACATGGCAAATTCCATGCTATGCTCTTGGCTTCTCAATGTTATTGACCCGAAGCTACGTATGACCGTGGCATACTCAGAAACGGCATATGCTATGTGGAATGATTTGAAAGACAAATACTCAGTGGCCAATACACCAAAGATACATCAACTAAAGGCTGCAATAGCAGATTGCAAGCAAGGAAATCTTGAAGTAGAAGAGTTTTATTCAAAGTTAACAAATTTATGGAATGAGTTAAACAATCAAGTGAAGACTCCAAAGTGTTCATGTAAGGGCTGTAATTGTGAAATCTCAAAGAAAGTTATTGCGATGTATGAGGAAGAAAAATCTCATCAGTTTTTGATGGGATTAAATGATGAATTTTACTCACAAGTCAGGGGTTAAATTCTCACTCAAGATCCACTTCCCCCTCTTGATAGGATCTTGAATATAGTATTATAAGAGGAAAGTCATAAAAAGGTGATGATACAATGGGAGAATAAACCTGAGATTGCTGCAGCATTCACCACTAACACATCCAGGATGACACAAACTCAGGCTGGAAGACCCACATGTAATCACTGTGGGAAAACAAGGCGTTAAGAAGCTACCTGTTTTGAACTTGTGGGGTACCTGGCTAGTTGGGTAACTCGAGGAGGAGGCCATGACCACGGTAGAGGACGAGGGGGACAAGCAGGCTGCAGCACAGCGGCTGCAGTCGCCTACACTGCCCAGACAAAAACAGAAGAGCTGAGATAGACCGAGGTTGCTGTAGGACGTTCAGCAGTACCTGAGCCTACAGCAGAACAGTTACAGAAGTTACTCACACTCATTGAGAACCCGAAAGCAGGTAGCGAAAAATTGTCAAGTAAAAGCGAATGGTTATTGGATAGTGGGGCTTTGTATCATATGACTGGAGAGTTGAGTAAGTTGGCACAAGTATATAATGATCATCCGGTTATTGTGAATATGCCCAACGATCAACATAGCATAGCCACTACGCATGGCATGGTTCAACTCAACTCAAATATTACTCTTCATGATGTTTTATATGTGCCCAATTTAAACTGTAATTTAATTTCTATTGCGTAACTTATAGATGATTTATTTTGCATGGTAACTTTGACTCACAAATTATGTGTAATACAGGACTATTCTATGAAGAGGTCGATTGAAGTGGGTGAACAAAGAAGAGGGGTCTTTTTCTTCAAGGACATTCAACTAGAAGATATTCAAGTCAACAAAGTCACTACATGTGAGTTGTGGCATCGTAGGCTTGGGCATTCGAGTAAACAAGTTATGTCTCTACTATCAAGTAGCCTTGGTAATTCTAATGATAAGAAGAGTATGGATGTTTGTGATGTGTGTTTTAGTGCTAAACAGACGCATATGTCCTTTCCTATTAGCAATAATAAAGCTTCAAATTGTTTTGATTTAATACATTGTGACATTTGGGGTGCATACCGAGTTGAGTCCTTGTCTGGGGCACATTATTTCCTAGCTATTGTTGATGGTGCAAGTCGGGGAACTTGGGTATTTTTTATGAAAGAAAAGAGCGAAGCTTCAAAATTGCTTAAGAATTTTTGTTTAATGGTTAAGACTCAATTTGGTACTTGTGTTAAAATAATACGAAGTGATAACAGGGCAGAATTCACTTCTGGTCCGATGCAAAAATTCTATAAGGAACAGGGTATAATACGTCAAACAAGTTGTACAGACACCCCTCAACAGAATGGTAGGGTTGAAAGGGAGAACCAAAATATCCTAAATGTTGCTAGGGCTGTTCGGTTTCAGGCAAACCTTCCACTAAGTTCTTGGGGAGACTGTGTTTAAACAGCAGCATATCTAATCAATATGACTCCCACATCCACCTTAGGAGGAAAGACTCCCTATAAGATACTGTTCCAAGTTCGACCTACATATGAACATATTAAAGTGTTTGGTTTCTTATGCTATGCTCATCGATATCAGCGACAAAAAGATAAATTTGGCGAGCGTAGTTGAAGATGCGTATTTGTAGGCTACCCATTTGCTAAAAAGGGATGAAAGGTTTATGACCTAGAAACAAACGAGCTCTTTGTAAGTCGGGATGTTATCTTCCATGAAGATGTATTTCCTTATTATAATCAAGAGGAACAGCAAGCTTTGGGATGGCAGAAATTGGGCACTCCAGCAAATTGTGAAGAGGACCGTGAGTTGTTGCAAATCATTAAGGATTATGAAGACTCTAGGCCATCACAGTCCAACATGGAAGACGAATCAGAGGCCCAAAATACTGACCCTGCGGAAGAGCGAGAAAGGGACATTATGAGTCATGGGCATACAGAGAACATTGTGAGTAATGGGCCTGATTCTACAGCTACACCTACAGGGCCCAGCATGCTAGCAGAAAGGGGGAGTGATGAACTTCAAGTAAATATGGGTCGAAGTCAATGAGACAAGAAAGCTCCCAAGCACTTGCAAGATTACTTGTGTTATGCTACTTGTTCAAAAGACCCCCCTTCTTCAAACCCATTACAAAAGGTCTCTTCAGGTAAACCTTATCCTGTAGCAAATTATGTCACTTGTGCTAAATTCTCAAATGCGCATAGAAATTATCTTACTGCTATTACCAAAGTTGTTGAGCCTAGGTATTTTCATGAGGCTGTGAAGGACGTCAAATGGAGAGAGGCTATGGCCAAGGAAATTGAAGCTTTGGAATTGAATGAAACTTGGACAATTGAAGACTTACCTCCTGACAAGAAAACCATAAACTGCAAGTGGGTATATAGAGTCAAATACAATTCGAATGGGACGATTGAATGCTATAAGGCACGACTTGTGATTCGAGGAGATAAACAAATTGACTACCATGAAACCCTTGCACCGATGGCCAAAATGGTAAGTATTCAATGCTTCTTATCTGTGGCAGTTACAAAAGGTTGGGAGCTTCATCAAATGGACGTCAATAATGCGTTTTTGCATGGGGATTTAGATGAGGAAGTTTATATGACAATTCCTCCTGGATTTAGCACATTGGGAATTAACAAAATTTGCAAACTCAGGAAGTCTCTCTATGGGCTTAAACAAGCTCCACGTTAATGGTTTGCTAAACTTTCTTCAAAATTGCTTGAATATGGTTTTGTAAAATCATTTGCAGATTATTCTTTGTTTACTTACCGAAAAGGGGATGTTTTCATGGCATTGCTAGTGTATGTGGATGATTTGGTGCTTATAGGAAACAATTTTGTAGCTTGTACTGAGTTTAAAGAATATTTGAATTGTTGTTTTCGTATTAAGGATTTAGGTCCTCTAAAATACCTCCTGGGTATTGAAGTAGCAAGAAGCTCGCAAGGTCTATTTCTATGCCAAAGGAGATATGCTTTGGAAATCATTGAGTGTGGACTTCTTGGATCAAAACCGATGGACTTTCTTATGGAGGCTAATCATAAACTAGCTACTGCTAATAGTCCATTGCTTGAGGATCCCACAAGATATAGGTGCTTGGTTGGGAGGCTTATCTACCTCACTATCACACGACCTGAGCTATGTTATGCAGTACATATCTTATCACAATTTATGCAAGCACCCAAAGAAGATCATATGGAAGTAGCCCGACGTGTTCTATGTTATTTAAAAGGCACTCCAGGTCAAGGTTTGTTGCTCAAAGCTAATTCAGATTTGACGGTGCCAGCCTACTTTGATTTAGATTGGGGAGCATATCCCCTTACTAGAAGATCGTCAACTGGATATTTTGTCACTATTCAAGGATCCCCTGTGTCTTGGCAGACAAAGAAGCAAAGTATAGTATCCAGATCCTCAACGGAAGCTGAATATCGTGCAATGGAAGTTGCAACTAGTGAGTTGATATAGATCAAGTCCTTTCTGGCTTCTTTAGGCATATTTCTTGAAGGGCCTATGAAGCTGTATTGTGATAATCAGGTTGCATTACATATAGCCAAAAATTCCGTTTTTCATGAACGAACAAAGCATATAGAAATTGATTGTCACTTTGTTCAAGAGCGTCTTCTTTCTAAAGATCTTGAAACAGGATACGTTGCATCAAAGAATCAGGTTGTAGATATTTTTACTAAACCTTTGGGCAAGCAACAGTTTCAGTTCTTAAGGTCCAAGTTAGGCATTATCAATCCACATGCTCCAACTTAAGGGGGAGTGTTAGGAATAAAATAACAGTTATTTATGTTGTTTCCAGTTCTTGTACAATTAGGATCATCAGGCTACCAAATTCTTGTATGGAGAAGAGATTTAGGCGGCAAGCTAGGTGAAAGTTGTTGAGGCATATAAGTATTGTATGTACACGGTACAAGGAATGGAATGAGAGGAACTTCTTTCATATATTTTTCCAAGCAACTCTTCTCATTGTTTATTTTCACTCTATGGAAAATATCACAGCATTCAAACAAGGTTTTATTCACTAAAAACTACAAACTACTAATAAAGAATTTAAACTACCAAGTGATGGATGACCTAGGCATCGGTGCCAAAGAAGAGCCTCCTTGTTTTGTATAGCCGCAAAAAGAGTTCCTCCTGTATTGCTCTTCAAATAGCACACCTCATTCCTCTCTTTAGTTGCTCCAATCAGTGTCTTCAAGGAGAGGTCCTGAATAAGACAAAATTGAGCTCCATAAGTAATAATACAATTGCTATTACTGGCCAACTGATGTACTGATATGAGGTTGCAGGTGAAGGACGGTATATATAGCATGCTTTGTTAGACAAGCCCATTTTCTAAATTAATCCCCCCTATGACGACTTATTCTTCACCATTTGGTATAGTCACATATATAGCAGCAGGCAATTTAGAAAATTTTGAAAAGATATTTCGATTAAACGTCATATGATGGGATGCCCCTAAATCAAGAACCCATTGTACTGGCCCATAGCACTTACTACTCATCTTCTCCTTATTATCTCTCTCCTTAAATAAGCTAAAAATAGCTTCTACCTTTGTTGGAGTAAAACCTGCATATTTTTCTAAGTTCTCATTCAAAGCTACCTGCTGCGCCTCCCCCTGTCCTACGCTAACAGCAGCGTTTTGTGCCATTCCTGTGAGCCTCAAGTCTTGATCTATGCTCTAGACCGGTCGACTAGCTTCGCTCCCATTGCTAGTGGTGTTTCCTCTACAATTCCAACCGCGATTCATCCCTGGATTGGGGTCAATTTTGTCGCCTGTTCTGCCAATTCAAAGGATATCCAACAAGCTTAAAGCATTGGCTTCTACCATGACCCGTTTTCTGGCAGTGGGTAGACCTAGGTCGATTGTTGGATTTGGATTTGCCACTCATCACCTTGAACGTAATGGTGGTTCTGTTCTCCATGCTTTTAGCCAGGTTCTGCTGTCTTTCCTCTCTAAGTATCATACAGTAAACTTTGTTCAGATTGGGAAAAGACTCCATGTTGAGAATGTTAGATCTGATGACTCCAAACTGAGATGAGTCCAGCCCCATCAGAAATTCATGAATTTTCTTGGATTCGTAGTATTTGAACAAGTTGAATTCTTTTACACATTTGCAATTAGGATCTGCAAGTAGGCATCAAGTTCATCCCACAGTCCTTTAAAATTTGTGAAATACTTGGCTACACTCATAGATCCTTGAGTAGTCAAGGTTAATTCTCTTCTTAGTTGATGAATTCGGACTTCATTTCCTTGGGAGTATCTTTTCCTCAGATCCTTTCATATTTCACTTGTAGTTTCAGCGTAAGCCACCGAGCCATGGAGATTCTTGTTTATGATGTTATATAGCCAGGCCACAGCCATGGCATTACACTTCTCCCAGTCATGCACTTTTGGGAAAGAGCTTTCTAGCTTGGTCAGGCTACCATATACAAAAGGTGGCTTATTTTTCAATTTCAAAGCATTAATCACCAATCTGCTCCAATTAGCATAGTTTTCACCATCAAGACTAATTGGGCGGATGATGTTTCTGGGATTGTCTGAACTTGACAGATAATATGGTGATTGAGGGTTGCTTGGATCAACCGTGAATGAAATGGCATTTTGTTCGGCCATGATGATAGGTGTTGTAGATTTGAAAAGAATCAAGTGCTTTTATTAGTTTTGAGTGCAAGGCTCTGATACCATGAACAATATTAATTTGAGGAGAGAACTCACAGCCCTCTCTCTAGCCGAGTACTCCTTTTATTGTTAAGAAAAGATATGGTATAATCAACAGAAGGAATCTATACAAGATTGCAATATGAAATCAAAGATTACAATATATTAACATGTCTAAACTTGTGGTGTTGCCTGATAATAACATTTCATCAACCCCTAGCTTATGCAAATTGTTTTAACCAACTATGCCCTGCAAAGTCTGATACTCCAAAGTTTCAAGCCCAAGAGTAAGCAGATGAGTTGTTTCTAGAGTGGGACTCCACATAATTGTGATTGCTTTGCACCCCCCCCCCCCCAAAAGAAGGCTAATGGACAAAACTTCCCCAAGGATTATAACACGACTTGGTGGAGCTAAAATAGAAAACTCTTAGGCTCCGTTTG
Organism: Selenicereus undatus; assembly: GCA_017589665.1. Lineage (NCBI taxonomy): Eukaryota > Viridiplantae > Streptophyta > Magnoliopsida > Caryophyllales > Cactaceae > Selenicereus > Selenicereus undatus. Next base: position 56,334,019 of record JACYFF010031955.1, read on the forward strand.
GACCTTGGAAATTTGGTGGAAAGAAAAAAATTTGGAAAATTTACTTTTTTTCTTGTGTTTGGATTAGAGAGAATCACAAAGAAAAAAATATGAAGGAAAGTTAGGTGGACAAATTGTTAGAAATAAGTGATAAAATTTTCCTTATAAACTTGTAAGAAAAGTTTGAGAAAAATTCTCAACCTCCTCCAACTTTACATTGCTTAAATAACATCAACATGATTCAAGTAATTCATCAACATTTAAATTTCTCATACAAATTTTTATATTTTTTCCTCAATTCAAACAAGAGAAAAAAAAAACTTATTTTCTCCCTACTTTTTTTCCTTCACATTTTTTTTCCTTCAACGTTTCTTTCCACCAAAAATTTTTAAGGACCAAACAAAGCCTTAGTCCCAAAGTTCAATCCCCAACTCTCACAACCAATCCCAAGAATTCTTTGCAGATTTGACCCTCTAATTAACCCAAGCTAACTAATTTTGTAATTCAAGCGATCTAGAAAAGAAATTTAAGGTCAATATATTTTCACACAAAACCTAACTATGGTGAGATTGTTGTGATAGATTCGATAACTAATTCACAATTAGAAAAGGGGTTTCAGAATGAAAAAATTTATCATTAAAAGCGTTATTTATCATCATTAAGAGTTGTAATGACCAAAAAAAACTGTCACTGTTCATTATTATTGGTCCCATCGTTAATAGTTTTAATGATGCCTTGAATGTTTTCATTGTTAATACCAATAACAGTGATTCCAATTCTCATCTTTAAGAATCAACAAATAACGATGAACAACATATTGACATCAACCAAATTCTTAGTAGTTCAAAATTACAAATGTATAATAAAAATTTAAAATTCATAATTTTTACAATGAACCATCTCTTCTTACTTTTAGAATAGGTTACTACACGACGCTAAACCTATTTATCATTGCAAATTGCTAATATAAATGAATTATCAACTTTTTTGGTCATAAATAGCATTGTAATAGAATTTTTTTGGTATAATCTCTCAACTAGCTTTTATAATTGATTAAATAAGTAAAAGAATACTGATGAGATCGAAATTGAACTGATATCCATTTATCAATTGAACAACGTTAGTTTTATAATTATCTAGGACAATATGTATATATTAGAGACATAAGCACCCACAAAAATAATCATCGAAACTCTTGTACATTCCTAAACCAAAAAGGGGCCATAGAAACTACCAACTCGTCCATAAGGTCACCATCAAAATGCACTAGATGGCTTAAAAGCAAACATAGAAAGAAGTTGAACAATGATCCCCGTACTTGCAAGCACCTAAAGGAAAAAGGAAAGGAAAAAAGGGGTCCAAAAATGAAACTAAAACTTTATTACTAAAAGAGATCGAAAATGAAATTAAACTTTATTACCAAACCTCTCAAATTTCCTACAATGAATACTAATTTGATTTATCCACCAAACAATACTCAATTAAATATATACACATTTGACCCCTTATACATAGAGGTTTTGTTTTTCTTAGTAAGTGGGCCTAATCCATTGGGCATCGATCTCATGAGTAACTAGTGGCTTGTAATAGGACAAGAAGCAAAGGATACAAAAGCTAAAGAAAGAAACCATGAACTGAACGCACGAGCTACCAAGAACCGAGCCCAGGAACTAAGTCTTATGCACACAACACAAAACTTTGCATGCCTTCGATTCAAACCTGGGTGGAAAATGTGAAATAGGCAGTACCCAACCAACCAAGCCAAGCACTCTTAGTTACCCCTTACACATGGAGTACACATTTATGGAAATAACTTATTTTTGTTAATCAACACAACAATTTAGTCCTTTGGTAGAGGTATCATCATCAGGGGCAATTAAACTAGCCAACTTTCATGCCCTTTAACTACTTTGTTTTGGGGGGTTGGTCAAAAGGTGACAAATTCTATCATAGGTCCAGTTTATGGACCCGCACCAAAAAAAAAATTGTGCTGAAACTAGTTTTTTCTTAATTTTTTTATATTACACAGGCACGTTTATTATCCACATATTGTTCATTTAGTCTAACATATCTAGGGCTACGTATTACGCATTGAGATTAACAATGCCAATTTTTAGGTGCCCCTCTGTTCGCACTTATTTCTTGTTTTTCCAATTTATAGAATTGAACATTTTGTTTTGTATATTTGAACAATCTATTATATCAAATTAAGTGTACTCACTTGAACGTTTCTCAAACCTACAGACCTAGGACTATAATATAAGTGTTGGGTCAGAAGGCGCCCCTTAACTACTTGACACCCCTTTGCTTCTCAATCACTTCGTCATTCGTTAGTGCGTCTAGTACTTGTCCACTTTACCCCTCCTCTCAATTCTCATTTCTCAGCACCCCCACCCAATAAAAAATAAAAACACAAGAATTTTGACTTCTAAAGGACTCACAAGTCATGTCAAGTAACTCGAATATAAAACAAAATTGAACCTGGGAAAATTGGTGGGCCGGAGAGGGAGGAGAAATCTTGACTCATAGAACATGACTTAAAAATGGCCAAGACAAGAATGCCCCCCTCCCCTAAAAGAAAATGAGCTCCATAGATAGTGTCATTTTTTTTCTTTTTAAAGAAAATCTCATTCTTTATGTAAATTTATAACTTCTCAAATGTTCAAAAATCTCATTCTTGCACTTGGATTAGAAAAATGTCAATCCTCGTGAATTGATGAATCACTTTACTGTAAGTAAAAAGAATCATTACTGTTCTAATGCCAAGGATCATACATCATGTTTTAACGGTGCCGATTTAAAAGTTATCAAGTCAACCGAACATTTTGTTGTGGATTCAGTTTGTTTACGCTTACAAATTTCAGCATATCATACTCTCATACACCGATATGGTAAACCAAAAAAAATCATCATTGGTGGCTTGTAAATGTAGTTACAGGAAAACATTTTCCTTAGAAAAAACCAACCTAAATCTTGTGTAGACTATGAGGATGATTCATATGTGCATATATTTTTTCAACCATTAATGAGTTCTTCATTGACGTCATATACAATTTGGAAGGACACTTATACAAGTTCTGGTCTTGCAATTTTCTTGACCCATCCCACCCCGGCTCCCCTTTTCCACACTGAAGACGGAAGAGGTCGGGTATGCCAAAAAATATCAAAAGAATTAAAATAGGATTTGTAATCTATAATGAATGAAATTGTGGAGTTCATGATAGATACCAATACAGCTTGGTAGGGGAGCCCATATCCATTCCTAAAACAACAAAAACCATACCCGAACAGGTTTTTGCATTCATCGGAATTCGCTACAAGTAATCTTAGTAGATATGTTCTTGATCAAAAATGAATTTAAGAGAAGGAGAAGAATCCAGAAATCGAAATGACTACACTGGAGAAGTGGGTGTATTTGAGAATGAGTGTATCAGTAACACACTTCACACGATGATGGGGTAATATAGAAGTAAGCTAATCCACATTCTAATCATTGACAACTCGCAGTTATTTATTCAGGACACCAATTGTCTAGCCAAAAACGTGTTGTGTCACTATCCCGATTTTCCATCTAGTGCCCTTAGGATGATTGTTTGACGGACTTTTATACAAATTTATCAATACCCAAGAATCACCCTACTTTAAGTGGTATTTTTAAAGGACCATATGAGGCTTCATATTTAGCCCTCATTCCTCACATTTGAAGCTCAATTTGACTGATCCAAAACTTACCAGGTTCATGGAACAAGTTTGCATTGGAAAGCCGTACTAACTACTTCCACTTGTCTAAGCATGGGCGGATCCATATGTTAGGGAGGGGTGTTCATGTACACCCCTCTCTCTAAAAGAAAATTCTAATAGGTTATTTTAAACGGGGTTAAATTGGTATATGTGGACACATTTAAATAAGATCCAAAAAACTACAGACACTCTTTAAATATATCCAATCCACATATTGATATTTTTAATCTCTTTAAATATCAAAAGTACAATTATAAAGTTAGAACTTGATAGAAAAGTAAAACAAAATTAAATGTACCTAAGCCCAAATTTTTCTCTCTCTCTCCCCCATCTTGTCTAGAGTTTAGATTTTTAATTTAATCTATTCCTAATTTCTTTAATTTTCTTTTATTATTATTGTTTACTTTCGCCTGTTTAGTTGCAATGTGTTCTTGGAGCAGACTTTTCTCTAACTTAGCACTCTAATTGATTTGAATTTGATGCTATTTTTTCCCTTTTTGTTGCGATTACTTGGTGCATATTGTTTTTTGTGGCTGTATTTCATGTTTCACATGTTCACTTCATGTTTCAACTTTTTCTTTTTTTTGGTTTTATTGCTTTCTGCTGATGACAAACGGTTTTAGTAAATGCTAAGTAATTGACATTCTGCGTTTTCGGTACAATCTATGTATCAAATTCAAAATATGAAAAGTCGCAAAAGCAAACGTAGTAATATGGGTACCATAATTTTTTTTAAGAATAAAAAAGTACGGTGTACTGTTATTACTTGCCAAGTTCTGCTAGTGTAGAAATACGAGATAGAACATTTGTTAAAAAAAAAGAGATGAAATGTTTGTACAAAATATACTACGATAGTATGTATATATAATTTCTTTTCTTATTAACATTGTATTAGTAATAACGTTAATAGATGAACACCCATGTTCTAAACATCTAGATCCGCCACTGTGTCTAAGCCCTAATCCCCCTTGGTTTTTTTGTTTACAAGTTTTATCCCATGTTATCAAATGCTTCCAATTGTTGAATTTTTCGTGAAGAATTTCCTATTAACCGTATCTAATTGCTGACAGAAAGTTTTAGGCATGAGAAAACATTCGATAGTGTGAACCCATAAGGACTCAAGATTAGTCTATATAATGACTCTTCGTCATGCTTTAGAGCATGAATTTTCCTTCTATTTTTTTATGGTAAGCGGGCCTAGCTTATCAAACCCTTATCTTAAGGGTACCTAATGGGCCTTAACAGGTAAGGGGTAAGGGTGTCAATGCCCAAGCACAAAGCCCAGGAAGCAGGCCAACCGCAAATTTCGATGCACAAAGCGCAAACTTTTGCTCCCCCTCGGATTAGAACCCAAGAGGGATGAGTAGACGCTGGTACTCCTAGCCACACGAGATGGGAGCTCTTTAACATTATATGCCACCCTACAATTAGCATTTTCTAGAATTTTAGTTTTGTTTCGACTTGTAACTTTCAGGCAACCTAACTACTTGCCCATAGACTCCTTAGTACCTGTTTGGTGATAAAAATAGGAATGGAATGGAATTAGAACTTGAATCCTGGTGGGTTGGATACGGAACTTGAATCCTGAACTCAGTTGTTTGTGAAAAACTAGAATGGAATCAGATTCCAGTTCTTACTGTTTGATGAGCAGTTATAGAATGGAATGAAACTTATTTTATCTTTAAAAATTTATTCCATTGTAATATATCACTTCTATTTTTTGCAATTAACTAATTTTATAAGTTTTTGTATTTAATTTTGAACTGATTATAAGTTATTATTTTTGTTTAATTTTTGAATTGTGATGTAAGTTATTAATTTTGTATTTTTGTTCAATTGAAATAATAAATTTTATAACTACATATTTAAATAAATAGATTTACAGATTGAGATATGAGCTTAGTTTATAAACTTAAAATTTTATAAATCCATACTGATTAACCTAGCACCAAAAAAATTAAATAAAAAAGAAAATGGCTCATATTCCTTCCCATGGCCAGATTTGCAAATCTAGCAAATCTTCTTCTCCAAACACTGGCTCCTTCGCTAAGGGTCGGTGCTCCTTCCTCTCCTCTAGTAGTCACCATCCTCCTCCTCGTCCTTGTCACTGGTCAGCAGTGGACGGAATTTGTTTCCTCGTGTGGGTAGCTTACCTACGGTGGCTGATGGCGCATGGTGTAGGGTGATAGATGGTGGCCGGTGACGGGCTGACAGCAATGTGGCAAGGTCGAATGGCGGCGGCAAGCTCACGGTGACCAGCGGCGAGGGTCGGTGAGGGGAGGCTCTCTCTAGGGTTTGTAGGTGGGTGAGAGATGAGAATGCAAATGGAAGATGAAACGTGAATGGATTGGAAAATGGCTGAGAAAATGAAAACTAATTGATTTTTCTTTTATTTTCTTAAAATATAAGCTCATCCTTGAGGGTTTGGAATTTGATACCCCTCATAAGTGGGGGGTTCAAATCCGTTGTGGTTGGAGGAAACTTGAAACTTGGATATATCAAGTTCATTTCCTTCAAGATTCTCACCAAACAATAAAGAAAGGAATTTAAACCCCAAGATTTGCAGTTCCATTCTTATTTTACTTACCAAACAGGTCCTTAATAGATATGTCGAAAACCCTATATCGACTCTTTAACATTATGTGCCACCCAACTTTGCTATTTTGCTAAAAATACCATTTAACTTTATTTTTAGTCAAAAGTGCCACTCAAAACATTTTCATAGTAAAAAATGCAACCCTTTCCTATGTAACTGTCTAGGGCAGCCTGGTGCACAAGCATCCCGCATTCACACAGGGTCCGAAGAAAGGCCCCACCCTAAGGGGTGTATTGTAGGCAGCCTAACCTGACTTTGTCAGTGGCTGAATTCCTATGTAACCGTCTACAATAAGTAATTCACACCCACTGTCAAAGTCAAGCCAGTTTAATGGAACAAAAGTAATTCCGAAAAATGGCCAAATTCCTATTTCATCCCATCCATCCCCTTCCTGAATTGATAAGGGAACTGAAAAGGGCCCTAAAAATTTGAAACTTAGAAAGACGAGAAAAATTGAAGAAAAGTAATCTGTCCAGTTTAAAGAAAAGGGAATTGCAAAGGATGATTAAAATAGTTTGTTTCGCCCATGTAAAACATATCTATATTTATTGTTTGTTTGTTCATTAGAAAAAAAAGGCAGTGAAAATTCATTGCAAAATTTAACATAATGCTTAAAAAAAATGGATTCAAAAGCTATTGAACTTGGCATGTCTTGCTTCTCACGAACTTTAAGCTCCATTTGGACCTTGGAAAATTAGGTGGAATTTTTTTTTTGGAGAAAGTTACCTTTTTTTCTTGTATTTGGTTTATAGAAAATCACAAAGAAAAAAAATATATAGAGGAAAGTTGGGTGAAAAAACTGTTAGAAACAATTGATAAAATTTTACTCATAAAATTGTGAGGAAAGTTTGAGAAAAATTGTCAACCTCCTCCATCCAACCTCACATTGCTTAGATGACATCAACATGATTCAAATAGTTCATCAACATTCAAATTTCTCATCTAAATTCTTGTATTTTTTCCTTAATCCAAACAAGGGAAAAAAACTCATTTTCTCCCTACTTTTTTTTCTTTCACATTTTTTTTCCTTTCAACTTTTCTTTCCACCAAATTTTCTAAGGACTAAACAAAGCCTTAGGGATTGTTGGTTTCGAATTTGTATGCTTAATCGCAATTTTGAAGTTAATTTGCCAATTGAAGAGAAGAAAATTATTAATTCATATCATTGGCTTTTCGAATCAAGTTATGGTTTTTCCATTTGGCCATGGGAACTATTTTCTCTAATTTTGGATGTTGCTGCGCTCAAAATAGAATGAAGATTCCTATGGAGCAACTAATTTACAGATTGAACCAATGAATGTTCAAATTTTTTTGATTGAGATCCCACATTTGAGTGCATTTTTTATTTGGAGAAGAAGACGAGTTGAAAATGAATGAAGAAGGAAGGGAAGACTCCGTTTTTTTCCCCCTTCTTTTGCTATGTTTTATTTTCCAATTTTTAAATACTTCTCCACTTGTTAAGCTTAAGAAAACATAAGGAAAGGAAAAACCAAATATTACTTGCTACAGCCCGTTATTTCTGGGGAGGAGAGTAGTTGAATATAAAATTATTTTGAGTGGCACACTTGAAATAAAAATAACGTTGTTGGCATTTTCAAACAAAAAGTAAAGTTGAGCGGCACATGTAGTCAAGCAACCGTGCTATATTTTTATCCTTTCTTGGAGCATTAGTTGAAAAATCATTAATAACTTACGGAAATTAAGAATGTAGCCTATTTAGCACAAAAATCATCCAATATATTTTTTTGATAATCTATGTGATTGACCTTTCCCTTTACAAAAGAGTAGACTATCATATACAAACAAAAGACAAGGAATTTAACTTTGGAAATGAATCCGATAAAAGTATGATTGATTTCTTTAAGCATCTTTCCTTTCTTCAAAAATTCTTTAACAGATCAACAAATATGAGGATCTATAATATTCCAATATTTTTGGTAAAAGATTGCTCCAAATCCAATCACTCCTGGAGCTTTAGATGGATCCGTTTAGAACACATCTTCTTTAACTTCTTTTGAAGTAACAGGTCTGATAAGTTCATCACTTTGATATACAGTATTCTTTTGTTGGATTATTTAAGGATCATTTTTTTTTCTGTTTGGAGCTCCAAAAAACAGTTTGCAACATCATTGACAAAATCTTTCTTGATTAAATTAATCCGTTTGGACCTTGGAAAACTTGGTAGAAATAAAAAAATTTGGGAAAGTTACTTTTTTTCTTGTGTTTGGTTTAGAGAAAATCATAAAGAACAAAATATGAAGGAAAATTTGATGGAAAAATTGTTAGAAACAACTAATAAAATTTTCCTCATAAAATTGTGAGGAAAGTTTGAGAAAAATTCTCAACCTCGTCCAACCTCGCATTGCTTAGATGACATCAACATAATTCAAGTAGTTCTTCACCATTCAAATTTCATACCCAAATTCTTGTATTTTTTCCTCGATCCAAACAAGAGAAAAAAAAAAACTCATTTTCTCCCTACTTTTTTTTCCTTCACAATTTTTTCCCTCAAGTTTTTTTCCACCAAATTTTCTAAGAACCAAACAGAGCTTAAGATTTTCTATCCAATTACTAGTAAGGTCTTTAACCCTAATGCTAGAAGATTTTCTTTTTCTGATGATGACCGACTTATGGAAGAAGCAGGAATAACGATCACCTTCAGCTGACCATATCTTTTGAGCAAACTTTCCACAAAGTTTTTGGTTGAACAATACTTTTTCCCGTTGCTTAGTTAAATGTTCTTGCTACTTATTAAAGAAAAAAACTATTAGGCTCTTTGAGAAGTCTTTCTTCCACATGAAGAAGTCTACCAATACTCTTGATCATCTTATCGTTAAAATTTTTAAAAAAATAGAACAATTTCACTCTTTAAGACTACTGTTGACTCATTTGAATTTCCTGGTAGATAGAAACATTGGTGCCTGGAATATATGCTGTTTCCTGAAACGTTGATGATAGTAGAAACTTGCCTAACAATGGCTGCTGTTTTATTAGGTTCTTAAACTACGTTTTATATCCATCAGGATAAAGCTATGACATGAGAAAGAAAAATCCATATGTGAGTCTAGGTTTTGGATACGTTTGTTCCAATCTTGCCTAACAATGGTTCGGTCTAGCCTTTCATAAATTAAGTGTCCCTTGATAACTTCAGTTGAATTTCACACTGGAGTAGATAATCTAAGCTTTTCAATAAAATACGGTATATGACAGCTATTTCTGAATCATAGATTCCTTCCCTTCCCCTTTCTTTTTTGTTTTCCTTTTTGGGGGGGGGGGGTGTTGGAGAGGCATTAGTCGAGTTGAAAAATACCTGAAAAAAGTGACCAGGGTAGTAAAAAACCGAAAATAATAGAGCTACCTAGCAGATGCACATTCAGCAACAAAAGAATAGCTAGCAACAAGCACAGCCACAGGGATCCAAATCCACCTCTGACGCACCAACAGAAAGCATCAACAGCTATCAACCAAAATCAGTCAAAAATAAGGATCATCACAGGAGATTCTAATCCACCACGACTACCGCTAACATTTATCCAATTCCTGTGGACTGCATAGAAGCTTGTAATCACAGGATCTAATCAGGGTGCCTCATTCAACTTGATGAACCATATTACATTATTTCCTTCTTATTTCTCAGGTCCCCAACTTGCACAGGGACAATCGCTTTTGGATGAATTTTCAGCTTGAATCAATGTGGACTATAGTAATTGCCTCATTTAACTATCATGTACTTTTTCCCTACTGTGACATAGTTGACAGCAATAGTCTCCCCCCCCCCCCCCCGGTGAAATGGTTGACAATCAATAGCTTTAAATCTACGTCCAACAGAATGGCCCTTTTAATCAATAGCTTATTACCATTTGGTTATGAACAAATGCACACCAACTTCTTCATTTTTCCACAGAAGGAAGCATCCCCAATCCCATCATAGACACTTAAACTAGAGTGTACTAGACCATTGCAATGTGAACATAAAGTGCATAGATTCACATTAATCATTTCTTTCAAAATCTCTCTATATATAATTCAAGGAAAACATCGTAATTTGCCTGATCTTCTGCACAAGTATACTCTTTATTACTGTGACTACTTAAAAAGGCTGTACTACATCATATACTACCTACGTGCAAAGGGGGTGACTCTAACTATCCAAGTGATTTTCAAGGACAGGTCTTACTACATAGTTCCAACATATAGCTAAAAACATCCTACTGATGGTTTCTAGACCCTCCCTACAGGGGAGAGGGGCGGATGTGGAGCATGTTTGTCAGGGCCTTTGCCTCGAGCAACCATGGGTGCCTTTGCTGTATCAAATTCCCAATCTGAGGAGTTATTTGATATCTGACTGTTGATGATTGCAACACAGATGGAAAAACCTTGTAAAGCAGACATTTTTGCATCAAATTCGACAGAGAAGAGTCCTTCCTGAAAAGGAATCAAGCGGAAGAAGGGCTCTCCTTTAGATTCTCCCTGGATGAAGTGAATACAAAACAAGCATCTTTTAGAAGAGAAAATAAAAGAACAGAAAGGGAAAAAAAACCCAAAAAAATAAGGAACTGGCCAAAAATAAGACCTGAAGGAACCTAACTAACATGCCCAAACCTGAACCATCCAAAGCAAACAAACCCTAAAATTTCTTGATCGTCTAATTATATCTTCTAGACAAATTCATTGCACTAATCAACATACCCAAACCTGTAACGACCCAACTATGACACGAATTTCCATCAACATGGACATGGCTCGATCAGACATTAACATATGTGAGTGACAAACCTTCTCAAAGAGATCACATCGAACTTGCATTGGTGACGGTCTGGAATTTATTAGAGCTTTGTCGTCTTGCGTGGCAAGAATCCTCAACTTGCATCCAACATCCCATCCCCCACAATCACATGACCCTCCAGTCCTCCAACGGTTGATCAAAGGCGAAGGCACTCCTTCATGTGGTAAGCTATGGATGCCACCTGGGAGGATGACCACTGTATGGCCTGACATCTCATCTTCTGCAGAAATAGAGAACGTGTCATTGGAAAAGCACTCTGAGGAGCCATAAACATTTTTAGCCGTCTCCTTTGGCATCTTCACAACAATGGCTGCAAGTTCCCTGCTTGTCATGAACTCTGAAGTCAGTGTGTTTTCCTTGCCTAGGTCAAGACCGTACAAGATGGATTCTTTCACCAAATATTGCTCGTCAGATGTCTTATCACACCAACTTGGTAGCTTTGGGTTGGAAACCTTCATCTGGCCAATAACATTGTAGCTATATCCAGAAGGCTTAGCTTTATGATTCTTCCAACCCGCAATCTTCTTCCTGATTTTATTGACAGAGTAGAAAGTGTACAACCACCTGCTATCATCTTTTCCAAATGTGCTCAAAATTTTCACAGTAGATGCCAGAATCTCATTATTTGTTTCCACCATAAATTTGAAGAGAGGAAGCCCACCTGTAACAGTCAGATGCAAAAATGCTTTGACAGTTGATTTCTCGCATTCTTCACAGCTGGGGATTTCCACAGCAGTGGGTGGGTTCATTCCTAAGTCATTTGGAAGTTCCTTTGTTTTATTCAGAGCTCTATGTTTCAGTAATGGGTCTAGCAATCTTCTAAGAGGGCTATTTCTTGTTCTGCCACCAACATTAACCATATTGCTAACTGGAGTTTCACAATCAGCAGAAGATTCAGGTTTAGCAGGACCAGACTTGGCACTGACATAAGCAGACATTAGTTGGGAATGAGCTGAACCCTCCTTATAGCTAAGACTCCTTCCCAACCTTAATTCACTAAAGCTAAAGCGCCTAGGTGCTGAAGCATCTATGGTCATTTCAGCTAAAGAGGGAGGAGCCCTTTCAATTAGATCACCAGATGCCTTGCTATTAGTTGAAGCACTTGTTTTTGCTTTGATATTATTATTCTTATTTGAGCACAATGGGGTGGGTGGTGAATCCAAAGGAAGCTCAACACCCTGTGCTTTGACCAGACTATCAAGCTTTAAGTCCAACTCTCTCTCAGTCTCAAAAGTGCAATTTAAAGGGCATGAGTATTGGACATCAGAAAATAATTCTTCTGACTGGATCTCATCAACTGAGAATATATCAGAGAAGCTCCCCCAACCAAACTCAGCAGACTTTCCATCAAGTGATACCCTCTGAGGAATCTCTAAGCTTCCTGGCCTTGAGAAATCTTTGGGTAAGAGGAGAACAATGTTCTCCTGCTTACCAGACCAATGCTGTGCCGAGTTCTCAAGTCTGAGTCCTTTGAACTTTTCAGCGCAATTCTCTGGTTCACCATCCCGAATGCTGACTTTCTTCTTTGAATTGTGTGAGACTTTATAATCAAGATTACTCTGATCTGATGGTGAGGTTTCTTTCATAAAACTGCTCCCCTGATCAGATTGTTTTGCCTTGCCTGCGGAGGACTTCAAATCATGACCATGTCTAAGCAGAGGCTTAGCTTTCCTCTGGATTTCCTGCTTCTCATCTGAGAAGCTATTGAAAGAAGTTGCTAGATGTGGGTGATTTATTTCCTTTCTGTTCAGAGGCCTAACAACTGGCGAAGCATCAACTATACGGAATGTGTTAAGTCCAGAACAAGAGGACTGTTCCCTCTGGTGAGCCAAAACCTCGGTATGTATCACAGCAGAAATTGACGAAGCATCTGTAGCTGTCGAACAATCTCCGCTAATTTTCTCATTTGCTGTGAGTTTGCTTTGTTTGTGTCTCCATTTCTCCAGACGTCCCCAGTCAAGAACTCCAAAATTCAAAACATTATCCAGGGGTTTTTCCCCTCTCAGAAGGTATCCAGGTACTTTGGACATGTATTTAACAAGTTCCTCCTCCTCACTTGGGCACTTCCTTAGCTGAGACTGATGTACATCTCCAGGAAATTCTGCTTGGACAATGAAACCACTACTCTCATTCTTTACAAATTTAAGAGGCAGATCTGCATGAGGGGGGCGAATTGGATTTTCAGCTTTGACCTTCTCCTTGAACTTCAGACTTTGACCAGCTCGTGGAGACAGAGGCTTCTCCTTTGCAAATCTTGATGTCCAGTACTGCTTTGTAGCTTTTCTGTGCTCCAAGGCATGCCCAATGCCACCAGAAGACGCTAATTTATCATTCCCTGGCCGTGGCCTCGAAGGCATGGCATCAGATGAAACAACAACACACTAGCAAGTCGACTGCTGGCCACTCTTTGATGTCATTCCTGGAAAAGAATATATAAGCATGCATATGTAAGGATCAACAGAACTGTTAAGTAGAAATTCATGGTACAGGTACAAGTAGCAACTTAAACAGAAACAAATTCTTGACAACCATACAAAGTGTCATAGACGAACAAGATAGCAAACTAATTAAGTGATTAAATGATAAAATAACAAGAAGATGAAGTGTCAATGACCAGAACTGGGAGATAATGTATCAGATATGTGTCTCACACAACTACAGATTTTACCCAAAACCCTTAAACATGCAATTCCTATTACATTATAACAGAATTCACTTCCAAATACATTTGGGAATTTGGTTCCACAAACTGATTTCTACATCCATCTCTGACCAATCAATGACTTGCTGTTACAGACCAAACAGGATAACTCATCCCAAAAGACTAGCCGATTAGGTGAGAGAACCCATTTGGTCTATAAATCCCTCATCAGTTGCCCAAATAGGATAACTGTTTGGTCTGTAACAATTGGTATCAGAGCCAACTCGGAGTGGTGGCCCACGGAGTGGTTGCCTGGGAAAGCCAGTCGTGACCAACGAGGACGTTGGCCCATAAGGGGGGTCGAATGTTATGGATTTGGACCAATTGCAAGGTATGGGACTTGTCCCACATCGGTTGTATGGACAACTGATGAGGGGTTTATAGACCAAATGGACTCTCTCACCTAATAGGCTAATCTTTTTGGATGAATTATCCAGTTTGGTCTGTAACAATTGGTATCAGAGCCAACTGGGAGTGGTGACCCACGGAGTGGTGGCCTGGGAGAGTCAGCCGTGACCAACGTGGCTATGACCAACGAGAACTCAGAGTGGTGGCGTGGGAAAGCCAGCCGTGACCAACGAGGACGTTGGCCCTTAAGGGGGGTCGAATGTTATGAATTTGGACCAATTGCAAGGTATGAGACTTGTCCCACATCGGTTGTATGAGCAACTGATGAGAGGTTTATAGACCAAATGGGCTATATCACCTAATAGGCTAGTCTTTTGGGATGAGTTATCCTGCTTGGTCTGTAACACTTGCTTAGAAGCCCATCAATTGCTTCCAAGATACAATCAATGCCCAGAAAAACCCTAATTACAAGAAGACTTAGAGAGGATGCATGTCAAAATCATTGCAAAAACTTATACTTATCAAACTCAATGGAATTTTCAAAATCATCACGTCAGCATTTTGGTCAAGTCCCTGCAAAAGACCCCGATCGTCCATGAATCCCCTTTTTTCTACTAAAAAAGGGCATGTTCCAATTGGTAAAACTTATCACAACAGGGAGAATGACAGCCGAAGTTAACATAATCAATGCTACATCAATTTCTAAGAAAATGCAAAGATTTGTGTTCCCCCTCCTCCCCTGCTAATTAACACAATTTCTTTAACAGCAACACATCAAACTGCGTTTCTCTAAATTGGAAATGCCAAAAAAGAAACTATCACATAACAATGACAATTTTCTAGCATCCATAGATGAAGCATCACGACAGAAATGAACAAAAGACAACAAAGATCTAGAGAAAAAGAAGAAAAACCCACCTCAAAGAGGGAAGAACTCAGACGAAATGTATTGCCTATGATTGAGAATTTGGTCGCTTTCGCCAATGAAGATATAGCATAGCAAAGCAAAACCTTTTCTCTCTCCTCTTTCTGCCGCGAAATCTTGAACAGAGGAACCCAAAGCATCAAAAATGTGTACAATATACGTAAATTGAAAGCAAAGTAAAGCACCAAATACTAATATTAATCCCGGATTTTTCAAGATGGCTTCAACAAAATAAAACCAAAACCCATCTGATCTCCCAGAAACCCTTCATTCCCTCTCCCGCTTTCTCGCCCCAAGAAATTCAGGGGTTTTTGTCGGTTATTTTTGCTTGCCGGAAAATAAAAGAGGAGATGGAAACAACCTGAGCGGCTGGCTCTACTGAGCAGAGAGACGAGCGTTATTGTTGGATTCGATTCTCAAAAAGTTAACGGCGGTCACAATCGGAGAGTGGAGCCCGCATGGGAGACTTAAAGCTACACACTTCACTGATCCCTAAGAAACGTGGGGCCCGGCGAATGACGATACGTCACAGTGACTTTTAGACTGTTTAGCTACAAATCCGAGGGCTTTGTTTGCTTTTTCTTTCTTTTCCTTCTTCTTTTTCTTTTTCTTTTTCTTTTTGTCGTGTATATCCTTCCCTTTTGTCGCATTCAATAAATTATTGTTTGTTCGTGGATTGGACGGGAGGGATTTATCAGGTCCAAATGCGGTACAGGTCCAATCCTACTCAGCGAAGCCCGTTTCTAACAGCATGACGTATTTGTCAATGAAAGCCCACTCAAAAGAGCTGGGTGGGGGGGGCGGGAGGGTTTTGAGGAAATATTTTGAACTTAGATTAGCCGGATACTTGGATTATAGCCTAGACCTAGTAAAAAGTGACCTTGCCTAAAAATTCGACCCAAATTCACTCAAAAATTTTGAGTTTTGAACACAATTTTTTCAATCCAAATTCGAAAAATTCGCAAATTAGTAGTTTTCAAAATTGTAATATCTATACCTAACAAACGACTCGTTTGATTTAGATATGGTTCGAGTTAAGTTAGGATAAGGTCTTGTTTCAAGTCAAAAGTTATATCAATTCGACTTAGGTGTGGGGATTTTTCAATTCTAGTTGACCTTAGGTCAACTGATGTTTAGTACAATAAATTTGTCATATAAAACCAAGCAACAATGAAGGAAATTTTGAGTCAAGTGCAGTTTGGTTCGGAACAATTTGGGCTTTGGGTATACCTTCAGATGAACATATTTTAGGTACCAAATAGGTTTTAGGTCTAGGTCATTGGATTCGGGTTAACCTCCTCAAAACAACCTGGTTTTGTCAATCTCATTACTTAGGCCTAACCATGGCTTAAGTCCTGAATTTTTGCATTTTTGGAATCCTCAAGAAGTCTACAATCAAATTCAAGCATTGATTTCAAATCATGCACACAAGAGGATGAAGAATCAAGGAGTTTTCCTAAACCGTTCCCATTTGCCCTCCATTTGCACGGTTTTAAGGTTGTGTTTAATTACCCCACTTAAACACATCCTAACCTTGATTTCTTGGTGGGGGGGGATTATACACAAACCTAAAACCGTACAAATGGAGGGCAAATGGGAACGGTTTAGGTAAACTCCTTGATTCTTCATCCTCTTGTGTGCATGATTTGAAATCAATGCTTGGACTTGATTGTAGACTTCTTGAGGATTCCAAAAATGCAAAAATTCAAGACTTAAGCCATGGTTAGGCCTAAGTAATGAGATTGACAAAATCGGGTTGTTTTGAGGAGGTTAACCCGTGAAAACCTTCTTGAACATCATGGCCATTTGCACGGTTTTATGTTTATGTTTAATTACCCCACTTAAACACATCCTAACCTTGATTTCTTGGTTGGGGTGGGGGGGATTATACACAGCCTAAAAATACCCCCCATGCTTAAAATCCAAATCATGCCCACTTTTGCTATGTGTACAAAATGCAAGAAAAACCGGCTGCTACGGTTCCCTTGAACCCGGTTCTCTAGAATCGGTTCTTTCTCACCTAAACCGGCCGGCCCCCCTTCACTAGACAAGCTAATTGGCACACTCTTCAAGTATGGCACGCCCCCTCAAGGTCACCTTGGATTGGTTGATACATTGGAAAGAACAACCAATGAGAATTCAAGGCAAAATATGATGTCTCTTCACTCCCATTGGCTAGCCGAAAAGTGGCCAAGGATTTCGGCTGCCCACATGCATACTAGTATCAATTTCAGCTTGTATTAGTTCTAAGCATATGTCTAATTGATGTATAATTGGCTTAGACAAAGTCTAGAAGCATGATTTGATGTATTAGTAATAGTTAAGCTTGTTTGTGATTAGTTTAAGTTGTAACCGGCTTGTATTAAGGTTAAGCTAACACTTTTCCTTCCTAGGAAGGAAAGTGACGTGCCCCCTTGCTCTCTTGCTGAGTATGTAAAGCAAGGCTCGGCCATGGCAATGAAACATTCCACATTTTGAAGAACAAAATCAGTTTGAGAGCTATTTTTCTCTCTACCTCAAATTCTTGCTTGCTTATCCTTAATTAGGCCAATTAAGGTAGTGTCCAAGTGAGTCTTAATCTTGATTAAGTGGTGATTCTGTATCTTAATCAAGATTAAGGGCCCTAAACTCGAAAGTTGGTGGTGATTCTGTATCCAATCTCAAGTTTAGTTCTATCTTGTTCTAGATTCATCCCCACGGTTTGCTTAGTGAAGCAATTAGCTTGGATTTTAAGTTAATTCATTTCACTTAGTTTATCTTCCATATCCCTTCACTTTCCCACTTCAAACACTTCCATTCCCATCCATTTTTATAGATTACACATCCCAAAAGAGAGCAAAACCTAAGACAACTTCAAGAGCATCCAACTGTGCTCTTTTAGGCATCCTCATGGCCTTGTGACCAGCAAAGTGGCACGGTGTGGCCGTGCATATAGGCACGACCGTGCCACCCTTGGCCGTGAACATTCCTTGTGTTTTTGCCTTCCTTTGATGTGTGTTAGCTGGGGTAGTGTTTTCCCTTGACACACACGTTAAAAGCCGACCTCCTGCCAGAAAAGGAGGAAATCCTTAAGGAAATGCCACTCCTACTAGAACGGGTTACACCTTCTAGTAAAGTCCTTATCGGTAACCTAGAATTTCATACTAAAAGTAGATCACGTTTTGGTCTACTATCTACTGCCTACCTAATAACCCAAAGATTTTTCCTTTTAGAGTTACAAATTAGTTATCTTAAGTGTCCTTATGAAATCCAAGAAAAAAATAAGTTCTCATGTTCAAGAAAAATGGTTCAATGAGTGGTATGCGGCCTGCATTGATTTTTATCATCATTATTTCTATGATATTTGGGAGTCTTGGAGTGCAATGATCTTTTTTCCCGACAGATCTGGAGTTGGTGGTATTTGTTTCCCAACAAATTCATTATCTCCGAATGATCCTGCTTTTAAAGCTTGGAAATACGATATGGTACTTTACTTCATAGAAATCCCAGATCCAAAATTTTCATTTTTCTCAACCTTAACTAATTTCCAGCAATGCATGTTCAAAAAGATCAATTGGATTCTTACATCTCCTGAAGGTCCAACAAAAAATCCACTTCGCAGATACCTAACTTTAGAGGTTTATAGCACTCTAATAAAATATGAAAATGAAAAAGCCAAACCAGCCCATTATCTTGTCCAAATCGTTGATTGCGATGATCTCAGTGATTAACGATAGAATTGGGTTTATGAAAATCCAGTACATCTAGTTATTGATCCTGTTTTATCGAGGATTGTTGGATTTTTCAACATTTATCATCAATGTTGGGCATTAATTGAACAAGGGAAAACATTAATGCATTGTGGAAACACTACTTTCGCCTATGATAATGAATTCAAAGTCTACATGAAGGTGGAAGGTGCAGTGTCAGAAGATATCTTTGATTATCTCTTTGATGTAGGAGCTGGAAAATTCTTATCAGAAAATGGAAAAAAATATCTGCTTGAATTATTTGAAGAATGGGATCCAGAACATCTTAAGCAAATTAATGAAGATTTTGATGATTGCCCAGATAATGATGGTCTGGAAGATATAATTGGAGATGAAGGCATGCAGAATCTCAATAATGATGACTAGTCTTATCATCATTAAAAGTTCAGAAAAGTAGCTGTTCTACTGATGTACTATTGTGACAGGTGTCCGGTCTGTAAAATAAAGTGTGCATTGTAGAGCCAGTATATACTATAGCCATGTGAAAAATCTTTGTGTACTGTAGCCACTAGGGCATCCTATGTACCTACATCCCCTCTATAAATAGAGAGGCCGAGTGCTGAGAAAGGACACAATTATTTGAGCATTCTTGAACAAAAGAGAAGTTGGAATTCTCCATTTCTCTATGAGCAAGCATCTCTAATGATCTTAGTTTAAAGTCCCTCTTCAAAGCCTTCCATTGTAATATTTCCATTTTCAAGCTTTTAATAAAATAAGTTTTCTAGTAGAAAACGTTATCCAATTGAACCTTATGTCTTAAATATTATAAATTCTTGATTAAATTTCCACTATCCTTTAAAAGTACTTAAAACTTGATTAAAGACTACAGTCTGAGGTAGGAAACGAAACGGAGTTGTGTTGTACTTGATCTAAGGAAGGTGGGGTTGAGATTAGCAATCTCTGTAAATCGGAAGCTAGAGGAACGCCGGAGTCCAGTGCCGACTAAGTTCAGGTAACGGTCAAAACTCTCTAATTAAGTTTTAATTATTTTTTCTAAGCATGGTGGGCCTATAACCACAAAAATTGTAATATATAAGATATAAGTAGTAGATTGTGATAACTAGTACTAGTAAAGTCATTATAAGAAGTTAAATCAGTGAAAACAAGCATATTTTCTGGAAAACCCCTAAAAATAGCCTATTTACACGTTTTTCCTATTTCATGGACTATTCTGCAATTTCTAAAAGTTCAAGGATAAAATAGTAAGAAAAAAGGACCTAAAAATTAGTTTTCAGAAAACATAGGGTATCCCAGAATTAGTTTTGAAAAAGTAGAGGCTTAAAAATAGTTACTCTTAAACTTAGGGACCTAAGTGTCAGTAATTCTCATTCAGGATGTTTGTAGACTGTAGTTAATTAAGTCCAATAGAATCTAAATATTATGTAGTCAAGAAGAAGGTTACAATCTTACGATCCAATTCAAAGGCTATACCTTCACCGTGAAGGATTCCAATTCAATTTAACAACCCATTTTAATAATAACATTATTAGTTACATTTAACCCTCATTGCGATACAGTTGGTATACAACACTTTCACGGGAATACAGGTAAACATGTTGTAACACCCCCAAGCTAAGTATGCATAATTACATTATTGACGATTAGTTAAACATAAGGTGGCAGCGGAGCACTTGCAGAGTTAGGGATGTTACTTTCGGCCCCTATGGAGAGATAAGGCTAAAGTGCTTGAGAACATATTAAATTGAAGCAACTTATGTTTGATAAAATCTTCACTTGATAAGGTGTTTTAAGATAGAAACTTTAACCCATCAACCTGATATTCATAAAACAATGCTAGAAAAGCAATTCTTAAAGCATGTCATCACTGCACACCTTAATGCCTGATTATTTCAACATAGTGTAAGTTTATACAATAAGGTTACTAGAAAGCTTAACTTATACTATAAGGTAACTAAAAAGTTTAAAGAAACTTACACAAATCATTTACATTTTCATAGCATTGTTCAAGCCAAAACCTCATAAAATGCATCAATTGAGAGGATCAACCCAACTTTTGATCTATTAATATCGAGGGTAGAGCCTTAGCCAACTCCAACATGCAGTTCAGTAGTACTAAGAGCCAGTAGTACCGAGAGCCAGGGATCTACATTATTCACCTCTTGTGCCTTTTTTTTTTGGGCATTGATAATGGCATGCCTTGATTCTCCACTCCTAAAATCTTTTATAAAACTTAAAACAAATAGGGAAAAAAAAAAAGTCTCGAGCCCAGTACTCACGCTCACACTGTAAAAATAAAATTAAATAAGCTAGCGAGCTTGTGCATATTTTAAATTAATTTTATTAATCGTATGTAGTAAAATAAATTTTATGATTGTTTAAAGTCAATCTTGTCACCCAAGGTTAGGATCCATATACAGTAATTCATAATAAATTATGAGTTTGGAGATCTCCATGTGACTTGTAGGTGCTATTGAACCACTCGATAGTCGACATTGAACGATGAAAAATAAAATGCTCTTCTAGCAGACCATGTTGTCCAGCCATCCCCAAATCAACAAACTTACGAGCATATAAACTTATGAATTTAGTAATACACGATCATCATACGATAAGTGGATCATTCGGATAGAAAAAACATATGAGAATTGATAAGCATGATTTATAAATAAGTACATTAAAATTTTTACTTATAAAAGTACAAATAATAACATTCTCTAGGGGTTGACTGTGTCTTGTTAACCTTCAACATCTAGCCTCTTCTTTGTGAAACTTCAGTTTGGTATCTATTCTCAAAAAGGTTTATTCTTGTGAGCTTCTTTACACTATTAATAGCATGCTTATTAAATTTTCGTGACACCTTTTTACGACGCTTGCAAATTATAATTCTAGTTTCCCATAAAACCTTAGAACTTTTCCTCTGTTTCCTTGTTCTTATTGCCTTTATTGTAGATGATATGAAAGATTAACTAATTAGAATCTGGCACGCGTGCTATAAATTAACCAGAGTCTTAAACAGGGGAAGGGGACACCAACAACAATCATCCATTATCATCAACAACCAAATTTCCAAAATCTGAAACAACCACAAACAAACTACTGATCTAGGTATACAATCAAAAGCAGGTAAGTTAATCCAAGCAACAACACCAATTTGACATGCCTCGAACTCAAGGGCAGGGGAGATGAAAACAGAACCATTCAACCACCATATTCGAACCAACCATATCAATTAAAACCATCAAACTAAACCCACAAAATCAAACCATGATATATCAACCAAACCATAGTATCAACATAACCAAAGCAAATAATTTAATCTAAATGCATCAAACCAGCTTCATCATTTGACCAAATAGAGCAAATCATAGATACAAATCATAATCATCAAGCCATATCAAACTAAACTATCGTCAGCCAGAGCATGAGCAATCGAGAGATAGGTTAGAGAGACCAAGGGCAGACCTAAGAAAACAGTATGTACTTGCATCAAAACAAATGAAAGCTAGCTATTGGGAGGAGGAGATGGAGGGCAAAACGAACAGGGGAGATGAACAAACTCAGAACCTGGCAAAGGGGAGATGCATAAGAAGAGCTCACTGCCAAGCAGATCATAACGGAACTTCACCCCTCACCAGTAATGGTGGAAACACCATGGCCATGTTCAACTGGAACCAAACAGGGGAGGGGAGAAAATCGCCTGAAATCGACTAACCCAAAGCCAAAATCATTACAATTGCAAGCTTAATTCGTGAACATCAACCAGAGATTAACAAAACCAGAATTAATTACATGAAATCCAAGACCCAGAACCTAACTAACATCAAACGCTAACCCTTAAAATCGAAAAAAGTTGCATTTGAATTTTGAGAGAAAACTTCAAAAATTAAGCTAATCGAACCCTCAAAACTGAAGCTAAACCCTAAGAAAAACCCTAATTACCTAGCTTCCAATGCCACAACCACTTTATACTCGAACCCTCTTTTGCTTCTCTGCCCTTGGATTTCGACAATCATGGACGATCACGATGGGGGACATCGATGGTGGTGCGTTGCCATTTGCTGCATGATTTGCAGTGAATGGTGGATGAAAATGGTGGTGAGAGAGATGATGGTGATGAAGATGATAGAGAGGGATGATGAGGATGAGGGAGGGGAAGTCGGGGGTCTGGTTTGGTTTTCTGGAACCCGAGTGAGGAGACAGAAGAAGAAGATAAGTGAGAAGGGGGGTGGGGTAATTTTTGGGGGTCACGTGACTGGCAGGGCTAGGGAGAAAAATCAAAGATCACGCGCCTTGCACATAAGGTTTGAGGGGGGGTGTTTAGGTTTTATTATTATTTATTTATTTTTTTCTTTTTCTTTTCCCTAACTTTGGGCTAAACTAGCGGGCTTTTAGGATTGAGTCGGGTCAATTTTGCCCAATTCTTCATTTCCGGCATTTTCAGCTTTTTTTTTTGGCATTTCTCCATAATTATTCTCATTTTGTTCAAAACCTACCCAAAAAAAAATCAAATAAAAACCTAAAAATATATTATTACGAGCATAAATCAGGTATAAAAGTATCATAAAAATAACACATTTTTGGCACGAACAAATACCCCCACACCAAAATTTTACTTGTCCTCGAGTAAAACAAACTAAACAAACTAAAAGAAAATAAAAAATAGGAAAAAGAAAATCCTAACTCAGTGTCGTAGAAATCACGGTTGCATTTAGCGTATGCAACAAGCCCTTTAAACCCCTGGGTCTCCCAAGTAGACGAGTAAGGTCTCGTGAGGGTTTTCAAGTGAACTATCCACAAAAATTATTTCAAAAATGAAAGAAAATCTTTTTGGTTTTCCTCAAAGCTAATATGTACAAAATTAGGGAGAGATATGCACACGTTTTAATCAACTAAATCACCCATGTAGCCAAGTTATTGACATGCATATATACAGAATGTACTTCAAAGCCCTCTACCTCATAAATGACATCAGAGCACTAATTTTTTCACCCCATTGTACATCAAGATTCTCAATCCATCCCAGTGCTCGTGTGCAAGTGTATCATCATCCCAAGGCTTAGATTTACCAGAATTAGACTCAATCCCACTTAACTGACACAACTACATTATCATCATACTAACATTAGAAACAAGCTTTTCCAGTAGTAATATTGTCTCAAAGGGTAACACCTAGTAGCACGTGCCTCAAAGGGTAACACCCACTAGCATGTGCCTCAAAAGATAATACCCACTAACGCATGCCTCAAAGGGATCATTGTCATTCCAAATTTTATTCAATCTCTTTTTTTTTCTTTTTCTCTTCTTTATTCAAAATACACTTTATCTGATCATTTGTTTTCCATTTTTCTTCAGAGTAATCATGTCACAAACTAGTGAAAAAATCATTCATAGAAGCCTAAGACCTAAAGATAATAATGAAGGAATAAACAAGGATTGGATTACACAATCTATAATGAACAACTAGAGTTAGAATTAGGACTCAGAATGTCACACTGAGGTTGGAGACTTATCATGAACACCCTACTTACATACAAGCTAATAACCAAAGTACAGGAGATTCAAGCTAATCAGATATAACACAAACGTTCTCCAAAACAAAATAGAAGATTTTTTGGGATTTTTCAAAGAAAAGAATGTATACATGGGTACCCCACCCCCACACCAAAATCTCACAATTCCTCATTGGGAGTGGAACAAACACATAAAGACCAAAAGAAAAATCTAAAAAGCAAACATATATTAAAAAGCAAGACTTAAAAACAAAACAACCAATCATAGGAAAAGAAAAACAACCAACTATACAAAAAGAAATTGGAATAAAACAAAGGAATAAGAAAAGAGAGAAAGAAGGAGATAGAAGAGAAGAAGTTTCTAGCAAACTAGGTCGGGTGCTAAGTACACCCAAGCTATTTCAGATCACAATCACTGATCATGGCTAGGCTCATGGAGTATCAGACACTCCACATCTTCTTGGCCTGGCAGCTCCAGAAATGATTTCAAACGCTGGTCATTCAGTTTGAAGGTAGCACCACTCTACGAATCCTGAATTGCAACTGCACCATAGGGAAAAACATGTGAGACAAAATAAGGACCCGTCCATCGGGACTTCAATTTTCTTGGAAATAGATGGAGCCTAGAGTCATACAAGAGTACTTTCATTAATGGGGTAAATTCTTTCCTAAAAATATGTCGATCATGAAACAACTTTGCCCTCTCTTTGTAAGATCGAGCACTCTCGTAAGCTTCAACCCAAATCTCATCAAGCTCGCTCAGTTGCAGTCGTCTCTCCTCACCTGCCTCAGTCAAGTCATAATTAAGCTTCTTAATGGCCCACTAGGTTTTATGCTCTATCTCCACAGGTAAATGACAAGGCTTACCATAAACTACCCTATAAGGTGACATACCTAAGGTAGTTTTGAAAGCCGTCCTATATGCCCAAAAAGCATCCACCAGCTTATCAGCCCAGTATTTCCTATTCCTACTCACTGTCTTTTCTAAAATCTGCTTAATCTGTCGATTGGACACTTCAACCTGGCCATTCGTTTGGGATGGTAGGGAGTAGCAAGCCTATGGACTATGGAATACCTCTTCAGTAAGGCATTAAAAGATCTATTATTAAAATGGGTGCCCTGATCAATAATGATAGCACGGGGCATACCTAATCGAGCAAAGATATTCTCCCTAAGTGTAATAACCCGGCCCTAACCCATATTTATTTATTTAAATCATCTTTATTTATTTCATTAATCATATTTATTCATTTGCTTTATCATGTTTATTGACCTAATCATTCATGGTTATTTGTTTAACCAAATCATGTTTATTAAATTTAATTACACTCAATTTATTTATTTAACGAATTTCATTATGTTATTTAAATTTTTCACCTTCATTTATTGTATTTAATCATCCCAGTTGGGAGATATTTCATTTTCGGTACCACTTTGCAACTCGAGTTTCATTGATTGTTAATTCGAGTTTCGTTGATTGATTAAATGTCAGGTGAATCGATATTAGGCATCGGTGAGTGTAAATTAGTGATTAATTATTTTCTTACATTCGCTAAACTTTAATCCTGAGCAATACAAAATTTTATCTTTGCTCAACACTTCAAATAATTTTTTTTTCAAGCCGGAACTTAGCTTGTTGGGCCCAAAACAAAAACCCAAAACTTTGCTAACTTTGTTATTTCACTAATTGCTCATTTTAGCACCTAATTTTAATTAGCAAAAAGCTACTTTTTGAATGGATAATTTTCAGCTATATGTAGCTATTAATTGACAATTTATAACCACAAAAATTCACAAACCCAACTCTCCATTTTCTCTCTCCTCTTCACGGCTCCATGGGCAGAAAACAGCGGCAGCAGCAGCTGCCCCTTGTGCTGCCAGTTTTGGTGGTTTTCGGCCACCTCCCGATTGCTCTGACTTCCCCTTGCTGCCAACTATCTTGTCCAATCATCTAAATCACTCAAAATAGCCCCCTCCTCCCTCTAATTCAAGCCTAATGTGAGGTATATCCCAAACCCTAACTTGTTTTATCTTGAGTTTTATGGCTGTTTTATTTATGGGCTATGTTTGGATGATCAAATTGATAGTTATTGTGCAATTTTTATTGAGTTTGGAGATGTTTGGAGTTATGGTTATTTGATCAAGAGCATGATTTCATGATTTTGTATTTGTTGAATTGCCACTGTCGAAAATTTTGGGAATTATGGAATTGTCAAAAAATTCTGAACTATTTACTGTAGATTATCTATATTATTTGGAATTTTTGGACAAAATTTCATGAATTTTGGAGGTGTAATAAGTGAGTTATGGAGTTTTGAAGATAACTTTCCTATTTTGGATACGAATTATGTATTAATAAAGTTGTTTAGAGTTGGCTATGTATATAAGGCTTTAAATGATCTTTTTATATCTGATTGTGGTGATTTGAAATAATTTCAAGTGAGTTTTATGTGAAAAAAAGAAGAGAAAGTTAAATAAGTGAAGGCTGGAATTTCAGGAAATTAGGGCTGACTTTGGGATTAAACTGGTAATGAATGGTTCAGCCAAAAATTATGATTTTTGGTGGGTATATATTTCAGTGTGTTAGCTTTAAAATTCCTTATGAATCGCATCAATCTAAGGTTTGTGGAAAAGGTTATGGTCGTTTTACTAAAGCTATGCAGAATGGATCAAAAACTGACACACTTGTGTTTTAGCCCCATTTTGGGAACCCTATTGTGGGAATCATGCTTTGTGTCCTGAATGAAAGTTTAGAAGACTTTGTAATCTTTACATATTGGGGTTTACGTATCCATTTGAGGTCTAGGGTGAAAGTTATGAATTGTTGAAGTGAACTGACCTACTTTGGTACAAATTAGGCTGTTATTGCAATTCCTGTGCAGCGTATACTTGGAGAAAAATTCTAAAAATTGTACTGTAGATTGTTCATATTATTTTTGAATTTCCTATGAGATTTCATGAATTTTGGTTGAGTAATTGGAATTTAGTGATTTTTGGAAGCATTTTGAATAAATGTGTAAAGAGCATGCACTCATTTCGATCAGGCACTCATTTTGATCATTTTGGTGATTGGCTGAGATTGATCATGCACTCATTTTGTGTATTTTGGGCCAAGCACAGTCATTTAAGGGAGAAATGAATATTCATGGACTTTCATGGAGCTTTTAGCTTGATTAATGAGAAAGAAGAAGACAAGTATGCAATTTGGGAGCTTGTTTATGAGCTTTGAATCATTTATGGATTTTACAAAGAAAATACCACATTTAGTGAGCTTAATAGCTTTTATTGAGTTCAATGATTCATTTGGGGTGGAATTCTATATCTAATGGATTTATGAATGAAATTGGAGAAGTGGGGAGAGTTGTGACTCAGAAACCATATTTATCAGACCAAGTTATTGCAGTTTATACTATTTTGAACCAAGATATCTCTCTTGGCCTCAAACCTTTATTACTTACTCACTTCAGAATATATCAACTGTATTTAGCAAGTCAATCTAGTGTACTCGCTGTTATCTTGAACCTAATTATACATCAGCAAGCCCTAAACCCGTATCAATAACCTATTTCAGAAAAGGCCACAACCACTCTCTCAATTATTACCATCAAGGCTTTTCTTTTGTAATCTCATTTATCTCATTGTGGACTATTTTACTTCTATTTACTTTATATCAAATTTAATTACTTTCATCAATTCAGTTTTGAAGTTATATTGAAATACCCAAGTTATGTATACCTTATAAATTGCTCAATTTCTGCCACACCAACTTTTACTTAATTGTGTGAGTAAAGATTATTTACTGACTACACATACTTACAATGACATTTATGAAACAGAGTTGAGGCCTAGTTATCATTCCCCGTTATGCATAAGTGTTATCAAGTCAGAACAAATTTATCAGGTCAGATAACATTTATGAAATAGTTGACTTGTATCAAGTCATATGACATTTTTAAAGACTTAAGGTACGTCTATTGCTTGTATCTTCAGAAAGCATAACATGTTTATCAAATTACAACTCTTAATGAGTTTATCAATGAATCAGTTTATACAGTAATTTGCCATTTAACTTGTGACCCCGTCAGTTATTATCTATAGGGCGTCTGCCCATCCTTTACCCGCGCGGCTTCAAGCCAACTCTTGATCGGATTGGCAGGTGTACACTTATGTATAGATCATATCATTGCAAGGGGTTCACATCCAGATAATAATGACCAATTCAGTTTCATATTACTTTCATTTTCATTGTTATTGCCAACTAAATGAATTGCAAAGATGGGTACACCTCAACAGTATTTATATGTTCATTTTACAATAGAAGAATGCATGTACTGAGTTTTTGCTCATATTTTCGAATTGTTTTCATGTTTTTCATTTTAGGTGATGAAGTATCACCTATTTCCCCTTTTAGCAAGTCCTTTTTGGAAGTTATCAGATGCTCACAGTGGATTCAGCATAGCATGAATATTGGAAACGACCTCAGGGTCAAGTTGGATCTATATTCAATATACTTGTATAGTGTGGAATGCAAGTTATCACATGGTATGATTAAGTTGATGGTATTGAAGTTGAACTATTATGGACTTTGGTCTTAAAGTATTTCAGTTAATAGATTTTGTGATTGTGAATATGAGTTACAAGATTAAATGGTTTTAGTGAGCCTTGTCCTTATCAGGACGGCGGTAGCGCCTTAGATTATTAAGTCTTCCACTACAGATTTTCGTCAATCATGTCATTAGCATTTTGGGGGCATTACACTAAGAAACTTCACAACCACTTTAGCTTTATTGGTCCTAGAAGGGATTACCTCAACCCATTTAGAAACATAGTCTACAGCTAACAAAATGTAGTCATTCCCAAAGAAAGATGGAATTGGTCCTATAAAATCAATTCCTCATACATTAAAAACCTCTACAACAATGATGGGGTTCAGTGGCATCATATCTCTCCTGCTTATCCTGCCCAACTACTGGCATCTAGGGCAACTCTTGCAGTACTCAAATGCATCTTTAAACAAAGTATGCCAGTAAAAACCATACTGAAGAACCTTAGCTGCTGTCTTCCTGCCACTAAAATGCCCCCGATATGCCTCGTTATGACAAAAAGAAAGGACACTTCTCACCTCATGGTCGGGAATGCACCTCCTAAAAACTTGGCCAGAGCAGTACTTAAACAGATAAGGGTCATCCCAAATAAAGAATTTCACAATGTGGAAGAATCTTTCTCTGTCATTCTTAGTCCAACCCTCAGGGATCCTGCCAGCAACTAAGTAGTTCACAATATCAGCATACTAAGGATCAGGGTGAACAACATACAATCTCTCATCGGGGAAGCACTCAGAAATACTGGACTCACTCTCTCTATCACAGATTATCCTAGACAGATGGTCAACTACAAGGTTTTCAGAACCTTTCTTATCCTTGATTTCACATTTAAATTCTTGCAATCACTGTCTTTATCACATATTATCCTAGACAGATGGTCAGCTACAAGGTTTTCAGAACCTTTCTTATCCTTGATTTCACAGTCAAATTCTTGCAAAAGTAAAATCCATCTCATAAGTCTAGGCTTAGCATCCTTCTTAGAAAGAAGGTGCTTAATAGCAAAGTGGTTAGTATAAACAATCACATGTGACCCAATTAGATAGGATCAAAACTTTTCAAAACCAAAGACCACAGCCAAAAATCCTTTCTTAGTAACAGTGTAATTCATCTGGGCATCATTCAACGTGTGACTAGCATAGTAAATAACATAGGGTTTCTTATCAATACATTATCCCAACACAAGCCCGATAGCATAATCAGACGCGTCACACATCAATTCAAATGGTTCTCCCCAGATGGGAGGATGAAGAACAGGAGCAGAGGTTAAGGCCTCCTTAAGCTTAGAAAATGCCTCATGACACTCTTCAGAGAAATGAAATGGCACATCCTTAGCCAGTAGATGGGACAAAGGCTTTGTAATTTTACTAAAGTCCTTAATGAAATGACGATTAAAGCCAGCATGTCCAAGGAAAGACCTCACCTGTTTCACACAAGTGGAAAGGGGAAGATTAACAATCAGGTCAACCTTAGCTTTGTCTACCTCAATTCCATCTCCAGAAATAATATGTCCTAAGACTATACCCTTTTTAACCATGAAGTGACATTTTTCCCAGTTCAAAGTCAAAATTTTCTCCCTACACCTTTCCAACACTTTTCTCAGATTAGACAAGCAATCATCAAAAGAAGATCCAAAAACAGAAAAGTCATCCATAAAAATTTCCATACATTGCTCAACTAAATTTGAAAAAATAGAAATCATGCATCTTTAAAAGGTAGCAGGAGCATTACACAATCCAAACAGCATTCTTCTAAAGGCATATGTTCCAAATGGACAAGTGAAAGTAGTCTTCTCCTGGTCCCCAGGAGCAATAGAGATCTAGGTATAACCGGAATATCCATCTTAAAAGCAATAGAAGGAATGTCCAGCCAACCTCTCTAGCATTTGATCCAAGAAGGGAAAGGGAAAGGGAAAATGGCCTTTTCTAGTGGCAGCATTCAATTTTCTATAATCTATACACACACGCTACCTAGATTGAACTCGAGTAGGGATTAAGTCATTCTTATCATTCATAATCATAGCAATACCGGTCTTTTTAGGAACAACCTAAACAAGGCTAACCCATTCACTATGAGAAATAGGATAAATAATCCCATGGTCTAACCATTTCAACACTTCCTTTTTAACTACTTCCTGCAAAGTGGGATTCAAACGCCTTTGACAGTCATGGTAGGGCTTAGCATTGTCCTCTAAATGAATTCTATGTTGCATAATAGAATGACTATTACCCTTAATATCCCCTAAAGTCCATCATAGAGCTTCCTTGTTCTCTCTAAGCAAAGAAATTAGTTTGTCCTCTTGGTCCAGGTCCAAATCAAAAGCAATAATGACAGGTAAGGATTCATCGGGTCGTAGGAATGCATACTTAAGAGAACCAGGAAGGGGTTTCAATTCAAGAGCAATAGAGGAAACAGATTCATCAGTAGATTCAAACACAGCAATGAGTAAACAATCAGCAGTACAACACAAGTCATCAAACTCGAACACATGATATTCAGGCTCATCATCTATAAGAAATGACTCATACTCAGTAGCAAATGCATTATCAAAAGCATAATCGAATACAGAATTCCCTACCCAGTTAAGAGTAGAAAATCTTATATCATCAAATCCAGAAGGCTGTCTTTGCATGTTAAAGATGTTCAATTCCACAGTCATATTGCCAAAAGACAGTCTCATCATACCATTCTTGCAGTCAATGAGGGCATTGGCAATGGCCAGGAAAGGACGCCCTAGAATCACAGGAACCTGACTAGCTAAGTTGGACACCTTCTCAGTTTCAATTACAACAAAGTTCACTGGGTAAATAAATTCACCAACTCTAATCAGTACATTCTCGACTATCCCCCTGGGCACCCTAGTCAATCTATCAGCCAATTGAATGACCATCCTAGTAGGTTTCAGATCACCTAACTCTAGCGTTTCATACTCAACAAATGGTATCAAGTTAACACTAGCTCCTAAGTCAAGCAATGCTCTGTGAATAAGTTGATCCCCTATGACTATAGACACAGTGGGACAACTAGGGTCCTTATACTTCACTGGGATCTGAGAAAGGATAGAATTAGCACCAAAGGTCAAGAAAAGCCTTATTAGGTACACTAGTTGCTCTTTTTGTGGTACATAGCTCCTTAAAGAATCGAGCATAAGGAGGCATTTGCTGAATAACATCGAGTAAGGGGATGTTGATCTTAACTTGAGAGAAGGTCTCTCTCATCTCCTCAATATGATCTTGATCTTTCTTCTTTACCCTATGGGAAAAAGAGGCAAAGGCATCTGGATTTTTTCAAAAGAAGAAGGGGAGGAAGAACTCTTAGAAGGTGAAGAACTTTCTGAGTCAAAGGAGTCTTTCTCTTTAGGCTCCTCTTCCTTAAAAGGTGACTTAGGAGAGGAAGGACTATCTAAAGCATTGGGGACACCATCAGTAGTATCCCCTGACTGACCGGATGGACTAGTCTCTGGAGTAGAAGATGGGGAAGAATTCTGGAAGAATTAGTGAGGACACCTGCAAGGTTCGTTAGGATTTCTCACTTGGTTATTAACCTCTCAACCAGAACAGAGAGAGATATAACTGCATTCACTTTCCTCATTCACTTTCCTCCTAGACTCATTAGGGTTACCAGAAGAAGATGAGGCATGACCCTTAGGGTTCACCTCAGGTTGACTCGGGAAAGTACCTGGTTCCCTAGAAGATGATGCTAACTGGGAAAATTTTTCGGCCATCATTCTCATCATTCTTTCCATGTTAGCATTAATCATTCTCTCCACATAATTATTAATTCTCCTCTCTAATTTATCAATATCAGTATAACCAGGAGGAGGTTGGACTTGAGCTATGGGAGGTGGCATTAGGCACACCTGAAAAGCCGGTCTTTGAAAGGAGTTTGAGGGATGAGAGATGGGTTGCGAGTTGTTTCTAGGAAACATCCCGGGTTGAGAATTAGGAACCATAGCATTTGATCCACTATTCCATGAAAAGTTAAGGTGATTCCTCCACCCTGGGTTATAATAAGGGGAGAAGGGCTCATTTTAAGGTCTCTAGAAGGCTATATTTGCTTGCTTTTGTTCAGTTACCAAATGATGAGCAAAATAAGGACAACCACTCAGAGAATGATCTAGGGTCTGACAATGAGAACAATATACTGTAGAAGTATGAGATAATTGGGACTTCTAGGGAGATGATCCCTTCAAAATATTTTCTAAAACAGCAATTTTAAACTCTAAGTGACTTACATTAGAAACAGAATGCAGACCACCACTTGCAAACCTAAAACTCAGGCTGTCATCACGAGCGGTTTCCCACTACATGGTTTTCTCAGCCAAGTCCTCTAAAAACTCCCAAGTAGTTGTGGGGTTCTTAGAAAGAAAGCCACCCTAACACATGAACTCTACCATGGTGCTAGTCTGCTGTTCAAGTCCTTTGTATACAATCTGGCACAAACGTGCTTCGTCTAAACCATGATGGGGACATTAGGCCAACAAAGTTTTGAACCTATCAAAATATTTTCAAAATGATTCCCTATCAAGTTGCACAAATTGATTGATTTCATTCCTCAGCTTAACAGCCTTGGCATTAGGGAAATATTTTCTTAAGAACAATCTTACAAAATCATTCTAAGAAGTAACAGAATTAGCAGCCAAGCCATACATCCAACGTTTAACAGAATCTTTCAAAGCAAAAGGAATCAATTTCATTCGCACAACATCAATGGGAATATTAGGGAAGTGCATCGTAGAACAAACTTCTTTGAATTCCCTCAAAAACAAATAAGCATCCTTTAAACATGCGAATTTAGGGAGCATCTTAGTATAATGGGGTTAATTCGAAGGTCACATTTAGTGCAAGGTTAGGCATAACAAAACATGATGGCAAAGCAGTCCTAGGAGGATAGAAAATATCACTCAAAGTCCTCTCTTGTGTCATGTTCTCTAACTCAAGCTTAGGTTCAGGTTCGGGTTCTAAGTCAGGGTCGGACTCACTCCTAACAAGTCTTTGATTTTCGGGGTCTCTAATCCAACTACTCATATAAACCCCGCACCTTCACCAAAAAGAAGTCATATTTTTGGTCTTTTCTTTTTCTATTTTTTTGGATTTTTGTATTTTTCTAATTTTTTCCCCTTTTTTTCAAACACAAAATCAAATTGAAATGTTACTTAACCCTAAAAACGATTTACAAAAAGGTAACCAAATCAAAAAGCTAATCAATATCTAAAAAATTCCCAACAAAAACCAAATTCTAAAACAAAGCAACCAAAGCTTCAATCCCAAGTGATTTGTCAATCAATCCCATTTTGAAGTCTCAAGTTCTCTAAATTGTTATGAGTACAAATGAACTAAATATATCACAACTTACAATGAAGTAAATCAAAGTATAAGCAACTAATAAGAACAAAACTAAGAGAAAGAAAACTGCTCAAACTGAAGGAAATAGAAACTTGCCATTTTCAAGTTTTTCAAAACTTTTTTTTTCAACGTTTAAGCTTTTCTAATTTTTAGTGGTTTTAAAGTTTTCTAATTTTTTTTTGAATTTTTGAGAATATTAAAGAAATGAACTAAACTAAGTCATAATTGATAATGAAATAAGCAAAGTAAGGTAGAACATATCCAACTAAAAAGAAAGTAGCTAAGAAAATGAAAATATGACCTAATCTTATGCCGTCGTCCCCAACAACGACGCCAAAAAAACTTGTTTGGGATAAATTTGAGTATAAAACAGAAGCCGCAAGTGTACAGCTTTTGCTGTAGTACTTGAGGGTCGTATCCTCGGGGAAGAGGATGAGATTACGGTTACAAAAGGATGGATTAACTAATTAATCTAATGTTAACTATAATAAACCAAATTAAATCATTCAACAAGAATACCCTAACTCAACTGAACATTTGTGCTACTAACTCAACCAACATTCAATCGAAACTAAAACCTAGAGCCTGAAAAACTGAAATTAAACAGAGCTAAAATGTGAACCAAAACCATAAGAAATTAGCTCACTAATTAACTAGTTAATCTCAAATTGACCAGAGCCTTAAACAGGGGAAGGGGACACCAACAACAATCATCCATCATCATCAACAACCAAATTCCCAAAATTTGAACCAACCACAAACCAACTACTAATCTAGGTATACAATCAGAAGCAGTCAAGTTAATCCAAGCAACAACACCAATTTGACATGCCTCAAACTCAAGGGCAGGCGAGATGAAAATAGAACCATTCAACCGCCATATTCAAACCAACCATCAATCAAAACCATCAAATTAAACCCACAAAATCAAACCATAATATATTAACCAAACCATAGTATCAACATAACTAAAGCAAATAATTTAATCTAAATGCATCAAACCAGCTTCATCATTCGACCAAACAGAGCAGATCATAGAAACAATCATAATCGTCAAGCCAAATCAAACTAAACTATCGTCAACCAGAGCATGAGCAATCGAGAGATAGGTTAGAGAGACCGAGAGCAAACCTAAGAAAACAGTACGCACTTGCATCAAAACAAATGAACGCTAGCTACTGGGAGGGGCAGATCGAGGGCAAAACGAATAGGGGAGATGAACAAACTCAGAACCTGGAACACGGGAGATGAATAAGAAGAGCTCACTGCCAACCAGATCAGAACAGAACTTCACCCCTCACCATTAATGGTGGAAACACCATGGCCATGTTCAACTAGAACCAAACAGGGGAGGGGAAAAAATCGACTAACCCAAAGCCAAAATCATTACAATTGTAGGCTTAATTCATGAACATCAACCAGAGATTAACAAAACCAGAATTATTTACATGAAATCCGAGACCCAGGACCTAACTAACATCAAACCCTAACCCTTAAAATCGAAAAAAATTGCATCTGAATTTCAAGAGAAAACTTCAAAAATTAAGCTAATTAAACCTCAAAACAGAAGCTAAACCTTAATAAAAACCCTAATTACCTAGCTTCCAATGCCGTAGCCTCTTTATACTCAAAACCTCTTTCGCTTCTCTACCCTTGGATTTCGACAATCGTTGATGGTCACGATGGGGGACAGCGATAGTGGTGCGTTGGCATTTGCTACATGATTTTCGGTGAATGGTGGATGAAAATGGTGGTGAGAGAGATGATGGTGATGAAGATGATGGAGAGAGATGATGAGGATGATGGAGGGGAAGTCGGGGGTGTGGTTTGGGTTTTTAGAACCCGAGTGAGGAGAGAGGAGAAGAAGATAAGTGAGAAGGGGGGTGGGGTAATTTGGGGGTCACGTGACTGGCACAGCTGGGGAGAAAAATCAACACGCGTCTTGTACGTGAGACTGGGGGGGGTTTTAGGTTTTAGTATTATTTATTTTTTTCTCTTTTTCTTTTTCCTAACTTTGGGCTAAAGTAACGGGCTTTTAGGATTGGGTCGGGTCAATTTGGCCCAATTCTTCATTTCTAGCATTTTTAGCTTTTTTTTTTTTGCATTTCTCCATAATTATTCTCATTTTGTTTAAAACCTACAAAACAAACTCAAATAAAATAAAAACCTAAAAATGCGATTATTACGAGCATAAGTTAGGTATAAAAGTATAGTAAAAATAACACATTTTTTGCACGAACAGGGGTCATATGATAGGGGCTCTGAAAATGGGTTAAACACCTTGAACTAAGTTGATCTAAAAATCAATGTTTCTTGGGGGAAAACAATCTTGAAAGTCCTCAGATGAAACATCCCTAAATTCACAAATTGTAATTATGGATATATATATGCTGAGTGTGCTTGCATCTCACTAATATTCAATGCATTACTGACAAGATAACTGACTTGCATGCACAGTGTAATTAGGGCGGAAATAGTGGTTTTTCTTCCCTCGGTCCATAGAAACACATGTCTAGTCTTTCCTCATTCCTCAAGCTAGCCTTAAGATCTTTACAAGTCATCTTCTATGAGTACACAGTCAGTTTTGGCCAATAATGATAACAAGGTCTACCAATCAAACGGGATTGAATGCCTAATGAATATGGTTCTGGCCATACTAATAGAGGCATATTTATAAAAGATAACACATTCAACTGCTTATTGGTCTCAGTAAATTTAAATGACAGGGGGACAATCTAAAGTGTAAAGAGATGTAACCACACCATGAACTCTTACAAAGATATTTCTTTATTGGTTACAAAGGACAGGCATGTAAGCTGAATGAATGAAAGGATGAAGATTCATAATGAAAGATAATGAAAGAGGTGAGGTATATAAATGACATACATATACAAGACATGCGATTTATTCATGATGGTCATGATAGTAAAGTAATTGAACGATGTTATGAAGTTGAGAGTGAGTGTTAAATACTGAAGGTGAAGAAATCTAACAGACTACCAAAGAGGCAATTGAAAGTCTTATGGTACTCGTGGGTAAGTAAAATGACGAATATGAGAGTCAACACCACCAGAAGGAAAATTTTATTCATCTGGTGTTTGAAAGGCCAATACTTTAAGATGAAGGAGTTAGTCTTATAACTGAACATGATGGCATCAACATCCATCAATAACACATTCTGCAGTAAATGGAAGTCTTGGGTAGGCATATAAACTTCAAAACTGCTGGCAGATGGAAATAACACAAATCGTTGTTCATCATTAATAAGATAGGTTGTACTAGTAAAGAAAGGATTGACAAAATAACTTGAGTAACGACATGCAATCACGACCATAAAGTAATATGCCAACACGACGTTACAATACTATAGGAACACGAAGAATATGGATCCATTTAAATGCTGGAAGGGTGCTCAATGACTGGGTCTGAAGCAACCAAAGGCTTTGTTAGTAATAAATGAATAGTGCCCAAATAGAAGCAAGGAGTTAAAGTAGGTGAAAGTAAAAATATGAACAGAGTGATGACTGAACTGTAACTAAAATGGGTTAAATATGCTTAGGAACAACTGCAAATCACACAGTAACGCACACCAAGGGTCATTATAGGCTCCACTATGGAAACAAAGAATTAAATGATTATGATTGTCAGGGTTTGAATCACCTATAAGAAAGGTTGCTCAAATGTGTTTAAAGGACTCCGCACAGATCACATACGAGATTTTTTTTTCATAAACACTCTGTTACAAATCAAGAGAGTGTTAGTGGTAAAGAAATGATGCCTCTGAACAATTCAAGGTAATTAGGGCAGAAATAAGTCAATGATAGAAAGTAATGGGAACATTACTGACGTAAGGTCTTAGTGTCAAGACCAGATAATTCCTATACACGGCAGCTTAATCTTACTCGTACCACCCATATAATGCCAAGTTGCACAACATAAGCTACTAACTGTTATCACCAGACATAAGCACTCATTGTAATGTTTATTTCATACTGGTTCACCTCAAAGATATTACCTCACAAGGCATTTCCTCATCTAAAGGTTTATTTACATCTAACTTGACATTTTATTAATCCCTTCAAAAGTTGCAAATGGCATCCCCACATCGGGTTTCAACCATCATTGAACCTACGATTAGGTATATTAACACACCTCACTAAAACTCTCAAATCCTAGGGCAAAACAGAAAGAGTTCTGCCTAAAAACTGACTAAAACCCGGCTTAAAACCTTATAATAGATACATTAAATGAAAAGAAATACTTTAATAGCTCGACAGCCACACGCCGGAGTTCATAACTCAATGGGTCACACACATGGAGTGCACGATTGCAAAAATTTAAGCAAATGAGTGAAATGAAACATACAATACAACTCCTAGATAAATAAAAGCATGCCTTACTAGCAAGTCACCCAAATGGTTCCACACTCCACTTTGCTAATGTTTGAATTTTAGGATATTACCAAATGATTGAATCACCCAAATTGAAATGGTTCCTCCTTATATGCCCATACATATGAACTTATAGTCAATAGCTCATTTAGCTGGTCCAACAAAACTCATACACACCTTAATACTCATAAACACTTGATAGCTCATAGTGGCTCTTAAAACCTTAGCTCTGATAGGAAATCTGTAATGCCCCCTTATTAAGCATGTTTCACTGTTTGTAATCATTATTCTGATTCCCTCAATTACAACTGATAAACTTGATGATCGGGGTGTTACCGCTGTCCCAAGAGGACAAGGCTTGCTGCAAGTGTACTAGAGATAACATAGTCAGGCATAACTTCAACCATATGCACTCACTCATTAACCAACATAAGGTTTCTACACTACAGTAAAGAAATTCACCACAAAGCTTACACTTCCATACACTGAAGATTACAAAATACGACTCCAAAGTATGCATGGTCTATATCACTGCTGATTCATCCAAGTTTCCCTTGCTTACCTATTCTCTTTGGCTGACTCGTTATCATGCTTTTCGGCTAACTTGCTAGCATGTGGGCGGGCGATTCACTAAGCATTAAAACAAAACATGAAAACATTTAGAACTCTGAGCCAAAACTCAGTACATGCATTCCTGTATTGTTAAATGATCACTGCATAAATTGGTTGGGCACCTGCTTTGCAATTCATTTTAAGTTAAAATAGTGAATAAGATGAATGTAAAACTGTATTTCTAGTTCTTATCTGACAGTGAACCCCTTATAACTGTTATGATCTATGCGGCTACCATTCACTGCCACCTTTTTTTGCACAGTTTGGGGCCAAACTACTTAAGTACTAGGCTATTATGTGGGATTGAAATCAAGTTTAATAGGGCATATACTGAAAACTTATGTATTTATGCACTTCACTGCCTGTTATATGTCCATAGTTTACGTTACAATTATTGCTTATGTTTTAGTAATTGTTCAAACACATATAATTCTCATACTACAAACCAATTTTCATTGCATATATTGCTTCAGTACATTTCATTACCATCTTCACTTACATACACATAACTCAAACATACCATTTCTTACTAGCAGAAACCAACCTCACTAAAGCTACAAAATTCCTCATTTGAACACTTACCTTCTTCTAAGCTACAATACTATCATCATCATTTTAACACAACCATCGACAAAATATACAACAAAAATCCCTGAACACAACAACATAATCACCTTCAAGGAATCATAAATTTTTATTAGCAAGCTCCTCATTTCATGTCTCATCTCTGCCACTTCACTCATAATAGAGGACATTTCCCCCTTTAGCTTAGCTATATCATCCACATTTATAGCAACTTCAACTGGGGATCCTCCTCCTACCCTCTGCCTTCCTCTGTTCATACTACTACCTGGTTGAAGACCTCCTCTACTTTCTCTCTACCTTCTTCTTTTGCCCAGCAAATGAAGCCTCCACACTTCATACATGACATATATGGCCTTAAGAAATTCCTCTTTGATCTTGACACACGCTGCTCCAATTCAGTTGGTTGCCTACATTTTCGACAAAAAACTTTTTCCCTTAATGCTGCAGACCCAAAGCTTGAAGAAGCGTCCATGGACTCCTCCTTCAAGCCCACAAAAAGCAAAACAATTTCATATTGAGGACCAACCCTAACAGATATACACTTTAACTTCGTCTTTTTGACCTCTTTTTCAAAAACAAATAAAAAAATCAGTTGTTCTTACCTTCTCAGCTATGGCAGAGGCAAGACGGGCTTGTGGGAGACGAGGTGAGAGATGGAAATGAAAAAGTCAGAACACTTTTTTTGAGTTTGTTTTTGCAAACGTTTTCAAAGGACACAAACCTATTTAAACCCAGCTAGAAGGGCATGTTAGGTACTTCAGATCCTTTCCACCAAACTTCACATACCACGTCATTCACCTGGCCGGACATGGGTGTTATAATAAATCAC
Source organism: Selenicereus undatus (assembly GCA_017589665.1). NCBI lineage: Eukaryota > Viridiplantae > Streptophyta > Magnoliopsida > Caryophyllales > Cactaceae > Selenicereus > Selenicereus undatus. The sequence continues at coordinate 56,374,678 of JACYFF010031955.1, forward strand.
CATCAACGGTCAGGGGAGCCTTGTTTCAACTAGAAAAATACAAGGCTGAAAAAATTAATGCGCAAAACCTGAAGGGAGCCAAGTGCAAATTACCCAAACTATTAGAATTCACATGACCCATAGGCAAAGCCAGCAGGTATTTAGTTTAATACCGTTTCAGTAGCCATCAATCTAATAACCAATCGCCTAAGCCTTCGCCCAAGCTCAAATTTTCCTTATAAACTTGTAGTTCTATTTTTCCTTTTATTGCTCTATTTAGCACTAATTTGCACTATTACTTCTCAAAATGATCACATTTTAAACTCAACAGAAGAATTATTAATCAAACTAGCATTTTTTCTCAATCAAGTTACTTAACCTATTTAAGCAACCTAAGCTTTCTCATCCAAATAGTTGAGCACTTAACCATTTCCCTCATAGTTCAGTTACCTAACTAGTTCATTTAGCTCAAACATACCCTTAAATTCAACATCCTTGGACCCAACAATAGACGTAAGAATCAATTTTACATCTAAAGTTGCTAACATGAATTATCCAAGAAAAACATACACATATCCTAATTAATCCAATCTTCATACAAGCACAATTACATTATCCAACTCTCTCAATTTGCACAAGTTAACTAAGCTTCAACATAACTTGCCCAAAACTTCAATGAAAAGATACAATTTCGTAATTTAGATCTAGTAGAAAATAGGTTAAGAAAGGTTACCTTCGAAAGGGTGACGGGCAAAACTAGTTGGATGTGGGATGGTTGCAAAGTTTTTGGTGTTACTGGTGGGTAGCAATGGTGGGAGGTGATGGTGAGGCAATAGAACTAGGTCCCCCGCTCTTTGGTGTAGTGAGGAGATAGATAGAGAGAGGATGAGAGTATATTTCATTTTATCGGTATTTAATTTAGATGAATCCTTTTCGAATAACAGCTTGAAACACCCATCTCTTCCCTACTTGTAAAATGCCAAACCACTCCATCTCTCTACTCTTTTGCTCTTCTGTTTTTTCTTTTTGGCTCCATGCAATTAAATTTAGGCTTATCCATTGAAAATTTTAGCATATGCTAAAAACATAGCAAGACAATTATCATATTTTAATTTGACCATTTATATATGTATTTTCTCTTTTCTTTTTCTTCTCTCTTTTTTTTCCCAAATGCTCCTTTAAGTAAATCCACTCAGTCTATGATCAAAAATATGCTCCAACCGTGCTCGTGCATATGTCTGTATGTAACTACTTATAATCACATAACCATATGTGCTTAGGCATGTTTTATAAATGTATGGTTACAATTAAGTGAATTATCTAATTGAACCTTGCATTTTTAACTAACTAAATTTTCACGCAACTCACTGTACTAATCATCATTATAATCATATTCTTAATATGAAATTAAAATAAATAAAAGTATTAAACAAGGATTAACTAATGGGGTGTTAAACATGTACTCCCAACCCAAAAACACAAGTTCATGCCACACATGCTGACAATATGTGCACTTCACTGTCCACATTTTATTGCAAATTAAACGTATAACTAATGCACATCAAGCATATTATTGATGCACACTAAACATAAAATTAATACACACCATATATTTTGCATGTAAACTATATATTTTGGATGTTTGGCTTGTCTCTCTATCTTTTTCTTTTGTCTTTTTCACAATTGTTTATGATATTGTTTATTTATTGTTAATATGTATAACAAATAATCACCATATATATCATAAATTATGTTTTTATTTGTTTTACTTTATCTGTTCTTTTACTATTATTCAATTATAATTACTACCTAAATGATATATATATAATAATAATCACCAAGTATGATGCCAATGTTCACTAGACATTATACTAATGCTAACAAATTAAATAATTCTACTGCCCATCATATATAATAGTAGTATTCACTAAATACAATATGAATGCTTACTAAATCCTTTCAGATGTTCATTGTAGATTAAATTTAGTTGAATAGAGTATATTAAAGAAGAAATAAAAAAGGGAATTATAAGCTCATTCTTATTTTCTATACCCTCATTTACAAAAAGTCCAAGTGACTATGGATGTAATATTGCACACCACACATATAAGTAATGCACACCATATATATATATATATATATATATATATATATAGCTATACACTCCAAATTTGTACCACCTATGCACACCAAATAGAAAACTAATGGACATGATATATTTTCCTTATACATTATATATATGTTATATGTTTGATTCGTTGCTCACCAAAGATAAAACTGACAGACACGATATATTTTGCTTATACATTATATATATTTCATGCGTTTGGTTTATTGCTAACCAAATATACATATTGCACACCAAATAAATAACTAATACACACCACATATATAACTGGTGCACAATTCTCTAAGAATTATTACAATAGACCGATGATCAAAATCCCTCCAGCATCGGACTTTGCACCTCATTTAGACAAAAGAAATATATATTTTACTAACATTCACCAAACATGATACTAATGCTCTCAAATATAATTCAAACCATATATAATTCAAACCATATATAATACTAGTACTAACCACAAAGTGATAAAAGATAAGTAATTTATAGGGTCAATCTTATTTTTATGCACCCATTCAAAAAAATAATTAAAAACTTTGACTTAATAAAATCGATAAAACTAAGATATATTTAATCTTTGATATGTGTGATTTATTATTCTTCATTGTTTTGAAATGGCACAAGGTATTCACTTTGTAATTTTATACTTCCTGTTTTGTAGAAGTTTTACATTTGAAACTATGAGTTTTTCTTTTAGTTTGAGTTTTTGTTTTATTGTCGAATATAACTTCTAAATTTGCTTAGTAGAAAGACCTGGGATGGATGCCTGACTGCTATTTTTTGCGCCAAGATTGTTTACGACCTCAGTCTACACTGTGGCATTTGCTGCTTCTTGACCAGAGCCCCTACCGTGTCCGCCAGTCATGTGGCCTTCTCTGCCGCCACATCTGTTGTGTCCTCTTCCTCGGCTTCCCCAAGCGGATGAGTATCCGATAATGTCGTAGCAACTGGACTTGTTAAGCCCATATTGCTCACAGTGTTTGCAAGGTTGCTTCTCAACTCCCGCTGTTTGTTCTTGTACCACGAAAGCCACAACTTACTCACCATGATAATATCTGTCTCATGATACTTTTGTGGTTTTCTTCTTACTGAATCTTTTTAAAGATTGTGTCAAGTTGAGATAATGGGTCAAGCACAAGCACTTGCCTTTGAATGGTGAACAAAGAGTCATTGCTCAAACCCATGAAAAATTGATGAGTTTTCTCTTCATCTACCATCTTTTCAACTTTAACTCCAACTCCACACTCACACTTCCCACTAGTACAAGGTGGTCTCTTGGCATAGTTCTCTAACTCACACCAATCCTCATTAATTTTGAGTAAAACTAGAGCTGGAAAACGGGTCGGGTCGGATCGGCCAATTTAATAAACGGGTCAATTTCATATTGGCCTTGAAAATAGCTTAGATTTGCTCAAAACAGAACAAGAAGTTTTCACACTAAACGACCAAATCATGTCGTCTTCGGGTCAAAATCGGTTTAGTTCGGGTGGGGTTTGTGTTTCTCTCAGTAACTTCGGGTCGGGCTCGTGTCGTATTATCATGTCAAGTCAAACTTTCCCGACTCTAAGTAAAACTTGACCACCTCAACTCCTCATTACTTGCAAGAGGGTAGGTCAATTTTTAACTAGTGTATTTTGGGGCCGTTTGCTATGGCACATCTCTTGCATAAATTTACCCACATTGCTTATGTCATTTCAATGTAAGTAATGCTAGTATAGAGTTTGGGATCAATGACGTTCACAATCCATGAACAGATTATGGAGTTGACCACCTCCTAGGTGTTCCTTGGGTCGCCACCTTCTTTAGGTTTTGGTCATGCTAGGGTTCCTTCTGTGAACTGGAGTTTATTTTTTGCTTTTAATGCCGTCTGTACTGCTTTTTGCTACAAATCACAATTTTTCCCATTGAATATTACAAAAGTGATGCCAATTCTTGGTCCCTCAGATGGATGTAAATAATAAGATGATTGGTTTTCAATCATAAATTTCTTACCTTCCCTTATGGATCTTATACCATGAAAACATTTAGGAGCTTGAGAAGAAATTTTATGAATACTTATATATTTTTTTTGCTCACCTTGATTCATTCGAAAATATGGAGTCGTACAATGCAATATATACATGCATAATACCTAGCATATTGCCCAAGCTAGCTATGTAACAAATTGTAACACAATTAGGAAAGATCCCACACAAATCCTAAATCAAATTGGAAATAATCTAGGAAATATTAAAGAAATCAGCAAATTTTTTGTCTTTCTTCACGTGACTTGCGATGAATATACATCATATTTCATTTTCAAAGGTTTGGTCTCACCCCCTATTCATCCTCTCTTGTAGCTGCATGCTACACTTTTGTCAAATTTCTTGTTAATTTTTTTTTGTTTTTCTTATTAAATCTTGTATAGAACCTAGGGTGGTTTTGTATTCAAAGCTAATTCTGTAATGGATGAGCAATTAGTTTAGAATGGGATCGCTGGGCAGATAGTCTAATTACTTAATTATCATAAGAAGAGGTTGGTTGTTTTCTCAACTTCTGATAACAATTTATGTTCTATTTTAGTAGTATTTGACATTTTTTTGTAGTTTGTTACTTGTCACACGCTGCATTTTCGGAGACTTTTAGCATGTTTCGTGACATTCTAGACTGCTCTAGGATCTTCTAGACCATTCTAGAACCTTCCAAAGTGTTCTGGGGTCTTCTAGAATATCCCATAACCTTTTAGGTTATGCTAGAGCTTTTTTAGAACACTCTAGAATGCTCCACAATGTTTCTGAACATTCTAGACGATTACAGAATATGCAAATAGTTGTAAGGGAGGATCTAGAAGCTTATTATCAGCCGTAGGATGAAATTGATCTCCACCATCCATTGAAAATGTAGAAGCCTATTAATATCCCTAAGAGGGCTCATTTATAACAATCCAGGTTGAGAGCAATATACGCGCAGAGTTTTCCCCAACTACTCTTATGTATTCTCTTATCCTCACTCTGCTTGCTTAGTCTCCTTGTGTCTAAGTCAAGTTTTAAGAAGGCTTACTAGCAAACTTAGAAGAGTTTCTAGCTAGCGTCGGAAGGGATTTGGGTTGTGTGGAAAATCATCCTATAACAGTTGGTATTAGAGTCAAAGTTTGGAGACACAATGCTGAGTATTAGTGAGGCTCCTATTAGCAACCAACATGGTGTCAAGATCAGCAAGCATAAGAAGAACTTGGTCAACTTCCTGAGGAAAATCTAGCTGATAGACACCACCATGTTCGACTCGAGGGATAAGGTCAATGACGTAGACTAACATATTGTGGAGCTTGAGTCCAAAGTGCATAACGAGGAGCTTTAAACGGAGGTGCAAGGTGCTTTAAACATGACGATCAAGGACTTCTTCAAATAGGTAGAAGTCACCCTTGAGACCAATGTTGTCATGGAGGATGTGAAGCTAAATGCAAGCAAAGACAAGCTTAAGGCTCTTAAATAGATACAAGAGGAATCAAGGAACAAGTTAGGTTGAGCATGACCCAAAAGGCTAGTAGGGCGCCATCAAAGTAACTTTAACTCTAGGGTTCAATGCTCCCAAGCCTCCAGCCTATAACAAGGTAAGGGACTCAAGGGAGCTTGACACTCTTTATAAAAACTTGAAGTTTACTTTAGGGTAATGGGTATCGTAGATGAAGCGCCAAGATTAGGGATGAAAAAGGCTGGCATAGAACACCTCACTGGCAAGTGTTTGGTTGAGTGTTGAAACTTGAAAGGAGTGCTCAAAGATATAAGATAAGGCACCTAACAATAACAAGAAAGATGGGGGAGGACTTGACGAATTTCACGAGAGAGAGAGAAGGACCGGTCAAAGACAGAGACAATTGGAAAAATAATAGTAATGAAAACTTTTCTATGACCAAGATCACATGTTTCATTTGTGATGAATCTCATTGTGTTTGAGTGGCCATACTAGGGCCAACGTGTAGCGCCCGTGAATGAGCATTCAAATATAACAAGGGCATCACCTACTTAGGTAAGCAATGAGGATGTTGTTCTTATAGGTGGGGGAGAATTCTGTGAGCTAAGTTTCTAAATAATTTGTCCCATAATTTATGTAATGCTTCAGAACCTTCAATGCTATTCTAAAACCTTCTAGTCATACTAGAAATTTAAGAACTTTCTTTACCTAGAATGCTTCATAATATTCTATAATGTTCCTGCTTCTTCTAAGCAATAGAGGTTGTAGATATATGTAAGGAAATATCCAAAAGTTTACTATTAGATGTAGGATCAAATCAATCTACACCATCCATTATGAAGGTTTAAAGGCTATAAATACTTGCTCCCCCCAGGTGGGTCATCCAACTCTTGAGGCAATAAGTGGCATTATCCTAAATTCTTTTGGGTTTTCTTGTTCAGTTTGCTTAGTTGGCTTCCTAAGCTTAAACTAAGTAGTATTGCGAAGACTTACTAGCGAACTTGACTAGGAGAAGTAAAGTCTGCTAGCATCATACGGGGATTAAGGGTTGTGTAGAATCATCCCGATTGTTCTATTTTGTTAGGCATTATCTGCAAGCAACTTTGACTTATTTAATAATGAATATGCAAAAATTGTAATGAATTATTTTTGTTGTGATATAGAATAAGTCAATATGAAAAAGTTAAAAGAGAATCTCAGTGTATCTAATTAAACTAGAGATTGTAATGTTGAAAATACTTTTGAAGAGAAATAATAGTTAGAGGGATGGTAGAGAAAGGTTATATTGTAAATCCTTCTGGTAATGATGGTGATAAAGGTCCTCTAAAGATAATAAGGGTGGGCGAAGGTGTTATATGGATACTGAATGTAAGGGTTGGTTTGATTTCAATGTAAGTAAGAGTTAAAAAAGTTGCCAAGAAGAGGACTAGTCCACCAAATACAACTAACGTTTGTAATAAGCCATAAATATTTCATGAATCAAATGTTGCAATACGTAGATCTCGTAGGAAATAGTTTCACAGCTTTGTTATTTTGGTTATATTGTTTATTGAATGAAAAGGGATCTAATATGGATTTTCTTATAATGTACGATTGGAGTGATAATGAGGTTTCTGACAGAATAAAGACAGAAAAAAAAGTCAAAGTGGTTAGAGATTCTATTATCATGCCACCTTTACAGCAAGTTTACGAAGACAGTTTGTTGTATCAAGGGGAGGATAAATTTCCAAATCCTAAGAAATATATGAGAAAAGAGATAGATATGTAATCTTATGTTAATGCTGGTGAATTGGGTGTTTAAAATTTTTAATATTTATAGATGTGTTTGCCTTTTTTTAGGGGGGGCAATTGGCAGCAGCCTCTTATAAGGATTGACCTCCCTAAGGGTAGGAGTGAAGCTAGCACTTCATGTTAAGGGGGGCCGTAGTATAAACATATTGGCTCCAGATGTAAGAAATAAGAGGAAATTATCATTGTCGATAGAAATAAAAAATTGCAACACACCTAAAATGGAAATGTACCTACACTTAAGTTCATAGATTACCACATAATTGCAAAATAATGAAATTTTAAAATCCTAAAAATTTTATAAGCATGCGTCCTAATCCTATAATCTGTTTAAAAAAAAGATAATTCTACATATAGTGAAAGTCTAACTTTAATTGTTTTACCACTAATGAAAATTATCGTTCAATTTGCTTTATGAAGTAATTTAACTTGGCTACTAAAATTATGACAAGTTATCCACTATATCATGAATATATATTTTAAATATCAATTGGTTATAGTAAAACTTCTATTAAAATTAGGTATGCAATTAAAAAATTAACTTTAATATAGAAAGATATGATGAAATTATTAACATATAGAAAATTTCCATGAATGCAAGAATGGAAATTATAGATGTATATATTGAGAGTAGCTAGAATTTGAACAGGTTTAAAAAAATAGAGATAATATCATATATAATTAATCGTGAAAAAGAAAACCCCTCAAGAAAAAGGCAATGATTGATACAAACTTAATCAAGGATCAACAATACACAATATGGAGAGGGCAAATGAAAGGGCCCATGTTAGGCCTCCAAGGGAAGCAAATACAGAGGGGAAAAAGAAATAAAATGTTAGAAGTAGAGTTCGAATACAGAACTCTAAGTTTGCTTTAAAATTTGCTTGCCCTCATGGCAAATGCAAGATTAACAAAGATAAAAATTATATAAAGATTTTTTTTTTTTTGTCAGGGGAGTCGTGGCCACCCTTGGCCTAACTGTAGCTTCACCTCTGCCTAAGGGTGAGATCCCCACAAATGGTCCGACTTGTGAGCTAGGGACTCTATTTTTTTAGAAGAAAATTTAATTATTTTACTTTTTTTTATAAAACAATAGGCAGAACTAGGCTATAAGTTTTCGAAAAACTAGGCCTTGGCCTTGGACAAAGAACCCGTCGGGTTATCTAGCCAGATGCAGGTCCAGTTTCCTGGCCTAGGCTCTGGCAGTAGCCTCGGGTTGGCCAAATATTCACTTACAAGTCTGATCCAGGAACCCAATCGGGCTCCTAGATAAGTCCAGAACCTACATTCAGGCCTAAGCAGGTTCTCCTGTTAAGAACAGAACCTACCCACCCAATTCCAGCAATGTCGAAGCAAGAAAGAGATGAAATAACAAAGGAAAAGTCCGAAACTTTAACTAATAGAGTTCACCCATTCCAAAGCAACTCATACTAATAGCGATAAGCAAAGAGACATCGAAGCGACAAAATGATTTTGCTTCATAAAGATTTTAGAAACGTCCTTGGGTAATCCCTAGTATGGGAACCATCTTTGACTCCTTAGTCTCGGACCGAGGATGTAGATGCGAGGACAATGGTACGGTGATGAGAAGGGGTGCATTTCATCATTAGTCGCCCTCACTGATGGCCTCTACTATTCGACACAGGAAATTAAAACTTAATCAAACTAACATACACTCATACAACAGCTTAGTAGCATTTATTCATATAAAATTACCATTTAAATTATTAGAGCAGGGAGGGATAAAACTAATTAAAGTTTACATCTTTGCAAAATCGCAATCAACAAAATTAAAAGAAATAAAGAGAAAGGAAAAAAAGTTATAAAATGCACCCTCAGGATAACCAACCTGAATCTGCTAAGAACGCAGCAAAGTGATGCTTTCTTAAACCGATTGCCTAATTTTTCCTCTCTAAGCACTGATTCTTTCTCTTAGAAAAGGAATCCTAAAACTGTTCCCTATATTTCCTCTCACCTTAGTTATGACTCTCAATGATTTTGGGTCAACATATCACTCTAATGATTTTCTGTCATCCTTCCAGCCGAAGCGATGACCCGCTTTTATACTAGTTGAGCATATTATATGAACCAACCTAGGAAAAGGAGACCTAATCCTACTCTCGTTATGCTTAATCTAAAAATATTGACTTAATAAGATCGAACTCTAATTAATTAATCAAAATTAATCCAATTCGAAATCTAGACACGAAAAGCTAATTCTAGCAGGGGTTTGTTTGACTAGCCTAATAAAAACAGGTCTCTTTGAAGTAGAAAAGACGGGATTTTGACCAAGAGCCTGGTCAATTCCCTCTTTGAGGAACCCACTGTGTTCTCCTTAAGACTGGCCCATTAGGTCAGTTTCGCCTAAGGCCTACTTTATTGACTAAATTTTTTTCTTTTTTTTCTTTTAGGCTATAACTTTGTTGGGCCCCTGAGAAATCAAATTAGGATATTAATTTCGTCATTAAGCTATTAAAATAGTTGCCATTTTTAGGCATCTAAAGTTAGCCCCCGGTTTGGCCAAGCGGGAATACTGCAAAGGTCAAAGTAGTGGTTACTACTTGTAATTGTTTATGTGGCTGTGATGAAGTAGAATCCAAGCCTGACCACTGAAGGTCCTCAAACTTGGCGATGCCAACTTTTGCCTTGACACTGGCCGATGATGTTAAATCCAAGCCTGATCAATGAGGGTCCTAAGACTTGGTGCCCACCAACTCTCGCTGCGATGGTGACCGATGTTAGAAATCCAAGCTTGGCCACTAAGGGTCCTGAGACTTGGCACCCACCAACTTTCCTCGTGATAGTGGTCGATCTTAGAAATCCAAACCTGGCCCCTGAGGGTATTGAGATTTGGCGTTTGCCTACTTTCACCGTCATGGTGGCTTGATGATGTCCCATTGTGCCAAGAAGTAGCGAGTTCTTATCATTTCGCCAAATTAGCAGACCTTTTGCCGGTCTAGCAGATTGGTGACCTTTCACCGGTCTAGCAAATTTCCTTGTCGCTGGTCTAGCGGGTTTCCTTGTCGCCAGAAGAGCAGACCTTTTGCCAATCAAGCTGATTCTTAAATTTATCCCTAATGCCGGATTAGCGGAACTTTCTCCAATCTAGATGATTTTGATGGTCTCATTATGCTGTGACAATAGTATTGAAATGTCCCATTGTCCCGTGAGTCCGCGGCAAACCTTAGCGTTGTGGATGCCCAAAGATCTATAGCTAGATCCTTGAGAACTTGGTGGCTTTTGAGCCTGAAGACCTATAGTCAAATCCCTGTGAACTTAGTGGTGTTTGGACTAGAAGACCTATGGCTAGGTCACTAATGAACTTATTGGGGTTTGAGCTTGATGATTGATCCTCGATGACCATTTGGCATGAGATATTGAGATGCTGCATCTTCAAGTTTAACTTTTTCGCAGCTCGAGTGTCGAAGTCATCTCCTTCTGATGGGAGACTAGTGAATGTTAAAGTGTCTTGAAGTTAGGTTGATGTCCTTTCTATAATGATGCTTGTGTAAAGCCTTCTTTAAGGATGGAGCCACTACTTTGACTGAGCCTGATTGAGGCGAGGCTCGAAGCATAGATGTCTTCTACGACAGCTGTTGACACCGTTTTGAGAACCTTTAATATATAATCATGGCTAACTATTGTTATGTGCCCTCACTATAGGGTTACTGTGAAGGGTGACTACACTCTTCTTCAATCCAAGGTTACCAAGTGATCAAGGTAGAGGGAGGTCTAGTAAATAGATTAAAGACCCATTTTACTAGCCTAGGTTAAACTAGGCATGTATGCTCACTATGCAAACTTATTTGTGTTGATTGTGCTGATTGTGTAAGCATGTGATGACCTAACCTTGTTTTCAAGTAGGTGAAAGTCTCATGCTAAGTTTGGGGTCCATTGGATAAGACCCGATTAAGGTAAAGCTCAGTTGATGATGCTCCATGGCTTAAGATAAGGGTAAAAAGTTAAGTGATTTTGGGTTAGGCTATGAATTACCTAAGATAAGAAATCTTTCTTTCAATGGAGGAGTAACTTTTAGTTTTGCATTAAAGTGCTCTAATTTTGAAGAAACCCTCAATTTTTTGTTTATTATAGTAGAGGCCCTACATGTGTAAGGATAGTAATAGCCAAATATGAATATGCTAGTTTTAATTGGAGTAGCCCCCAATCCAATAGAATAAATGTCATACTTTCCATGTTGGGAAGATGCTTTGTTAGTGCTGCCTAGAGTAGCCACTAGTTCAGTGCAAAGAATATGATTATCTATACGTCAGGAAATATTTTCCTTGAAGAGAGCCCTAAGTGTCTATGGAAATATCAGGGAGCCTCACGTCTTGTATAATGGGTGAGTGTCTGTTTAGGAAAGCTGAGAATATGAAGTGAGTATTAGCTCTTGAATTTATAGTCATAGTTGAGACTAAGAGTCCTATGTTTTGGAATGGGGGTGAGATTAGAGGCTATGATGATTAAGAGAAGGTGGTAAAGTATGTGAATGGTTTGTCAAATATGATTCGATGAGCATAGGCAATGAAATGCTTCTTTATTCTCTAAAGTTCAAGGTTTTATTTTCACTCTTCTTTTACCTGGTCAGCCTTTTCAGGTTTTCGGGCTAGCTGCTCTTTTCTCCTTTTTTTAGAGACCAAAGGACTCAATTGAGATTTTTCTTTATTGGAAGAAATCTTTGTGTTCGGTCCTCAAAGGGGTTACCTAGGTATCCAATGTAGAATCTAGCCAATCGTAGTTCCAGAGTAAGTATATGTAGCTTAAAGTGTGGACACCTCCACGTTGACTTTTTGAGGTAGGCTTTTGGTTAGGGTGTCAAAGGAATGGAATAAGGATAAAGGCTCAAACAATCCTTATGAAATCCCCAAGTGTGCGGGGAGATGAAGTTAGGGTGAATCTGCAACTTCTTTCTTTCTTTATCCTTCTTGTTTTCAAACTCTCTTCTTCTTCCTTTTTTTTTCCTCTTTTTTTTTCCATTTTCTCTTTAGGTCGGACCATTTGGTCTGAACTTTTCTTTTTTTTTTATTACTGATTTTGATATTGGTGCCACCCATGACACACTCGCACTCCCTGGTTCGATCAGATGTGGCTATAGAAGAAACATGCTTATTTGAAGGCTCAAAATGATTCTAAGTGGAAACTTATCAAGTTTGACAAAGGTATTGATGCATGTTGTGAAAAAGGCCTCCTATTCTAGGCATGTCCTTAAAGCTGTATGACTTATTGGAATGAAATTTCGATCTTTTCCCTTTTTCAAATGATGAAATGAAATCCTCAATCTCTTTTTTATTTCTCTCCCTCTCCTTTTGCCTAGCTCGCCTTGTTAGGTTTTCAAGCTAGCCCTCGTTTTTTCAACTGTGGATTCTTCATACGACAGAAACATTCTAGAATAGGGAGTGTATAGGAGAAGACATTTTGATGAAAAACTAAGTATCAACCTACTCTTTGAAATTAGCCTAGTTTTAGGTACTCTTTTGTGGAGACGCTTCTTCCACAAGCATACCGAAATTCCTTAACACCATGAAGCTTTTGAACGGCACAACCATCGAATGTTTCCTATATGTCGGTTGTAGATTCCTGATAGACAAACTTACCAGATCAGCCCCTAAGGGGTTCACCATATGAGTGGCCTTCGCCCTCCATCAAGCAAGAAAGTCATAAAAGCTTTCCTTTTTCTCTTGCTTAGTTGAGTCTAGGTCTATAAGTGTAATTGGTAGTCAGCATTGCATGAATACTGAATTAGAAATTCTGCACGAAGATCATCCCAATTTGTGACCTTTCATAGGTCTACAGTATTATACCACCTCATCACAGCCTTGTCGAACGTATAAGGAAATATGATGTGGAAGATATCCTCGTAAATTCCTTTTGAAGTCATTACACTAAGAAAATTCCTCATATGATGGTGAGGATTTTCAGTTTCATTGGGCTTGATTTCTAGTATAATGAAATTTGGGGGTAATTTCCCTTTTGGGATTGAAGTGAATCCCGCATAGTCATTAAAGTAATTACACAACATGGAAGATTTCTCAAGTTGTTTTTCTATTCGATTTACTCATAGATCGGTTTGAGGAGTGCTTTTTTCCCCTTTTCTTTCTTTTTGTTACCTTCTTCCCTTTCTTCATTGCGAGGCTTCTCACCAGTTTCATTTAGGGTGCTCTTGACAAGGGTTTGGATTGTAGCAATCATCAATTTCATCTTTTTCTCACTCTCATCTAGTCCAGTTTGCATTTTTTCCATCATCTTCACGAGTTAAGCCAGCTTGTTACCTCCTGCCATTGGGATTGGTGAAGCATTAGACTTTAACTTGAATTTTGAATTTGACCAAACTTGTAGAGTTCTCTTGGACTCTTCTCAAGATAAAAAGTCTCCTGATATGTGGATTTCACTCGTATACCTTCGGAGTCTTCCCTATCTTAAGCAATAAGGTGATGATTTAGAGAGGTGGAATGCTATTAGTGGTCAACCGTGATGGATATGGGCTGAAGGAAATGATTATTGACTTGGAATTTGAAGAGAAAGAAACAATAGCTTGATGGGCTTAAAAGTTTAGGGTGAAATGGGGTTAAGATGTGGCGTTTTAGGTTGAAATCATACCTCATCCTAAATTAGGTCCTACGTTGGGCTTAAACAGCTGACTTATGAGCCTGAATTGAACTCAAGTCTTTCTTAGGTGAATCACAGGTCTACACTGACCTAAGTATGGTTGTGGTTTGGTTTGCCTAGAATGGGCTAATTTTGACACATGAACAGATCTAGATGGACTTATGCAAGGGTCTTAGATCAAGGGGGTGGACGTATGATGCACCTACAATGGACTAATGCATGGATCAAGTATAAGATGCATGATTAGATGTGATCTAGAATGAACTAGCACTTCAAAGGCCTAATGGGCTACATTATAGACTTTGGGCCTAGATAGACTCATGGATTATGTATGATGAGACCAAATGATGCATAACTTTTTTACTATAACCTAACATTAGAGCTCAAAATATGGACTTCATGCCATGAATGTAAACCTATGACGGACTTAAGGACACAAACTAGGCTAGACCACCCTACCTGGATCCCGACCAAAGTTCTAACAAGCTTGAGGCCGACTGACACCCTGACTTCCTGATTCTTCCTTTTTTTTTAAGCATGACGTGTGCATATGGACTTGGGAATCCCAATCGGGATCTAATGCAATCAAAGTGAACGCAGTCTTCTCTATTTTCTTCAACACAGATTGACATGTTAATGACCTGTACCATCTTTTGTAGGCACACGGCTGAGTTAACACCTTTTTTGGACTAAAATTGTCATGAGCTAAACTAGGATCGGAACCTATTCGGATTTAGGGTCAATGATCCTTGTGGGACTCAATTGGCCTGAAAGCTGCTTTGTTTTCTAATCCATTTACTAGACATAATAATGACTTCATGAACCCTAAATCATAAATACATGGGTCTTTACGTAGAGGTCAATTCAAACAGCCAATTAAAGTTCTAAGCATTCACAGATTCGCGCATGTATATGAGTTCCAACCTAAGCAAGACTTCTATGTCATAAAGGGTAGGTATGGTTTACAACAGTCATTTTCAAGACCCAAACACTTCGTGCACCATCCATGGGGTACATGATAAGACTAGAATGTTTGGTTTGCTTTCCCACATCATCTAGGCAAGAAAAGTGTGGCGTAAGTGGGTGAAGTAATTGCCTACCCACTTGAAAGTCAAATAATAGCAAGGTTTGACCTAGAGGCATCTGTTGACCTCCGATATTCAACACCCTTATAATACAAGTATGCTTAATGCAAGTACAACTAAGATAATTTCCCGTATTGAAGTTCAAATCTCACCCTCTTCAAAAAATATCCCTAATGGAGTCACCACTGCAACGATCCACCTCCCAGAAGGTGCGATAACCCACTAATGGTCTGATTCATATGCTAGGTACTCTGTTTTTTAGAAATAGATTAATTCTTTTTCTTTATTTTTTTTATAAACAGAAAGCAGCACTGGGCTGTAAGGTTTCGGGAAACTAGACCTTGGCCCTGGCTAAGGAACCAGATTGGGTTCTCTGGCCAGAGCCAGCTCCAGTTACTTGGCCTGGGCTCTGCCAGTAGCCCTGGCCTAGCCCAGAATTTCGGTATAAGTCTAATCCAGGAAATCGGCCAGGTTCGTGGACTAGTTCCAAACCTATATTCTAGCCTAGGTAGGTTCTACTATCAAGATCCGAACCTACCCACCCAATCCAAGTAGTGCAAAAGCAGGAAATAGATGAAACAACAACGAAAACACTTCAAAATTTGACCGATATAGTCGCCGGTGAGTTTTACGAAAAACTTACAAACCATATCACTTTTCAAAGAAAATCATGCCGATAGGGACAACAGAAGATACAATTTAATTTTGCTTCAAAAAGGTTTTTGAAAGGCCCCCAAAAAAGGCCCTCTGAGCAATCACTAGTATGGTGACCATCTTGACTCATTCGTCTCAAACTGAAGATCTAGATTCAAGGTGATGGTACAGTGATGAGATGGGGTGCATCTCATCACCGCCCGTCATCAATAATACACTCTACTAATCAACACAAGAAATTAAAACTTAAGCATAGTAACATACACTCATGCAGGTTATAATCATTTATTCATATAAAATCAGAGCACAATGTTCATCCAAAAGTAAGTAAAAGGCAAACCATCCAAATTATTACAGCGGGCAGGGATGAAACTAATTAAAGTTTACATCTTTGTCAATTCGCAGTTAACCAAATTAAAAGAAATAAAGAAAAAGGGAAGAAGGTTATAAAACGCGTCCTCAGGATTAGGGGTGTTCATCGGTCCAAACCCGGACCGGGTTGGACCGAGGACCGAATAAGAGGGAAGTTACGGACCGTAGACCGGACCGAATAAGTCAAGGACCAGATCGGAACCAGACCGAATTGTCAAGCTAGCAAATTTTTACGATATGAACATCTTATATTTATTTCAATGTGAACAATTTCAACATAGTTTCACCATGAAAAACAAATCAATATTCTTGAATGTTTGAGAAATTATAAGTTGCAAAAGAAAATTAAAATTGAATAAACAAAAAGTCGATATTTAAATTTTTTTATTCGGTCATCGGTCCGGACCAGTGGACCAGACCGAAGACCGAATAAAAAACAAATTGTGGACCGTGAACCGGACCGAATTCATTTGGTTCGGTCCGATCCAGGTTTGGACCGAATAATGAACACCCCTATTCAGGATAACCCACATGAATCTTATAGGAATCCAGCAGAGTGACGCTTTTTTTAAAGCGATTGCCTGATTTTCCTCTCTAAACACCGACTCGTTCTCCTAGAGAAGGAATCCTAAAGCTCTTCTCTATATTTCCTCTCACCTTGCTTGTGACTCTCAATCATTTTGGGCAAGGTGTCACTCTAATAATTTTCCATCGTCCTCCAACTGAATGGTCAACCCCCCTTTTTAAAGTGGTTGAGGATATTACCTGAATCAGCCTAGGAAAAGGAGACCTAATTGTGCTCCTGTTAGGCATAATCTAAAGAGATTGACTTAATAAACTATAACTCTAATTAATTAATCAAAATTAATCCAATTAGAACCCTAGATACGGAAAGCCAATTCTAGCAGGGTTTTGTCTGACTAGCCTAATAGAAATAGGTCTCGGTACAATAGGAAAGAGGGGATTTTGACCAAGAGCTTGATCGGGTTCCCTTTTTGAGGAACCCAACTAGGTTCTCTCTAAGACTGGCCTATTAGGTCAGTTTCACCTGTAGACTACTTTATGAACTCGATTTGTTTCCTTTTTGTTTCCTTTAGACTACAACTATGTTGGGCCCTCGAGAACTAAAATTAGGATATTAATTTCATCATTGGGCTATTAAAATAAGATATCATTTTTAGGCATCTACACCTCTCTGTGAGCAACACCCACATAGGTATGCCTATTTACGTCTAGATTTTTCCAGACCCCTTGCAAGTGGGATCTACACTAAGAGGAGTTGTTGTTATTTTGTATGATCATGACATAATTCATTTTGTTTAAGATAATTATTTTGTTGTTAGTTTGATATATTATGTTATATAATTGATAGATTTTATTTTGATGAATTCCATTATATTTTATATGCTGAATATGTGAATGCTGAATTGTTGTGAAGAATGTTTAACTAATTTTTGAAATATTTTATTTATTGTGTTTTTTTTATGATTTTCAGTTTTTTAAAAGATATCCTATCGGATGGTGGATCCGAACAAGTGTTTGGTATTTCTTTGTGATGAATATGAAGATGTATTTGACTTTGCTTTTAAAGATTTTCCTAGCTAGTAGTTCCTTTGTGAAGAGACTTCATACTACATGTGGTCATAATGTAAATCGGCCATCTGGCTGTCAGATTTTGAATATTCAACATTATAGTTTGGCTTTTTCTTCAAATAATAGTGTACCATGTTTGTCGCCAAGGTTAGATGAAAATGATTCTTAGTTCTTGAACCTATTGTATTGGGAAGCTATGTATCAGATAGAACAAGCAGACATAAGTAAAAATAATGAAGAATTTGATGTGCCCACAATGATTAAATCTCCATGTGACCATGGGATTTCAAAATCTGGGAATTATTTTGAAGGTGATTTTGTTTAGAAGGCCGATAAATCTAGTGGTCTTAAGAAGTAGAAGCACGATGTTGTTGTGAAGTTTATTTTATCATTTAACCTTACGTTGGTCCTGAAGAAACTAAACCATGTATACTGGATATAGTAAGAGACATTACATTGAGTCATGATGAAGAAAATGATGAGCATACTCCTTCAGTTTTCGCATGCACATCAATGTCTTTCGAATTTGTCACACTAGAAGCTACAACTTCATGTTTTTGGGATATGAACATCAATTGCTAAATTATTAGATCGAACAATTCAACTGATATCATGTAGTGAAATGTTAAAAGGGGATGCAAAGATGAATAATTTTTTCATCTATGTTGAATATTTTATTATAGATGTTGGTCGCTTGATTTATGCTCATTTTAAAGTTTTTTTAAATAGAGCAAGGATGAATTCAGGGGTGAAGCTTCTTCATGGGCTCAAGGGGGCATGGCCCCACTCCTGATGTAAAATTTTAATTTGGGCATTGCAATACTAGGAGCTAGTGTGGTGGATGAGGTTGTTACTACCAATAGACAAAGAGCATGTTTTATGTTCAACGAATGGCATTTGCGTTGTTTAGGTACTTTTTCTCGATTATTCTTTGTTTGTTTGATTTGTCATAGAGAGTTACTAATTGAAACCATATTTCCATATTACCTATTTTCACTTTTGCTTTGTCGGGCTATTTTACTTTATTTTCTTCTTCTATTCTTTTTTTATTTTGAATTGTACCTACTAACCCATAGTAGTATAAAATAATATTGAATTTTATCTTTCTAAAATTAGTAATTATATAAGAAATAAATTTTTAAGTAGACTCCCTACAAAATCCAAAAAAAATGAGTAGAGAACAACAACGCTACGAAAAAAAAATACTTTTTTTTTCATTTGTAATTTATTTTGTAGAAAATATCATATGAACGGGAGGGAGAAAAATGTACTATATACTATGGTTTTGGTCCCTCTCTCAATCCTCCCAAAATTGTATTTTATTTGATCTTTTTGTGCAATTTATTTTTTATATTTGGGTTTCTTATGTTGGGTGATTTTTTAAGATAAATACGAATATAAAGATTTATATTTGTTCCCTTTTTATCGCATCATTCTTCTAGTAGCTA
Organism: Selenicereus undatus; assembly: GCA_017589665.1. Classification (NCBI taxonomy): domain Eukaryota; kingdom Viridiplantae; phylum Streptophyta; class Magnoliopsida; order Caryophyllales; family Cactaceae; genus Selenicereus; species Selenicereus undatus. The sequence continues at coordinate 56,393,778 of JACYFF010031955.1, forward strand.
GTCAATCTTTAATAAGATTTTGATTCCCCTAACTCTGAGGACTATAACTTACCATATCATTTAAATATTGAATTGCCCCCCCCCCCCACCATTAAATCCTAGCTTCGCCCCTAGATAGATTAACATCTGCTTTAGAAAAAGATGAAGATTCAAAATAGAGGAAACACAATATGATTTTCTAACATAGAATAGTGATGCATTGAGAAAGAAGAATCTAGAAGTCAATATGCAAGCACATGTTAATAGACAATCAACGACTCTTAGGTACCCTAAGTTTTAGGGTAACTATTATTAGGCCCCTATCTTTCTGAAACTAATCTTGGGATATCCTATGTTTTTGGACAATAGATTTTGAGGTCTTTTTTTCTTATTGTTGTGGCCTGCAACTTTTAGAAATTTTCAACTTTGACCAAAATGGGTTATTTTTAGTAATTTTGCGATTTTTTGAGTTGTTTAGAAAATATGCTTGTTTTAAATGATTTAACTTCTTATATGACTTTACTAGTACTAGTTATCATAATGTACTACTTATATCATAAGTATTATATTTTTTGTGATTATAGGTTAACCATTCTCAGCAAAATAATTAAGCTTAATTAGAGAGTTTTGATCATTACCTAAACTTAATCGGTGTTGAACCCTGGCGTTCCTTTAGCTTCTAGTTTACAGATATTGTTAATCTTAACTACACCTTCCTTAGATTAGGAGCAACACAGATTTGTTTCGTTTTGTACCTCAAACCGTAGTTACTAATCAAGTTTTCATAATTTAAAGGATAGTGAGACTTTAATCAAGAAATTATAATCTTTAAGACATAAAGTTTGATTGAATACCGTTCCCTACTGGAAAATTTCTTTTATAGAAAGCTTAAAAGTAGAAATATTACAATGGAAAGATTAAAGAGGAACTTCAGCTACTAAGATCATCCGAGATGTTTGCTCGTAGAGCAATGGAGATAGCATACTTATTTTTTGCTTAAGTATATTCAAATGACTATGTCCCTTCTTAACATTTAGTCTCTCATTTTATAGAGGGGATGGACTACATAGGATGCCCTAATGGCTACAGTACATACTGATATTTTAACATGATCACAGCTACACTCACATAACTACAGTAGACTGCATTATTTTACTAACTTGACACTTGACAAAATAATACAATAATGGTGCAACAACTTTTCAGAGCACTTAATGTTGATAGGACTAGTCATCCATACTGAGATTCTGCATGCCTTCATCTCTAATAATAGCTTCTAGTCCATTATTATCTAGATAATCATCAAATTTTTCATCAAGTTGAAGATGCTATGTATTCCATTTTTAAAATAATTCATAAAGATATTTCTTTCCTTCTTTGATAAGAATTTTCGAAATGAACATCAAAGCGATAGTCAAGGACATCTTTTAAAGTAGCTCCTTCTACCTTTGTATATTTTTGAACTCATTATGATAAATGAAATAGTATTTCCATGATGCATTAGCATTTCTCCTTGTTCAATTAATGCCCACATTTGATAATAAATGTAAAACCAATGGCTCTTGGTAAAGCAGGATCACTAACTACTTCTTATAATTCTAGAAACCATTCTTATCGTTGATCATTGCGATCTTCTAAATCAACTAATTGAATAAGACAATGGGTTGGTTTAGCCATTTCATTCTTGATTAATGCAAAGTGTACCTCGACTTACATACTTCTATTGTATTGAATTTTGGTTGGACCATCCGGAGCTGTTAGAATCCAACGGATCCTTTTAAATATATATTGTTGAAACTTAGTTAGTGTTGAGAACAATAAGTACTTTGGATTTGGAATTTCCATGAGATAAGCTACCATTCTGTATTCCCAGATTTTTATGATGAGGTCATCTAGAGGGATTGAATTTATTGGGAATATTATGCTACCAACTCCAGATCTATTAGGAAAGAAAATCGTAGAACTCCATGACTCCCAAATATCATAAGAATAATTATGATAGTTGGCGATGCATGCTGTATACTAATCGTTGAACCATTTTTCTTGAACATAGGAACTTATTTTTTCTTGAACATCATAAGGACACCTTAAGTAATTCATTTGTAACGCTAAAAGGTTGAACCTCTATACTCTTAGATAGGCAGAAGATAGCACACTAAAGCATGATCCACTTTATGCATGGAATTCCAAAACATCCATAAGGACTCTACTAGAAGGAAAAACCCTTTCTAGCAGTAATGGTATTTCATTTTGGATTTCCTTCTTTTTCGGCAGGAGTTCAGCTCTGATGATCACAATTGGCAAGTTCACTAGTTAAACTATCTACCAGAGAATTCTTTGATCCTTACATATGTTCAATAGAGATGGAAAACTGGTTAAGTCATAATTGCTAATATAGGAGTCACCATTGCGCTTCTATATTCGATAAATTCTTATTTACAAAAACAAGTACTCCTTTGTGATTAGTTCAAATAAGAAAAAGTTTTGCGGCTAAAAAGATTAAGAACTTTTTAATTCCCCTTATGACTATAAGGATTTCTTTTTCTATCATGTGATTTTGCTTTATTAAAACTTCCACTACAATATTTGTAGAGTTTTTCTCCTTCTTTGATTTTGAGTACTACACCCTAGGGTTCATTGTTGGCATATGTATCAAGAATTAAATCATCTCCTTCATTAGACATATGAAGTATATGGAGATTTTTACACATCTTTTTAAAGTTTTGACCAATCTTTCAATCATTAGGGGTCCATGTCCAACTTGTTTCTTTTTTGAGTTTTTGCTGCAATGGTTTTCTTAATGTAGCTTGTTCTTTAATGAAATTTAAAGCATAGGTAAGACTTCCAAGAGGTCTTTTTAATTGCTTCATGTCTTTAATCTTTTCAGGGAAATTTCTTGTTTTTTCTCGAATATGCTTTCGTAAGATGATTTGTCCATGTTTTATTTATAGAGCTAAAAACTTGATTCCTTATTCAACCTCAATGCACTTGATCTTATCAAGAATAATACCATGATCAATCTTTGGGTAATAGCCAGCACATCATCTTTGTGTTGTTCTATGGTATTGGAAAAGATAAGGATAATATCGATTTAAACGAGAAAACAGTGATTAAGATCATGAAGATGTTATCCATTCTTCTTTGAAATATTTGGTGTACATTTTTAAGGCAAAATGACATTACTATCCATTTATAATGTCCTTGAGGGGCACTAAACACAATCAAAAAAATGCTTCCTTCATCCATTTTTATTTGCCAATATCCACTTTTGCAATCCATTTTCGAGAACTAAGAGGCTCCTTAAATTCTATTAAAAAAACATCTTGTTAGGAATATAATAACTATCAAAGACAGTATTATCATTAAGCTTTTTATAATTGATTACCATTCTAGTTTTTTTCTCTTCAGCATGATTTCTTACCATAAAAGTGGGACCTGTGTGGGGACTCTTACTATTCTTAATTAACCATTTGTTTGACTCAGATAATAGTGTTGGGATTTAATAAAGTGATTTTTTCAAATGTCTTATCTTTATCCCAAAATTTAGGAGGATTATGAGATGAAAGTTTTTTACATAATCGCTCTTATTGTTCAGCAATATGCTCTTTAATAGATATTTCAAGTAGTGAGATTGTTAGTACTATCTCACATTGTAAAAGGAGTACCCCCTCACCACGTTGGTTGCATGTAAACTCAATCTTCTAATGAGTGTAAGCTTCATTTAATTATCAATAGGAATTGAGTGACCATTTATTGTGAATATTATTTAGTTTATGGTCTATGTACATGGAGAATATAACATCTAAAAATTATTTCCAATAATCATGTCATGAGAGGGTTGATCAGCAGCCCATAGAATTGATATAATGCGCTCGTACACTCATCCTATTTCTATGAATAACCCTTCTATAGCTTCGTTGTGGCTTATTATACCATTATCTGCTATCCTTACTTGTAAAAGATTTTTTGCTTTTTTCGATATAAATTCTAAAAATAAATATCTTTTTTCAAAACAAACAGAACAGTTACTATCAATGCAGGCACACAATTTATATCTATATATCCCTCGAAGCATTTATTGCTATAGATGGTATTAGGATTTGTATTAGTGACTTCATAACATGTTTCTATAGTCATATTTTTTACTAATTCATCCTTATAGATTGACTCACTAGTAGTCCTTGTTTTGTACCCAATGAGTTTTATATCTAGAGTCATTCTCCAATCTACACTATGTCTTGTAGGTTCAAAACTCATTCTACTCATTTCACTGGTCATACTAATTGTATCATCTTCTTTAAGCTCTTCTTCAGTAGTTGAAGATCCTTCTCTCCATTCTGATCTTGCACTCATGGTTCTTAATAATTGGAATTTAATGGTAATTTTACCATTCTCATCAATTTTTTATTATATTTTTTGTATTGATTTTTGTGGGATTTGCAAAGCTAGATATCCAAGACATACTAATTTTTTGCATTGGTGTAGGACTTTCAAATTTTTCTACCTCTGTCATTGTTATCTTAGTTTTTGGATTTATAGTATTATCTAGTTTGTAGATTATTTTCCAAAAATATCCTTAGTGGGTATACTCATTTTCATGTTTTTATCTTAAGGGACATGAAGGCTTTGTCAAATTTATCTTTTAGGCTTACATTATATCTAGGTCGGAAATGGAATTCTATTGATCCATTACGTAAATTGGTCGTAACCCTTATGGTAATTTGATTATTAAATTTTTTATGCTGATATCATAGAGCAAAGCATAAAAATCAATATCTTTACCATAATACTATAATGGAGTAATTTGCACTCTGACACTTCCTATATGAATATACCTATACTTTTTGTCTTTGTTATAGTTAAGAATATTTTTCTAATTAATGAGATTAATTTCTCCCACATCATACTCGCAGTCTTTTATTTCTATATCTCCTTACATCATTTTACATACATACTTACTCTTTAATTGAAAGATGAATTTTTTTATAGATCTTGTCTTTTTGAATTATAGGAAGGACCAAATCTCCTTTGGCATCTTCGTTCTCATTATCTATAATAAATTCTTCTCATTGAAGATCGCCAAGACTAATTAAACTACTTTCCATCATGTGACTAGTTTCTTTATAATCACTTTGTTCATATTCATTCTCCCGTATGATCTTGACAATTCCTTTGTTGTTTCTCATGGCTGGATCTAGTGCTTCTTCCTTGCTAGGCTCAAAATAATCTAGACTACCCAAAGTTTCTACAAGCTTGTTTTTCTTCATATTTTTACATTCATTTGCATAATGACCTGTTCTCCACATGCCCAACACTTACAGTTGTTTTTTGCGGTGGGACACTAAACATCTTTCTAAAAAGTCTTCGTTCTTTAGGGCTTAGTGTTTGCACCGAAAATATGACATTTTATCATACCCCTTATACTTATTTTATGCTCGAAATAAACTTAAATTAGGAGTTTATTTGATTTTTATTTGTCTTGTAGGTTTATAATAAATGGGAAAATATGTAGGAAGCTGATGATTAAAGTGCCAGGAAAATGAAGTGGTTTGAGTATCTCGGGTTCAGAAGCTCAAAAGCCCAAAAGAAAAGCAAAAGAAGAAGAATTTGGAAATTAAAATCTGATGCAGTGGACTTAGAAATGTCCCAACCCAACCCTCACCCGAGCCCTGCTGATCCATTAATCCCCCCATGTGCCGTGCACATGACGTTTAATTCCCCCCTCCCCCTTATACTTTCTCTCTCCTTTCATCCCTTTTCTCTTTCTCCTCTCTCAGTTCTCAAACCCAGAGAACCCTGAAACCCCATCCTCCCCATTCATTCTCTCTCCTCTCGGCCACAAAACATCCAGAAAACTGCCATGATTTTCGGACCTTAAATCTCCACTTTCGCCTTTTTGCTCTTTCCACCCTGAATCCCTCTCTCTCTCATCTTCAATCTCCACCGAAACCCACACACACCACCATCTTCAACGTCCACCGAAATCGACACATCACCAAAGCACACCACCATGAAAATCGGCCATGGCATCTGTGAATTGAAGGTCCCAGGTGGAAGAAATTGCAGTATAAATCGGGGAGAGATTGTATAGGACTATCATCTTATTTTTCATCTTCTAGATTCATCTTAGTGGCATACAGTTAGTAACATTTGATTTGAGGTTGTTGAATTCGTTCTCTGTTTCAAATTTTAGCACTTTCTGGGTTCCTTACGATTGTTGGTGCAAGGGCCTGGGAAGCCATTGTTGAAGGCTTCGAATTGTTGAATAACGATTCCCTTCTCTTAATCTTGAGCTTTTGTTGAGATCTTTGGCATTAGATTGAATTTATTTGCGTATTTTGGATCCAACTTTTGATTGTTTGAATGCTCTGTTTCTCAATTTCCATACTCTGTTTTGTTGGTCCTCGTTTGCAACTCTGTTCCTAGCATTTCTTGTTTTTAGTTAATTTAATTTAAATTATTTTACCCTTTTTCTTTGGTTGTTAATTCATTTCCCAACCCCCCACCTTCTCTTACATTTTCATTTATTGAATCTGACTCATTAGTGCCTTGCATCCACTCAATCTTTGTCTGATTTAATTTAATTTAGTTTAATTTATTTTGCTTTTTGATTCAAAGACCCCTCCCCCTTTTCCAGTCATTTTCATTCTTCATTTTGAGTCTTGTGCAGCACTTGTCCCCTCTGTGATCATTAATTGTAGCTTGGCATTATTCAAAATACCACAGCTTGGGTTTTGTTTTTCTTTATAAAGAATTTCTTTTGTTTGGGTTTTAATTCACTTTGTCAAATTCAGGATTGTGCATCAAAAGTGGAAAACTTTGGTTTTGTGCTAATTTTGTTATTATTGGTTTTTTATTTAGCTATTTCTAGCTAAGTCATTGTCTGGCAAATCATAATATTAGTATTGTAACTCCTTTAGTCATTAATTTAGTGAGTGTATGATTTTCTTGAGTGGAAATTATAAGTTTAGTTATTAAGTTTTGTTTACTAGGGATATTTAGAGTTTAGCTAACAAAGTGGTATAAATTGCCTTTAGCTCCAATTTGTCTCATCATCTTATTTTATGTTCGTTTTATTTTTTTATTTACCTAATTTAATTTAATTAGTGTAAGCTTAATCTTGGGTCATTATTTTCTTCGGTCTGATTTAGTTGGTAAATCGTTAATAATAGTTTAGCTAATTAAGTGGTTAAATTTAATTCTACTATCTTCGTAGGAACGACTCGTATTCGTTGGATTATACTACAAGTTGACACTGTGCGCTTGCGGCTTTCTTTTTATCTCAACAAGTTTTTCGCACCATTGCCGGGGATGGTAAGTATTCAATCAACCACTTCTTTTTACTTTGCTATTTTTATCGAAATTTGTGTCTTGTATTAGTTTTTGTGCTTTATTTTATTTATTACTAGTCTTTATTTATGAATTATCTATTCTCTTTATTTGAGTAGTTTTGATTTAGATCACTTTTATTTATTTTCTTTCTTGTGTAAAAAAAAAGAGACCAAAAATATGATTGTGGGTGTGGGACTTGCACGATTGTTTGGGTTAGGGAACCTAAAAGAAGAAGATTGATTAGGATCGAACCTGAACTTGAACTTTAAAAAATGGCTAGACAAGAAAGAACTGAAAAGGCCTTGAATGATATCTTTTACCCTCAGCATTCAACCTTACCTTCATGTTTTAATCTACCCGCCTTAGGTACTAATGTGAACCTGAAACTGGAACCACATTACAGTCAGATGCTCCCTAAATTCACTGGACTTGAAGATGCTTATTTATTTTTAAGTGAATTTGAAGAAGTATGCAATATGATACATTTTTATAAGGTTAATATTGATGTGGTTAAACTGATATTTATTCCTTTCGCTTTAAAGGACAATGCCAAGAGATGGATGTATATTTTGTCCGCTAACTTTATTTCGAATTGGAATGATTTCATTGAAGTTTTCTTGCGAAAATATTTTCCTAATGGAAAAACCGTTAAGGAATCAAATAAATCGGTTTATTCAATTTGATATTAACCTTTCTAGAGGTACATGGAAAGATTTAAGAACTTGTTAGCCCATTGCCCCCATCATGGTCTTGAACAACGGCGTTTGTGTCAAATTGTGTATGAGGGTCTAGACCAACAAACTAGGACTATGCTAGAGTCTACGTGTCATGGAGGATTCTTATCCAAAAGTCCTACCGCAGCTTGGGAGTTCTTAGAAGACCTAGCCAAAAAGACAATGTAGTGGGAGACCACTAGAGATGATAGTTTGAGTTCTAAAATTGCCAGTGCTAAGGGAGATATGCATGCAGTATCAGACTTAAGCCATATAGAGTCTAGATTTATAGCTTTAGAGAACCAGTTAAAGGGGTTAACTATTCAACAATCCCCGATCTTTCAAAGTGCGACCATTACATGTTCTCATTGTCAATCTCCAAACCATACCTTGAGTACTTGTCCCTTCTACGCTTACCAGTTATCAACTGGAACTGAGCCAGTGAACATGGCCTACCAAAGGCCAAGAAATGACCCTTTCGCATCAATTTACAATCTAGGATGGTGTAATCATCCCAATTTTTCCTAGAGTCAAGATCAGAACTTAGGAGGTCCTAACACACAAACCGGAATGTTCCCTGAAAACTTTTCCATCTAATCCTACCAAGCACCTATGCTACCTCCTCCTCATGTTGCCCATACACAATCACCTCTTGGCTATAATGAGATTGATAAAAGATTTAACAATCTAGAGAGATCATAAAATATCTTAGAGAAGGTAATGAGGACAATGGCAGAACAGTTGTCTAAGCTAGTCTCAGCCAATAAGGAAAAAGGAACCTTTCCTAGTCAAACAGAGCCAAACCCGAATGTAGGTCCATCTTCAATGCTCACACCAGCTCATGATAATGTGAAAAGGGTTAATGCAATAACTTCATTTAGGCCAGGTCGTTTAATTGATCATAACTTCGAAGACTTTGTGGATGTCCCTATTCAGTTTTCTCCATCTCTGCCTCCACCATCTCCTCCTCAGAATGATTCTTTTTCTAGGGATGCTACTGATGGCACTCTGATTAACCCTTCCCCTTCCCAACCTATTGACTTAGTTGACCCCAAAGAGACTAAGCAAGATAAATCCAAGAAGGGGGAGGATACAATCTCAACCTTCGACTATTGAGCGGGTTTATAAACCTGTTGCACCCTTTCCAAGTAGGCTAAGGAACAAGAAGGACCAGGCCTATGTTGATAAGATTAGAGAGACATTCTCTCAAATCAAAATCAACATACCCCTTCTACATGCTCTCCAGCAGATGCCTCCCTATGTCAAATTCTTAAAAGAGTTGTGCACCACTAAGAGAACGACCAATGTCCCAAAGAAGGCTTTCTTAGCCTCAAATGTGAGCTCAATTATCTCACGCCAAATCCCAGCCAAATACAAAGACGCCAGTTGCCTTACCATTTCTATAGTCATAGGGGTCCAAACCATCCATAGAGCACTGTTGGATTTAGGGGTCAATGTTAATTTGCTTCCATACTCGGTGTATGAGAGGCTGGGATTGGGAAAGTTAAAACCCACCAGATCTCCTAAGGGAATAGTCGAGGATGTTTGGATTAATGTGGGTGAGTTCATATATCTTGTGGATTTTGTTGTTCTGGAAACTGAGTCTGTTGCTAACTCTGAAACCCAAATACCTGTCGTTCTTGGTTGACCTTTCCTATTTACTTCAAATGCTTTGATCAATTGTAGGAATGGTTTGTTGAAGTTGCCTTTTGGGAACATGACTCTGGAGTTGAGTATTTTTAATCTGCAAAGACAATCTGCTATTTTTAATGGGTGTGATAGTGTTAATTGGCTTAATGTGTATACTTGTGATGACTCATGTGCTGACGGTTTGATTGATAATGATGTATGTGATGAGATTGATTCCCTCTCCTCTGATTCTTCTTATTCCCCTTCTTTTGCACATACTTCTGATCCCATATTAGAGTTGAAGCCTTTGCCTGATTCTCTTAAGTATGTCTTTTTGGGTTCTAATGAGACTTTTCCTCTTATTATTGCATCTGACCTGACTGAGGATCAAGAGAGTAAATTGTTAAAAGTACTTACGGAAAACAAAGAGGTCATAGGGTGGACTTTAAGTGACATAAAAGGTATTAGCCCCTCTATTGTGCAACGTAGAATTCAACTTGAAGAGAATGCTAAACCTTATCGAGACCATCAAAGACGTTAGAACCCCCCTGCAAGAAGTCATAAAGAAAGAGGTCATTAAGTGGTTAGATCATGGGATAATCTACCTAATTTCTAATAGCGAGTGGGTCAGCCCAGTTCAAGTCATTCCTAAGAAGACCGGTATTACCGTGATTAGGAATGACAAGAATGAGTTAGTTCCCATTAGAGTCCAATTTGAGTGGCGTGTGTGTATTGACTATAAGAAACTGAATGCAGCCACTAGGAAAGACCACTTCCCTTTGCCTTTTATGGACCAGATGCTTGAGAGGTTAGTTGGACATAGTTACTATTGCTTTTTGGATGGGTATTCTGGCTACACCCAAATCTCCATAGCACCTGAGGACCAAGACAAGACTACTTTTTCATGCGCCTTTGGTACTTTTGCCTTTAGGACGATGTCATTTGGTCTTTGTAATGCTCCTGCTACTTTTCAGCGTTGCATGATTTCTATATTTGCTAATATGATAGAGCAATGCATTGAGGTGTTTATCGATGATCTTTCTGTGTTTGGTTCCTCATTTGATGATTGTTTGACCAATCTAACAAGAGTTGGCAAAGATGCATGGAAAAGAATTTAACTCTAAACTAGAAAAAATGCCATTTTATGGTAAAGACCAGAATTGTTTTAGGGCATGTAATTTCACATGATGGGATTGAGGTTGATAAAGCAAAAATTTATTTGATTGCTAATCTTCCCCCTCCCACTTGTGTAAAGGATATTAGGTCATTTTTAGGGCATAAAGGATTTTGTAGGCACTTTATCCAGGATTTCAGTAAAATTGCTAAGCCCTTGACCAACCTTTTAGCCAAAGATGTACCTTTTCACTACTATCAGGAGTGTTTAAAGGCATTTAATAGGCTAAAGGAAGCCCTAACTTCTACCCCTATCCTACACCCTCCCATCTAGGGAGAACTGTAGAGCTTGTCGTAAAGTTATAAATTAAACCACTACTTCGACTTTATAAATAATATTTATAGCATAGAAAAGTAGGGATCAATCCCACGAGGAAAGATTATGTCAAAAAGGTAGTTTAATTCTAAATGATTTTAGTACTCTAATTTATTATAACTTCTCTTTGTATTTATAAAATAAATCAAATTTAATAAATAAAATTCTGGAAAAATCCTTAATATTGCTCCTAAATATTCTAAATTTAATTCTAGAAATAAATCAGCAAATAGCTATCCTAAATAATCTGGAAAATAAAAAACAGAAACAATAACACAATATTCAATTGAAAATTAAAACAGAAAATAACAAGTAGAAAATTAATATTAAAAATTACAGAACGTAATCCCAATTAATATTCTGACTTCGTAACTCCAAAATTATATGTAATTAATTTTAGAAAAATTAAAACAGAAAATTAACTCCAAAAAATGAAACAGAAAATAAAATATGAAATTAGAGAAAAAAATAAACTGCACTAATATAAATACGAAATTAAATAACAAAATTTCCCAAATTTCAAGCTATAATTTTATGGACTTAATAAAACCTTAAAAACATTAAATAAAAATTAAAAACATAATTTTTAAATTTATTGAAATAAAAACCTGCACATATCCAATTCACGAAATAATTCTGAAAAATTATCAAATAATTTCCAAAAATTCCTAAATTAACTATAGGCCGAATAGGCCACTATATAAACCCTAGAATGGATTAAAACTTGAAAACAAAACAAAAAGAACTATTTTTAACTTAATTTCTAACAAACCAGTAATTAAACGACAAAACAGAATATAAATTAAATCTGAAAATTATAATCACACTAAAGATCAAAATCTAACTGATCTAATATTACCAAGACACTCCTAAAAGACTACTCTTTTGGGGGGGTGTAAACGAAATTTATATTAAAGCTAATAATTGAAGAATAAAAATTGACAAACTAAACAAATTAACTAAAAAGCAACAAATAATTATCAGAGATACCAAATTTATGAACAATACTCAGTATAATCTACATCTACCATGCAAATTAATATTTATCATCAGCACACACATCGATTTTTATCCATGAGTTAGGCTATAGAAGACACCCACCTGTGGATCTTCCCCGTTTTTCCTTATATTGTAGTTTATTTAGGTCCAACCATAGTATAAACCTTACTAATTTTGATAACCCTCACTCCAACACAAGAATTTAATCAAACTAGAACATTACGTATTAGAAAAATATCGTCTAACACCTTATAGCCAATTCATCAGCAAATTGATTTAACAAGGTTCTATAATGATCATCTAATTAAAAGAGATGAGTTTGAGTCATCCATGATTAATTAGGGCGATACTAATGTTTAAAAGACTAACTTTTATGTATTAAAGCCTTTTAACCTATCATATGACTCGTATTAAACTAACTAGCATGCATTCTAATTAATAAAACACGAATACCATGAACGATAAATATTAATCGCTATAAAATCATGAATAGAAATGAACTATACAATAAAGCATCAAAACAACAACAACAACTCCCAGTGTGGGTCCTGCTTTCGCAGGGTCTGCGGAGATCCAGATGTAGGCAGTCTTACCTCAACCGACATCTCTGCCCATAGAGAGGCAGATTCCCAGGGACCCACAAAATAAAAATTTTGTGAAAACATTTGTAAAAGATGGGTTAGAGAGAGAGAACCACCTGTATAGTAAAGCAAATGAGGGGAGATACCATACCTTAGCAGCGATAGACAAATAATGACCTCTCCAGAAGCAAGTACTACCTGCAAACAACACAATAAACGCGAACCCGTAACAAAACCTACCTTACTACAACCAAAAGACACTATGCCAACAATATTCCTCGATCTATGACCTTAATCCTATCCCGCTAAAGTTTTCTATCCTGAGCCATGTCCTCTGTCAATCCTATAACTTTCAGGTCCCCTCTGATCACCTCATCCAAACTCTTCTTTGGTCGACCTCTCCCTCTGTTACCGTCGGGGATGTTAATAGTCTCACATCTCGTCACTGGTGCGTCCATACTCCTTTTCACATGGCCAAACCATCTTAGTCTTGATTCCCTCATCTTGTCTTCGATGGGCGCCACTTTGACTAAGTCCCTTATCACTTCATTCCTAATTTTATCCAATCTCGTATACCCATATATCCATCTGATCATCCTCATCTCTGCGACCATCAACATTTGAATCTGAGTCTTCTTTAACGCCCAGCACTCCAAACCGTACATCATAGCGGGTCTCACTACCGTACGATAAGCTTTACCTTTTAAACCTACCGACATCCTCTTATCACACAGCACACCCGTAGCATGCTTCCATTTTAGCCAACCGACTTTAACGCGCTGGTTGATATCTTCGTCAATCTCACCACTCTGCTAAATGATCAAATCGAGGTATCTAAACTTCTCAACCTTCGGTATCGACACCCCGTCAATGGTGATGTCTCCCCCCGCACCTTTCCTCCCACTAAAACGGCAATGGAGGTATTCAGTTTTTGATCTACTCACTCTAAAACCTCTAGACTCCAGTGTATGCCTCCAACGCTCTAACTTGCTATTAACTCCCTCTCTGGTCTCATCAATAAGAACAATGTCATCTGCAAATAACATACACCAAGGTAACTCGTCCTGAATCCCTTTAGTAAGCTCGTTCATCACTATTGTGAACAGGAAAGGGCTTAAAGCGGACCCTTGATGCAGGCCAATACCAACGTAAAATTCATCCGTAGCCCCTCCTGACGTCCTAACCCTCGTCCTACCTCCCTCGTACATACCTTTAATAACTCGAATATACCCAGGTAGCACTCTTTTCTGTTCTAAGCAACTCCAAACTAGGTCGCGTGGAACTCTATCATAGGATTTTTCCAGGTCGATGAACACCAAATGAAGATCCACTTTTCTATCTCTATACAATCCCATAAGCCTTCTAAGGAGGTAGATCACCTCAATGGTCGACCTGCCAGGTATAAAACCAAATTGGTTCTCTGAGATCGAGATATTCTTTTGCAACCTTCGCTCAATCACCCTCTCCCATAACTTCATTGTGTGACTGAGCAACTTTATGCCCCTATAATTGTTACAGTCTTGAATATGCCCTTTGTTCTTATACAATGGGATGACTGTACTAAACTGCCATTCTCTGGCCATCCTAGAAGTCCTAAGAATAACATTAAAAAGCTCTGCTAGCCACTCCAGTCCCTCCTCACCCAAGCACTTCCACACTTCCACTGGTATCCGATCTGGTCCTTCTGCCTTCCCATTGGGCATTCTCTTCAAGGCCTTTTTAATCTCGCCCCTGCTGATCGGTTCACCCAGGCGAAGGTCGAGACCCATCTTGCTCCTTTCACAACCCGTACTTCGAGGTTCTTCGCTCGCTTCCCCATTGAGGAGTCGGAAAAAGTACATGCGCCATCTGCCCTTGATTTTCGCATCCCCCGACAGTGCCCTACCATTCTCATCTTTGATACACCTCATGACACTCAAGTCTCTAGTACTCCTTTCTCTAGGCCTAGCCAGTTTAAAGAATCCCTTCTCACATTCATTGTTCTCCAACTTTCGATATAACCTATCATAGGCCTCGCACTTAGCTACCACAACAGCTTTCTTGGCTACCTTTTTTGCTACCTTGTATCTACCTCTATTGAACTCTCTCTCTTCGTTTGTTCTAATGTTCATAAAAGCAGCGTAAGCGTCCTTTTTCTCCTTGACTTTCTCCTTGAACCCCTCGTTCCACCACCAGGTTCCCTTCATTCTGTTACCACCTCTCCTAGAAGCCGCTAGGATTTCCTTAGCGGACTTTCGAATACAATCTGCCATTGCTTCCCACATCATATCTGAGTCCTCTACTCGCCTCTAGGCTCCTTCTTCTGTGATCCTTGCTAATTATTTCATAGTGTTCTCCTTTGTAAGATTCCACCACTTGACTCCAAGGTCCCCAACACCCCTCCTCTTCCACTTTACACCATTGAACTCTACATCTAATACGAGCAACCTATGCTGAGATCCTATAAACTCACTAGGAATCACCTTACAATCCCTACACGACCTCCGACTATCCGCCCTAGTCAGGAAGTAGTCGATTTGGGTCTTAAATGAACCACTCTTAAAGGTCACCAAGTGGTCCTCCCTCTTCTTAAAAAGATAGTTAACCACCAACAAATCGTAGGCAATGGCAAAGTTCAGGACAACAACCCCCCCACTGTTCCGCACCCCAAAACCGAAACCTCCGTGAGTCGACTCGTAACCATCTGAGTCTCCCCCAATATGGCCATTAAAATCTCCTCCTATGAAAAGCTTTTCGCTCTGAGGTACATCATGTACGATCATATCCAAATCCTCCCATAATCGCTTCTTAACCTCATCCAACAAACCTATTTGAGGCGCATAAACGCTAACCACATTAAGGGTCACTGAACCCACCACTACCTTAATGGCCATGATTCGGTCACTCTTACGGCTCACTTCGACAACAGAGTCAACTAACTCCTTGTCAACCAAAATGCCAACTTCATTCTTCGCCCTGCTAGACCCCTAATACCAAAACTTATACCCATCAACAACTCTAACTTTCGCTCCCACCCATTTAGTCTCCAGAACACAGGCTATGCTAATCTGACGTCTATGCAAAGACTTAACTAATTCTATGGACTTACCAGTAAGAGACCCAATATTCCAAGACGCAAAGCGCACCTTCCAAGAACCTGCCCCCTTCCTAACCCCATAACCCAAGATTCTACGCAAAGACTTAACTAATTCCAAGATCCTACAATAAAGCATCAAACTTGTTTCAAAATAATTATTTAGCGTGGTTTTAAATAGATTATACTAAGCACAAGGGAATTACTCACTCATATTAGAAATTAAATTACACACTTTAACTAAATAATTTATGTTTAATTAACGATTAAACTCAGCAAAATCAAGCCAAATAAAACAAAAAAAAGGAAGAAGTAGCACACTTCTTCACGGTATGATGAACGAATGATGAAGATCTGATCGATGATGATGATGATGCTTACAGTAGATGATAAGTGGCTGGTGCCGAAGATGATGTTGGTGATGAGATGCAGCTGGTGTATGCTGGGGGAGAAAGGCGTGGCTGATATTAGGAGATGGCGATGAAGATGATTTATGGTGTGAGGAGGCATGATGGTGAGAAGTATGAAGGCGTGGCGTGGTCTCCGGTTTTAGGGAGGTGTGAAGGAGATTTATGATGATGAGGATATGAGGGTGAGGTAGGGTTTTAGCTACTAGCGTTTTTTCTTATACTCCTTCTCTCCCAAATCTTCTAGCTTCTCTTCAACTCTTGTAACCCTAACCCAAATAAATCATCATGGAAATAATATTTTTCATAAATCATTATTTTGGGCCGATTTGATAGCCTAGCGTGTAAAATCCGAACTTCAACGTCTTCTCTTCTCCTCTATATTTTATTATTACTTAACCTGAAAAATATATAAAATAAAGTAAATTAGATGAAATACTATATATAATATAATTAAAATAATTATTAAAACAATGCATGATTTTTGACTTAACAAATTCCCCCACACTTAGACTTTGGACGTTCTCGTGCAAAGAAATCTTAGACTCAACCTAAAAACTGACACTCTTTCTTTCTTATTATAAAGTCATGCATAACTAATATATTCATCCTAGGCATTGGCTTGCTTTAAAAACATTTTTGTTGAAAATTAATTAGTTTTCCTTCCAACAAGTGAATAACTACTAGACATCCAACTACCATCAAAGAGTTTCTTCATCAACCTCACAACATTTCCTTAATGAAGTAACAAGATCGATAATTATCCATCTCTTTTAAGTATGCATACACCGATCAAGAGGTCTAAAAAGTTTACGATAGAAAAGTTGAAGTACGGTATGACTATAGAGACAATTGAACTAGAAAGAATAACTCATTGAAATTGATTCTAAACTTGCCTTGTATTTTTTTCTTCTTCTTTTTTTTTCTTTTTTTTTTCTTCTTATCTTTCAAACTCCACTTGCGCACATATTCGAGACCCATATGGGGTCTTAGAACTTAAAACACTCCCTGTCTCACACTCACCCGAAAAGAGGTGTTGGAGCAAACAATTCATTCTCATCTCTATTACTTTTTGACTGTTAGTTTGGGGCGAGCCATTGATCGGCCCAAAAAGGGGCATAACTCTCCCAATTATGGTTTACTCCATACATAAGGCTCAACTTGAGACCTAAACTTAAGGGAAAAAGGTGTCAAGTCACCTATTCCTACCCATGTTGGTATTCTAACCTTTTTTCCTTTCCTTTTTTCTTCACTTTTTTTTTATGTTCTAATAAAAAGACAAGAAAAGTCACGATTTTAATGAGTTATTCTACTAATTCAATAGTCTAGGAAATGGGCTAGGCCACTTTGTTGCCTCTGAAGCGGATATAATACATGATCAAATAAGATGAATAATCACGACAGTTACTCATTAATGAGATATATCAGGATCAACTCAAACTTCTTTGAATGACAGCTAGCATTCTCAGAAGTCTTCACTCTTAGAAGAATAAACTATAAATAGCTAAGAAAAAAAAATTAAGCAAGCCAGCCTAGTATAAACTCATATCATGCATTATTTATAAGAAAAAGAATTTTTTTAAAAAAAATTCTTTAAAAAAAAATAAAAATACCGCAGGAACTAAATGCAGGATGCACCCCCCCCCCCCTACACACACACACACTTAATTCATGCATTGTCCCTAATGCATGCTAATTAATAAAAGAAAAGAAGATGCTGAAAGCGAATTAAAAACTTCACTAAAAAATATTGGGTTGCCTCCCAACCAGCGTCTTTGTTTACTGTGATTGGCTTGACGCAAATGAGCTCATGGATCCTCTAGTTGGATCTCCTCCACTAAGCATACCTGATCTCTTTACTTTCAAACACCTCAAACGTATGCTCCTTTTTGTCTTCGATTATGCGACAACTCCTTAATCTCACAAACTAAAACAAACTATAAAAATAAAATACTAAAGCTAAAACAAAACAATAAAAGTAGTAAAATTAAATAGAAGTGAACTAACGATTTTATTTTCTTTCCTCGGCAACGGCGCCAAAATTTGTAGAGCTTGTCGTAGAGCTACAAATTAAACCACTACTTCGACCTTATAAATAATATTTATAGCATAGGAAAGTAGGGATCGATCCCACGAGGAAAGATTATGTCAAAAAGCTAGTTTAATTCTAAATGGTTTACCACTCTAATTTGTTATAACTTCTCTTTGTATTTCTAAAATAAATCAAATTTAATAAATAAAATTCTAGAAAAATCGTTAATATTGATCCTAAATATTCTAAATTTAATTCTAGAAATAAAACAGTAAATAGCTATCATAAATAATCTGGAAAATAAAAAACAGAAATAATAACACAATATTCAACTGAAATTTAAAACATAAAATAACAAGCAGAAAATTAATATTAAAAATTACATAAAGTAATCCCAATTAATACTCTGATTTTGGAACTCCAAAAATATATGTAATTAATTTCATAAAAAGTAAAAAAGAAAATTAACTCCAGAAAATGAAACAGAAAATAAAATCTGAAATTAGAGAAAAGATAAACTGCATTAATATAAACATGGAATTAAATAAAAAAATTTCCCAAATTTCAGGCTATAATTTTATGGACTTAATAAAACCTAAAAAACATCAAATAAAAATTAAAAACGTAATTTTCAGATTTATTGAAATAAAAACCTACACATATCCAATTCACGAAATAATTCTGAAAAATTATCAAATAATTTCCAAAAATTTCGAAATTAAATATAGGCAGAATAGGACACTATATAAACCATATAATGGATTAAAACTTGAAAAAACACAAAGGAAACTAGTTTTAACCTAATTTCTAACAAACTGGTAATTAAACGGAAAAACAGAACATAAATTAAATCTGAAAATTATAATCACACTAAAAATCAAAATCTAACTGATCTAATATTACCAAGACACTTCTAAAAGACTAATCTTTTGGGGGAGGGGGTAAACAAAATTTATATTAAAGCTAATAATTGAAGAATAAAAATTGACGAACTAAACAAATTAACTAAAAAGCAACGAATAATTATCAGAGATACAAAATTTATGAAAAATACTCAGTATAATCTACATTCACCATGCAAATTAATATTTATCATCAACACACACATCGATTTTTATCCATGAGTTAAACTGTAGAAGACATCCACCAGCAGATCTTCGCCGTTTTTCCTTATATTATAGTTTATTTAGGTTCAACCCTAATATAAACCTTACTAATTTTGATAACCCTCACTCCAACGCAAGAATTTAATCAAACTAGAGCATTACGTATTAGAAAAACATTGTCTAACACCTTACAACCAATTTACCAGCAAATTGATTTAACAAGGTTCTATAACGATCAACAACAACAACAACAAACTCCCAATGTGGGTCCCGCTTTCGCGGGGTCTGGAAGGTTCTATAACGATCATCTAATTAAAAGAGATGGGTTTGAGTCATCCGTGATTAATTAGGGTGATGCTAATGCTTAAAAGACTATAACTTTTACGTATTAAAACCTTTTAACCTATCATATGACTTGTATCAAACTAACTAGCATGCATTCTAATTAATATAACACGAATATCATGAACGATAAATACTAATCGCTATAAAATCATGAATAGAAATCAACTATACAATAAAGCATCAAACTTGTTTCAAAATAATTATTTAGCATGGTTTCAAATAAATTATACTAAGCACAAGGGAATTACTCACTCATATTAGAAATTAAATTACACACTTTAACTAAATAATCCATGTTTAATTAATGATTAAACTCAGCAAAATCAAGCCAAATAAAATAAAAAAAAAGGAAGAAGTAACACACTTCTTCACGGTATGATGAACGACTGATGAAGATGTGACCGATGATGATGATGATGCTTACGGTAGATGATGCGTGGCCGGTGGCGAAGATGATGTTGGTGATGAGATGCAGCCGGTGTATGCTAGGGGAGAAAGGCGTTGCTGATATTAGGAGATGGCGATGAAGATGATTTATGGTGTGAGGAGGCGTGATGGTGAGAAGTATGAAGGTGTGGCGTGGTCTCTGGTTTTAGGGAGGTGTGAAGGAGATTTATGATGATGAGGAGGGGAGGGTGAGGTAGGGTTTTAGCTACTAGTGTTTTTTCTTAGACTCCTTCTCTCCCAAATCTTCTAGCTTCTCTTCAACTCTTGTAACCCTAACCCAAATAAATCATCATGGAAATAATATTTTTTATAAATCATTATTTTGGACCGACTTGATAGCCTAGCATGTAAAATCCGAACTTCGACATCTTCTCTTCTCCTCTATATTTTATTATTTCTTAACCTGAAAAATATATAAAATAAAGTAAATTAGACGAAATACTATATATAATATAATTAAAATAATTATTAAAACAATGCATGATTTTTGACTTAACAAGAAGCCTTTGAGCTGATGCGTGATGCTTCTGATTATGCTGTATGGGCTGTCTTTGGACAACGTTTAGATAGGAAACCTCACGTCATATATTATGCGAGTCTACTTTGAATGAGGCCCAGTTGAACTACACTGTAACTCAAAAAGAGTTTTTGATGGCTATGTTTGGTTTTGAAAATTTTCGACCTTACTTGATTCGCTCTTATGTAATTGTACATACTGACCATGCTATGCTAAAGCATCTCTTCTCCAAGAAGGACGTAAAACCTGGGTTGCTTAGGTGGATTTTACTTTTGCAGGAGTTTGATTGTGAGATTCAGGATGGAAAAGGTTCCGAGAACCTGGTTGCTGATCATCTATCTTGGATCATTTTGCAAAAAGTGAGTGAGTCCATCATATCTGAGTGCTTCCCTGACGAGCAGCTACTTATGGTTCAATCTGAACCATGGTATGCTAATATTGTCAACTACTTAGTGACTGGTGAGATACCCCTGGATTGGAGTAAACATGATAAGGACAAATTCCTTTATCTAGTGAAATCTTTCTATTTGAATGACCCTTATTTATTCAAATATTGTTCTGATCAGATTTTTAGAAGGTGTATCCCTGATAATGAGATTATAAGTGTCCTTTCTTTTTGTCACGACCAAGCATGTGGAGGACAATTTAGTGGGAAGAAAACAGCTGCCAAAGTCCTTCAGTGTGGTTTGTATTGGCCTACCTTGTTCAAAGATGCCCACTTGTACTGTAAAAGCTACCCTAGGTGTCAATAGTTTGGGAAAGTCGACATGAGAGATATGATGCCCCTTGACCTGATTATTGTTGCTGAGATCTTTAATGTCTGGGGGATTGATTTTGTCGGATCATTTCCTTGCTCTTTTAGGAATGAGTATATTCTCCTTGCTATACACTACGTGTCTAAGTGGGTTGAGGTAGTTCCAACCAGGAGAACTGAGGCTAGAGTCATTGTCAAGTTCCTTAGGGAAAATATTTTCTCCAGGTATGGCATACCAAGGGCTATTATTAGTTACCAGGATACTCATTTCGGCAATCGTTCTTTTGATTCATTGTTGAAAAAATGCTCAATCATTCATGGTTTAATCACCGCCTATCATCCCCAGACTAGTGGTCAGGTAGAGGTTTCTAATAGACAAATTAAACAGATATTGAAAAAGACTACGAGTAGAAACCGTAAGGATTGGGCAGATAAGCTCATTGACGCTCTCTGGGCTTATAGGACAACTTTTAAGACCCCTTTAGGTATGTCACCTTCTAGGATCGTCTTTGGTAAGCCTTGTCATCTTCCTGTAGAACTTGACCATAGGGTTATGTGGGCTATAAAGACTTTGAAGCTTAACTTAGAGGCAGTTGTGGTAGAAAGGAAGTTACAGTTGAGTGTGTTGGAAGAGATCAGAGCTGAGGCCTATGAGAACTCCAGGATGCACAAGGAGAGAGCAAAATTCTTTCATGACAGACATATTCATAGGAAAGAGTTCTTCTCAGGTCAGAAAGTCTTGCTTTATGACTCCAGACTACACCTTTTTCCAGATAAGTTGAGATCTCGTTGGACTGATCTTTTCATTAGTTCTCATGTTTTTTCCATATGGCCCAATAGAGATACATGATCCTACAAGAGGTACACATTTTAAGGTAAATGGACAAAGTTTGAAGCCATTTCTAGAGCTACCTATAGAGGAGAGAGAAGTAGAGTGTCTGGTGCTATACGAACCACAATACAGAGATTGAAGTTGTGGAGATTAGCTTGGATGCATCCAACATTCAACCTGGTACTATTGTTCCTTTTTACAAATCTTATTTTGTATATATTTTCCTTTTATTTTATGTTCTTTATTTTTTATTGTTATGTTTCTCATTCTAATACTTTTACATGCAAAAGAGACATTGCATTGTTTAAGTGTGGTGGTGAGGGCCTTTGAATTTCTGGAAAAAAAAATTAAAAATACCAACAAGATTTTCTTTTCTTTTCTTTTTCTTTCGTCTCTTTCGTCTTATTTTATTTTAGGGAATGTATACTGATTCCGCCGGGAATCTGTCTCGTGATTGTGTTGATGACGTGGGGCGAAAGAACGGGTTTATCTGACAGCTGGCGATCAACACAGCCTCGGTCTCCTCCTTCTCCGACCTGCAAAAAAGGCCTGCCCCGGAGTGTGGTCCGGGGGACGCCTCTCCGACGGTCAAGTCAATCAGGTGTTCTAGAGAGTGTGAACAGTATACAGAGTAAATTCTCCCTTCTTTTCCAGCCCCCTTTCCGAGGGGAACATGTCACTATTTATAGCCTGTTTGTGAGAGGGGTAGAAGAGTGATCTTACTGTAGCTGATAGCATGAGCCTCCGGTCCTGTAGCGAGTGGGCCTGGGGAAAGGCCCCAAAGGTTGCGTTTCGGGCCTTTTGGGGATGCGACCCTGTGAGTTGGCATATGCGAACATCTTCTGGGCCAGGCCCAAAAGATGATAGGTGTTTTTCCCAAATCACTTAGCCCCTCACATCTTACCTGACCGTCGGGCCTGGTCGGTGGTCAAGTAAGATGTGGATCTAGGGATCCGATGTCTAGGGTGAGGCGCGCAGGGACCATTCACTTTGCACCAAGAGGTTGCAGAGACTCGTACCCCCGGGTTGGACGATTGTTACAGCTGTTACGCACTAAGGCACAGAGTTCTAGGACGAGGGCCCACAATCCGTGGTCTCTCCAGACTTACCCTGCCCTCCTATAAATACCCCGGGGTTTTTGATGGGGAGAGAAGCAATTGCAACTGCCGATCGGACCAAGCATCGCCTTAAATTATGGCTTTCCCTCTCATTCGCAACACCAGGGAGATGGCACTTTATCTGAGGGAAACACTTGGATGGCACCGAAGGGATGTCGTGCAGCCTCCACGTCCCCTCCCCGAGAACTTTCCGGGATTATGCCCAGACTTTTCCTTATCGGAGGCCGAGCAGGCTGCGGCGGAGCTTGGACTCCCTGAACTGGTTCAAGCAACCTTCTATGCGATGCTGCTGAACGATGCTGTTGAATTTGGTGCGGCCCACGAATTTACGGGGGATGAGATGAAGTCTGTGCTTATGGATCTGAAGTGATCGTCGTTCGAGAAGTGGATATGGTGCATGGGCGCAATTTTGAGGGATGCTCAATAGAATCGCCCGGCCGACGAGATAAGTGTCTCGGACGTTGATGCCGTCCATGGAGAAGTTTCTGATGTAGGTGGTCCCCCTTCCCCCTCTAGTGATGAAGCCTAACGGCTTATTGTATCGATGTGTACTCCTCAGTGCATCTGCCTGAGACTTTTATGCAATGAAAGCTCGTTTTCTTTGACCTTTCTAATTGGTACCAGGTATGTTAGACCCTCAGATCGCGCTTAACAGCTCCTGGTCATTGGGGCACGAGGGGCGCGGCGGCCGGTCGTACCGCCGTGCGTGAGAGCCATAGCCCCGTCGGGGCCAAAGGTGTTGCGACCGGCCGTAAGGCCGCGCTTGCGGACCCTTGGCCCTGAAGGGGCTTAAAGCGTAGTGAACAATTT
Source organism: Selenicereus undatus (assembly GCA_017589665.1). Lineage (NCBI taxonomy): Eukaryota > Viridiplantae > Streptophyta > Magnoliopsida > Caryophyllales > Cactaceae > Selenicereus > Selenicereus undatus. The sequence continues at coordinate 56,417,941 of JACYFF010031955.1, forward strand.
TAAGGCAGTGCTGGAGTGTCTTTAGCGAAATAAAAGAGTTAGAGGCGGGACGGGCGGCTTTTGGCCGGACTCATGTCTTTCGCTGCTCAAGGGAGCCAAAAGCAGGGCGCACGGCATCTGGCCGCACTCCTAAGTGCTTAGCGACCGGCCGGTAGGCCGCGCTCAGCCTTAGCCCTTGATGGGGCTAAGGGCGTAGCGACCGGCCTTCAGGCCGTGCTCAAATGGCCTTGGCCCCTGGTGGGGCTAAGGGCGTAGCGACCGGCCATAGGTCGTGCTCAGCTGGCCTTGGCCCCTGGTGGGGCTAGGGGCGTAGCGACCGGCCTTCAGGCCGTGCTCAAATGGCCTTGGCCCCTGGTGGGGCCAAGGACGTAGCGACCGGCCATAGGTCGTGCTCAGCTGGCCTTGGCCCCTGGTGGGGCTAGGGGCGTAGCGACCGGCCTTCAGGCCGTGCTCAAATGGCCTTGGCCCCTGGTGGGGCCAAGGACGTAGCGACCGGCCATAGGTCGTGCTCAGCTGGCCTTGGCCCCTGGTGGGGCTAGGGGCGTAGCGACCGGCCTTCAGGCCGTGCTCAAATGGCCTTGGCCCCTGGTGGGGCCAAGGACGTAGCGACCGGCCATAGGTCGTGCTCAGCTGGCCTTGGCCCCTGGTGGGGCTAGGGGCGTAGCGACCGGCCATAGGCCGTGCTCACATGGCCTTAGCCCCTGGTGGGGCTAAGGGCGTAGCGACCGGCCATAGGCCGTGCTCAGCTGGCCTTAGCCCCTATTAGGGCTAAGGGCGTAGCGACCGGCCGTGGGCCGTGCTCAAATGGCCTTGGCCTCTGCTGGGGCCGACGGCGTAGCGACCGGCCATAGGTCGTGCTCAGCTGGCCTTGGCCCCTGGTGGGGCTAGGGGCGTAGCGACCGGCCTTCAGGCCGTGCTCAAACGGCCTTGGCCCCTGGTGGGCCTAAGGGCGTAGCGACCGGCCATAGGTCGTGCTCAGCTGGCCTTGGCCCCTGGTGGGGCTAGGGGCGTAGCGACCGGCCATAGGCCGTGCTCAGCTGGCCTTGGCCCCTGGTGGGGCTAGGGGCGTAGCGACCGGCCTTCAGGCCGTGCTCAAATGGCCTTGGCCCCTGGTGGGGCTAAGGGCGTAGCGACCGGCCATAGGCCGTGCTCAGCTGGCCTTGGCCCCTGGTGGGGCTAGGGGCGTAGCGACCGGCCATAGGCCGTGCTCACATGGCCTTAGCCCCTGGTGGGGCTAAGGGCGTAGCGACCGGCCATAGGCCGTGCTCACATGGCCTTAGCCCCTGGTGAGGCGAAGGGCGTAGCGACCGGCCATAGGCCGTGCTCAGCTGGCCTTAGCTCCTATTGAGGCTAAGGGCGTAGCGACCGGCCTTCAAGCCGTGCTCAGCTGGCCTTGGCCCCTAGTGGGGCCAAGGGCGTAGCGACCGGCCATAGGCCGTGCTTAAAGTATTAAATGCAAGGGGAATGGTGTGAGTAGTCATTCAAAGGTATTAAGGAACACAAGATAGCTTAAGTATGATATTTCCTTAAATTGCTGCTGTGCCATGCCCGGGGAACAGGAGTGCCGTCAAGAGTCTCCAACCGAAATGTGCCGGGACGAATCTGCGAGGCCACCTTGTAAGGCCCTTCCCAATTGGCTGTCAACTTGCCGTGTTCTGTTGCCCGTGCAACGCTCTCCGTGCGTCTGAGTACCAGGTCAGCAACACGGATGGGTGTCATCCGAACCTTCCTGTTGTGCCTTCGTGCAATGCGGAGTTTATAGAGGGCCTCTCGGAGCATAGAGTCGCCGCGGATCGAGGGGAGGAGATCCAGGGCCTCTCGCAGAGCTGCATTATTTGCTGTTTCTTGAAATGCAGTTAGGCGATGCGTATGAAGTGCCACCTCTACGGGAAGAACGGCTTCAGAGCCGTAAGTGAGCATGAATGGTGTCTCGCCGGTGGCTGTCTTTTCAGTAGTCCGAAGGTTCCATAGGACGCCGTGCAGTTCGTCAGCCCAGTTACCCTTGGCGTTATCAAGCTTCTTCTGAATACCATGGAGGATGGACTTGTTGGCTGCCTCGGCCTGTCCGTTAGTTTGGGGATGTGCGACAGCCGTGAAGCGAGCTTGGCATCCCAAACTACTCAGGTAGTCGGTGAGCTTGCTAGTATCAAATTGCCGGCCATTGTCGAAGATCATGGTGCGAGGGACGCCAAACCTGGTGACAATGTTTCTCCAGATAAATTTGCGCACCTCTGCGGCAGTAATGGAGGCGACGGCCTCCGCTTTAATCCACTTGGTAAAGTAGTCCACTGCCACAAATAGATATTTGCGCTGGCCAGTGGCTCTAGGAAAGGGTCCCAAAATGTCCATACCCCAGATAGCGAACGGCAGTGGGCTGACAATTGGCGTCATCAGAGTTGTAGGAACACGTTGAACGGGGCCGAACCGCTGGCATTTGTCACAAATGCGAACCAGTGTCATGGCGTCTTCCCGTAGGCTAGGCCAATAATAACCTGTGCGGAGGGCTGTTACGGCGAGCGCTCGCCCACCGAGGTGTGAGCTGCAGATGCCTTGGTGCAATTCTTCGAGAACCTATCTCCCTTCTGCCGGGGATATGCACCTCAACAAGGGGCGGGCAAAAGAACGTTTGTAGAGAATTCCTTCGTACAGCACGAACCAGTTGGACCGCTTCTTGATCTTCTCTGCTTCTTTAGCATCAGTGGGCAACACACCTTCAGCGAGATACGTGCGGATAGGCTCCATCCATGTGGGGCTCCGGTCCAGCCATGCGACCTCCGGCAAGTCAATACTTCTATTCATCAACGTTTCCCACTGAATGTTCTTCGGCCGGCCGTCGTCAGAAGAACTGGCGAGTTTGGACAAAGCATCGGCCTGTCGGTTTTCCGAGCGAGGGATGTGCGTGATGGCGAAGTGCTGAAGCAGCTTGGTGGCTTCGCGAACCCTTCTGACGTAGGCGGCCATAACTTCATCTTTCGCCTCATAGTCTCCGTTGAGCTGACTCACAACAAGCTGTGAGTCGGAAAATGCCTGGACGTGTGCGGCCCCCGCGGTGTGACAGAGCTCTATTCCCGCAATGAGGGCTTCGTATTCCGCCTCATTGTTGGATGCTTTGAACATGAACTTGAGGGCGTGCTCGTAACGTGCTCCGGTTGGGCTTTCCACAATGAGGCCGGCCCCGCTACCGTCCTTGGTGGATGAACCGTCAACATACAAGTTCCAAGAGCGCGGCTGGGAACGTTGCTCCACAGGTGCCCTACATTCAGCGAAGAAGTCAGCCAATGCCTGTGCTTTGATGGCTCGCCGGGGCTCGAAGGAGATGTCGTAGCGCGAGAGTTCCACAGCCCACTTCAAGAGGGGACCGGACGCATCCAACTTCTGAAGGACGCTTCTGAGGGGTTGGTCCGTTAAGACCAAGATCTTGTGGGCCTCAAAGTAGGGCCGCAGCTTCCGACTGGCCATCACCAGGGCGTATGCGAACTTTTCGATGAGGGGGTAATTCATTTCTGCACCCGTCAAGGCATGACTTACGTAGTACACAGGTATCTGCTCCCTCGCTCGGTCGGCCACAAGGACCGCACTGACTGCATGTTCCGAGACGGCCAGGTACAAGGTCAACATTTCCCCCTCGGTGGGACTGGCGATCTGCGGCAGCCGAGCTAAGTACGTCTTTAGCGCTTGAAAGGCCTCGTCCGCCTGTTCATCCCATTGGAAGTTACCCCGCCGGCGTAGAACGCGGAAAAAAGGTTGGCACCGGTCGGCTGATTGAGACATGAAACGGCCGAGAGCAGCTACACAGCCTGTCAAGCGCTGAACTTCTCGTATACTCTTGGGGGGCTGCATGTCGAGGACGGCCTGCACCTTGTCTGAATTCGCCTCTATGCCGCGATGACTGATCATGAAGCCCAGGAACTTCTCTGATCGCACTCCGAACACGCACTTTTTAGGGTTGAGCTTCATGTTGAACGCCCGGAGGATCTCAAATGTTTTCCGCAAATCAGCGGGGTGGTCAGTCTGGAGCTTGCTCTTGACGATCATATCGTCCACATATACTTCCATGGTCCGCCCGATTAATGGCTCGAACAGCTTGTTGACAAGGCGTTGGTAAGTGGCCCCGGCATTCTTCAATCCGAACGGCATGACCTTGTAGCAATGGAGTCCACGGTCGGTTATGAACGCCGTCCTCTCCTGGTCCTCTGGGCAGAGGGGTATCTGGTGGTACCCTGAGAAAACATCCATAAAGCTAAGTAGGGCATGGCCGGCTGTGGCGTCCACCAGCTTGTCGATTTTTGGAAGGGGGTAACTGTCCTTTGGGCAGGCCTTGTTTAGGTCCGTAAAATCCACGCACATCCTCCATGTGCCGTTGGGCTTTTTTACCAACACCACATTTGAAACCCACTCTGGGTACTGGCACTCTCTGATAAAGCCGGCTTCCAGCAGCTTCTGAACTTCCTGACTTGCCGCGGCCGCGCGCTCGGGACCCATGTGGCGCTTCTTCTGGACGACCGGCCTGTGTCTTGGATCGGCGTTTAGGTGGTGCTCCATTACTGTGGCGGCTATGTCGGGCATCTCGCTGGGGTTGAAAGCGAAGACGTCCTTGTACTCTCGCAGAAGACAGACGAGGGGCTGACGTTCTGCGTCCGCCACACCGCGCCCGAGCTGTACCGTGCGCATTGGCCGCGCTTCTTCCAACGGTATATGCTCGACTTCAGAATCATTTTCCGCTCGGAGTCGCGGAGGTTCAACGTCGACGGAGTGAATCACCAAGGTCTCGGGACACGGCGCGGCAGGAGTCCCCTTCGCCCTTTTTGCGGTTGCAGGTGGTGCTGCAACCTCCCGCTCCCGGGGTCTTTCAATGAGGGGTTTTATGCTAACCAGATAGCACTCGCGTGCCGCACGCTGATCCCCCCGGAGCTCGCCCACGGCTCCGTCATCAGTCTCGAACTGGAGCTGGAGGAGATAGGGTGCGACGACAGCCTTAGCCTTATGGAGCGTAGGCCGCCCGAGGATCACATTGTATGCAGTGGGTACGTCGACCACAAGGAAGTCAACTTCCACGCTTCGGAAACAAGTCCTGTTTCCAAAGCGCACTGGCAGGCGGATGGTCCCAGTAGGGGTCACCTCTTGTCCCCCAAACCCCAAAACGGGGGTTGTAATAGGATTAACCGCGCGCCCTGGGTGGGAAAGTTTCTGGAGGCAGTCTTTCGTGATGATGTCCACGGAGCTGCCGGTGTCTACGAGGATACGGCGTACCACCGCGTTTGCAATTTTCATCTCAACCACCAGTGGGTCGTTATGGGGGGTAGCTAAGCGGGGTGCATCTTTTCCTCCAAAGACCATGGTGGGCGCCATGAGGCTAGGCTTCTGCTCCATGGTGAGTACCTGTTGGGCGCTTCTCAGCTGTGCCTTCCAGGCCGAACGCGTCATGCTCGGCAAGTTGCCGCCTGCAATGGTGGCCACGATTTCTGTCGAACACTCCTCATCCCGCGGCGGGGACGACTCTGGTTTTGGCTCTTTCCGCAGCAGGCGCGGTCCCCTTCTCAGGAAGCGATCAATTTGCCCTTTGTCTGCGAGCTCATGGAGAGCTTTCTTCAGCTCTCTACACTCGGTCGTGGTGTGACCGCTCTGCTCGTGGAACTCGCAATATTTCCGTGCGTTCTGCGGCCGGGGGGCCATCGTCATTGGGGGTGGCCGGCGCAGCATCGGATTCCCTCGCACCTCCATGAGGATATTCCTTGCATCCGTGGTGAACCGGGCATCCATAGCCTCCACCGGTGGTCTTCTGTCGCGCGGAGCGGGGTTCCTCTCACCGCGCGTGAAACCCCTATCCCCTGGGGCCTTTCCCTTCTTGGGGGCGTCTGGTCCCTCGGCGCAAATCTCAGTGGCTCGGATGAAGTCCGCGGCCTTTCTCAGTGCTTCAGCTAAGGTGGTCTCTTTCTGTTCCGCCAATGAGAACTTAAAACGTCCATTTTTGAGGCCATTCAGAAAAGAGGTGTACGCCACACCTTCTTCCAATTCTGGGATTAAGACTGCCTCCTGATGGAACCGCCTGACGAACTCGGCTAAGGACTCCTGTGGCCCCTGCTTAATTTTTGACAGGTGAATGCTAGTACACCGCTCCTTACGACTCGCAATAAATTGTCGAACAAACTTGTCAGCCAAGTCCTGAAAGCAAGCCACGCTGCCGTGGGGGAGACCATTGAACCAGGATTGCGCTACCCCTTTGAGGGTGGCGGGGAAGTAGCGGCAATACGAGGCGTCGTCCACGTCTTGGACGTACATTTGAGCTTTGTATACACCCAGGTGCTCCTCCGGATCCCCGGTTCCATCGTACAGATCAATCATTGGCATCTTCACCTCTCCGCATCTTGGGGCGTTTACAATCTCTGGGCAGAAAGGGGTTGAGAAAGAGGGGGCGGCCAATCGGGTAGCGGTTCCTAAGATCTTGATGGGGGTACCGCGGCGCCGGTCGACCTCCACCACAGAAGGACTTCTCCTGTCCTCATTCGGACGTGACGTGCGTTGTGGCGAGCGATTCCTGATGCGGAGCTCGTAGCCACCCGCTTCCCTCACCGGGGGGCTCCGCGCCCGGTCCCGGTTATTACGGTGTTCGGGGCTGTGGCGCTGACCGTACGACCGCTCCCGCATGAGCCGGGAAGTGTGTTCCTGCTCCCGAAGCCATCCGGACGGCCGCGAATGAGTGGCTTAAGGAGTCGAGGCGGTAGCCGAGGCTACTGAGCGTCTGCGCCCCGACCGACCGGCCACATCTGCTGAGGCACGGTCCTTCTGCCGCTCGTCCCGGAGATGGGGTACTTGGTGCGACCTCTCCTCCCGAGCGAGGCCTCGGGAGCGTAGGGACCCCGATTCTTCCCTGGGGGATTCGGCCCGCGACCTGAGGTGTCGAGGAGGGTCCAGAAGGTTTCTTGTGCCATTTACCCCTAGAGACCTCTGGACCTGCTCAGTGACTTGTCTGGTGATGGCGTCTGCCATGGTGGACATAAGGCCCTGGAGCGCGTCAACCGTGACGTAGGCTGGGGGTTCCCGCTGCAAAGCACCCACTGGCCGAGGACCTGCCCTGGAACTTTCGCTGGCGTCCTCAGCCGTGGGCGGCGCAGAGGGACCCGCGGTTGGCGCATTTTCTCTGCGCGCCCTGGCTCGTGTTGCATCGCTAACTACCATCGTTACCGCTCTCTCCCCACAGACGGCGCCAAACTGATTCCGCCGGGAATCTGTCTCGTGATTGTGTTGATGACGTGGGGCGAAAGAACGGGTTTATCTGACAGCTGGCGATCAACACGGCCTCGGTCTCCTCCTTCTCCGACCTGCAAAAAAGGCCTGCCCCGGAGTGTGGTCCGGGGGACGCCTCTCCGACGGTCAAGTCAATCAGGTGTTCTAGAGAGTGTGAACAGTATACAGAGTAAATTCTCCCTTCTTTTCCAACCCCCTTTCCGAGGGGAACATGTCACTATTTATAGCCTGTTTGTGAGAGGGGTAGAATAGTGATCTTACTGTAGCTGATAGCATGAGCCTCCGGTCCTGTAGCGAGTGGGCCTGGGGAAAGGCCCCAAAGGTTGCGTTTCGGGCCTTTTGGGGATGCGACCCTGTGAGTTGGCATATGCGAACATTTTCTGGGCCAGGCCCAAAAGATGATAGGTGTTTTTCCCAAATCATATACTATTTTAGCTACATTTACTCTTTGTAAATTGGTATTAGGTTGTATATAGGTGGGAGGTGCATGATAAAGAACTTAATTCTAACTGTGACATTTTGTACCACACTTTTAACCTTATTATTCCATTATAACTATGATTCCAATCCTTCCTTTTAAATCACCATTATCGTAGAGTATTAGGCCTTCATAGTTTACTTTCTCACTTGTCTGTGCATAGTTATTTTTGGTTTTGCTTTTAGTTGCATTCAAAAAAAATGAAAAAAGAGAAAAATTAAATGAAAAAAGAGTTGGGAATGACAAGTACCTTTTGAAACATGCGCTACTAGGTGTCACCCTTTGAGACAATACTGCTACTGGAAAAATTTACTTCCTATAACAATGAGTCAATAAAGTAGTTTGTCTCGTCAAGTGGGAATGAGTTGAACTTTGGTTAGCCTAATCCCTAAGGTGATGGTACACTTACAAACCATGCACTACGATGAATATATGGTTATGCTGGTTTTTGGGGTGAAAATTGGAGTAGATGTCATCCACGAGGACTTAAAGTCTAGAAGTGTACACCTTGTTTATATACGGGTTGATATCTTGATTAATAAAGTGATAGATCTTGTTGAAATTTTATACTATTTCCCCTTTTATATGTGTAAAATTTTAATTTTTTTTCCTCTTTTCTTTCCTTTTTCTTTTCTTTCTATTCTATTCTTTTTCCTGATCGAGATTTTGGGGGTATGTCTTCTGCAAACTCTCACGAGACCTTACTCGTCCACTAGGGAGAACCTAGGAATTTAAAGGGTTTGGTGCATACGCTTCATGCAACCGTGATTTCTATGAAAGTGAGTTAGGATTTTATTTTCAATTTTTTCTTTCTCCCCATTTTTCTAGGATTTTTTTTATATTTTACTCAGGGACGAGCACTTAGTTTGTTATAATATTTTCTTTTATATTTTTCTCCCCTTTGTTTGTTAATGCTCTTTTTCATATACAATTTTCTCTTTCTTCTCTTCTTAGGCGCATTTCCCCATTGGTGAGAATTATCCCAACAAGTTAGGAATTGATTCTTCATTTTCTTTATTTTTTTGAGATCAAGACATAGATCATTGACCTATTTTTTTAAATAAGGGACTTTTGCACTAAGAGTATCAATGACATCTCCTCTTTCAAGCCGTGTAATGTATTTTTTATTAATTATAGAATTAGATATGGTAATTTATCATTAAACATTTTAAGATTGGTTTCATTATGCCCAATTTTGTAATAGTATTGATCAAATACAGCAATATAGTTTTTCAGATATCTCATGTCTCAAAACTCATTTTTGTTAATATTCCTTTGCCACCCTCTAGCCTTTTTTTCGGAATCGGGTTTAGCTCTAATAAATTCAGTTTTGATTTCCTAATTTTTTGAACATAGCCGCTAGTATTTTTATCATTCTTAACATATTTTTACCTTCATCATCTAAAGATCCATACCAGTTAGCTATAGTGCCAGAAAAACTACGTCCGATATAATTTAGAAAATTTTCCGTAGTCGACGCAGTATTCAAATTCAAGACACTATTCATACCCCTTTTCCAATGTTCAAATATTTCTTCTTTATATTATGAGATCCAACAATATTTAAGTTGTAACTTGTTTGGCTAATTGGGGTAAAGCTAATTTCTTCCAAAGGATGTGACTTTCCTTGAGATGAACCCAAAGGAAAAGTTGGTTATATGCCATATTGGAATGTATCTACGTCTCATAAAATGAATATTTCTTCTAGAAGATTCACCAAACTCTCAAGGTTTAGGAACAACATTATTAACTAAATTTCATCTATGTTGAGCTCTTCTCCAATCTCAATAATTTCATCGTCAAATACCATTGTACCATATTTTTTTTATCTAGTTTCCTCCTAATTTCTTATAAAGTAACAACATTGGGATCCTCTAATTTAATTAGGTTCATCTGCGGATATATTTCTTCTTATAACTGGATATTATTTGTCTCTTCATTATCATCAAATAATACATCTTGTTTTTTAATTATTTTGCCCAAGATTTTATTTAATTATTTTTAGTTTTATTTTTTATCAAACATATTCCGTAATTCCTCAAAATTCTACTACTTATACTCCATCCTCTTCTTCTTTCTCTAACTTTTCATATCAATTGATTTTTCTTCTACTTCTTTAGGATTTTTATATTTTGCAAAGGAAATACATTTTTGTTTTTTAGGTTTTGGAAATGATATTTATGCTGAAATGTAGTACTACTACTTAACTCATATTTTTTTTACTATGTCTAATTTTGTTGATCAAAAAGAAAGATGGATTACAAATAATTGCTTATTTACCTCCTTAACTTTAGTATTAGATTTCGTTGAAATTGTTGTTAATTCCAAAATGATATAGTTCAATTGTGGTGCTACTGACGTGGTTCTTCTGGTGAGTGTACAATATGTGAATAAATAGGAGCAGGACAACTAGATGATTATTCAAGCATTAAACATAATTAATTAGCTTAATTAACTATCAATTATCTTAATTATTTTTGATCACGTGACTCTAATACTAGTTGAAATATGACATCGAGTAGAAGATCGTACCCATACCCATCAGGTATTCAAAAATAAAACCCATATCGATGCCCATCGAGTTTTGCGGGTTTGCGAATTTTATTCAGGTTCACATAGAGAATGAAAATTAATGCCTGTATGCAACTCATATCCAAGGACGATATATATTTTTATCATTATAAAATTACAAAGTTGTGATATTTTGGGATAAACGACACGAAGGTACCTCAAGTTTTGTGTAAATAACAAAAATGAGCCTCAGTTTTTAAAAATAACTCCAAGGTACCTCAAATTTTGAGAAAACTAGCAAAAAGGACCCGATTTACTATTCACCTATTTTGCATAAACGTAATAAACTTTCTATATTTGCAAATCTACCCTCAATCCTAAAAAACTTACCTTCGAAAAATCTAAATTTGTGTTTGTGATATCTTGCTCGCTAGTACAACTCTAAGTCTTCTCTCAACTAGTATTAGAGCCACGTGATCAAAAATAATTAAGATAATTAACCTAATTAATAATTAATTAAGCTAATTAACTGTGATTAATGCTTGAATAATCACCTGCTTGCCCTGGATTTAATTATTCACACATTGTTCACTCACCGGAAGGCATTTCTTCAGTAGCACAACAATTAAACTATATCACTAATATAATTTTAGAATTAAAAGCAGAATTAGCTAAAATTAAGACTGAAGTCAAGGAAATTAAGAAGCAATTATCTGCAATTCACCTTTCTCTAGTTAACGAAGTTAGGCGTAGCAGAAAATCTACTTCTAGTATTAGTACTCCATTTCAGCATAAATATCTTTTCAAAACCCCAAAAATAAAAATCAATTTCCTTTGCATAATATAAAAATCCAAAACAAAGTAGGAGAAAAATTAACTGAAAAATCAGCTGAAAAAACAGAAAAAGAAGAAGAGGATGGAGTATAAGTAGTATAGTCTTGAAGAACTACAGAATATGTTCGAGAGATAACAAAATTCAGAAGAATTAAGCAAGATTATGAACATAATTAATGATAAATATGACGTGTTATCTGATGATAATGAAGAGACTAATAATGTTAAATTAGAAGAAGAATTATATAAGCAGATTAACATTATTAAACTAGAAGATTTGAATGTCATACCTTTAGAAGAAATTAAAAGAAAATTGGATAAAAAAAATAAGGTAAAATGGCTGTTGAAAATGAGATTAATGAAACTGGAGAAGAACACGACTTAGGTGAAATAGAGACCAATCTGGTTAACAATGTTGTTTCTAAACCTGAAGAATTTGGTGAACATTCTAGCAGAAATACTAATTTTATAAGACCTAAGTACGTTCCAGCAGGACATACAACCAATTTTTCCTTTGGATTTATATCAAGAAAAACTAAACCTTTGAAAAAATTAGTCTTACTCCAATCAGCCAAATAGGATATATCTTAAACATAAATGTAGCTCGTAAAAGAGAAGAAATATTTGAGTATTAGAAAAGAGGCATGAATAGTATCTTAAACTTAAATACTTCATGGACTGCTGCCAATTTCCTAAACTACATCGAACATAATTTTTCTGGCACTATAGCGGATTGGTATGATTCATTAAATGAAGACGGCAAAAAAACATTAAGAATGATGGAAACACCAGCTGCAATGTTCAAAAACCTATGTCAGGAAATCGAAACTGAGTTCATCGGAGCCAAACTTGATTATGAAGAAAAGACAAGAGAATGGCAGAGAAAGATTACTAATATGGAATTATGAGATATGAGATATCAGAATAATTATATTGCTTAATTTAGTTAATATTATTACAAAATTGAACAAAATGAAACCAATCTTCGTATGTTCTATGACAAATTGTCATATCCTATAAATTCCATAATGAATGAAAAATATATTGCATGGCTTGATCGAGCAGATGTCGTTGATATCCTTGGCTCAAGAATCTCTTATCTAAGAAAATGGGTAAATGATCAATGCCTTGATTTTCGAAAGCAAAAGAAAATTAAGAAACAATTTCTAACTTGTTAGGATTCACCTCACCAATGGAAAAAGAAACCTGGAAGGACAAGAAAAAGGAAATTTTATAAGAAAAAGAGCTTTAATCAGCAAGGAGGAGAAAAATATAGAAAAAATATTATAACAAACCAAGTCCTAAAAAACGAAGATTTTTTAGGAAAACCGTTTATTGTCCTATAGGAAAAAACAACTGGGAAATGCTAGGAATGCGGAGAAATAGGGCATTATGCTAATGAATGCAAAAATAGGAAGAATAACAAGTTTATTGAAGCCTTGGATAGCCTGTATTATGTTGAGTTTAGTGAAGATGAGGCATTAGACCTATCCCTAAGTAACAACAAAGAAATTGTTTGAAATTATACTAGATAATGAATATGAAGAAAGTGATTATGAAGAAACCAATCATATGATGGAAAATAGCTCGATTAGTCTTGGTGGTCTTTAAGGAGAAGAGTTTGTTGTAGACAATGATAAGGAAGAATTCAAAGGAGATTGAGTCCTTCCCACAATCTAGAAAGACATGATCTATAAAAAGTTCATCTTTCAATTGAAAAGCAAATACATATGTGAGATGAAGGAAGTAGATCTAGAAATCAACTGGCAAAACATCTTTAAGCATAACAAATATAGAAAGCACAGGTATATCCATGTTGGAAGTATCCAAGTTCAAATAACCTCATTACAATTTTATGGCAAAGATATTGATTTTTGTGTTGTGCTTTGTAATATTAGGCATACCAAGTTTAATAATCAAATTATCACAGAGATTAAGACCAATTTATGTAATGGATCAAACCAGATAATATTCACAATAAATGGCCACTAAGCTCTTATTAAAAAGTTAAGTAAGACTTATACTCATCAAAAAATTAAGTTTACACGCAGCCAAGGTGGTCAGAAGATAATGTCTTCACAACGAGAGGTAGCATTAACAATTTCATTAATCAAATTATCTATTAAATAGCAGATTGTCGAACAGTAAGAAAAATTATACAAAGAAATCTACTCAGATAATCCTCTAAATTTTTGGGATAAAGATAAAATATTTGCTAAAATCACTCTTTTAAACCCCAACACTATTATTCAAATCAAACAAATGGTGTATACACACCACGATATCCAAGAATTTGATAAACAAATTCTTCAAAATTTCAAAAAGATGTGTAAAAATCATCATATTCTTAATTTTCCTAATGAAGGAGATGACTTAGTTCTTGAGACAGATGTCAACAATGAGCACTGGGGTGCGGTACTCAAAATCAAAGAAGGAGAAAACTCTGCAAATATTGTAGTGGAAGATTTAACAAGGCAGAATGCAACTATCCCACGATAAAAAGAGAAATCCTTGCAGTCATAAGGGGAATTGAAAAGTTCTTAATCTTTTCAGCTACAAAACCTTTTCTCATGCGAACTGATTGCAAAGGAATACTTGGTTTTGTAAAAAAAAATTATTAATTATGCAAGCGCAAGGGCGACTCCTGCGTTGACAATTATGGCTTAACCAGTTTTTCTTCTCTATTGAACATATTCAGGAATCGAAGAACTCTCTAGCTGATAATTTAACTCAAGAACTCACCAATGGTGATCATCAGAGCAGAGCTCCTGGTAGAAAATAAGGAAATCCATAATGAAATGTCATTAATACTAGAACGGGTTTCTCCTTCTAGCAAAGTCCTTATTGATAATTTGAAATTACACACAAAAAGTGGATCACATTTTTATCTGCTACGTTCAGCCTACCTAATAGCTCACAGATTTTCCCTTTTAGAATTATAAGTTAATTACCTTAAATGTTCTTATGATATCCAAGAAAAAATAAGTTCCCATGTTTAAGAAAAATGGTTCGGTGAGCGGTATGTAGCATGCATCGACTATTATCATAAGTATTCCTATGATATTTGGGAGTCGTGAAGTACAACGATCTACTTTTACGATATGTCTGGAGTTGATAGTGTTAGTTTCGCATCAAATTTAATCTCTCCAAACGACCCCATCATTAAAGCCTGGGAGTACGAGATTGTAGTTTACTTTATGGGGTTCCCAGATCCGAAGTTCCTATTTTTCTCAACATTAAATAAATTTCAACAATGCGTGTTCAGAAGAATCCATTGGATTCTTACATCTCCTGATAGTCTAATAAAAATCTCAAATAATTGATGCCTATATGTGGAAGTACATTGTGCACTAATCGAGTATGAAAATAGAAAAGTCAAACCGGCTCATTATCTTGTTCAGATTGTTGATTTCGATAATTCTATTATCAACAACAAGAATGGTTTTCAGAACAACGAGAATTAGTTACTGGCCCTACTTTAGCAAAATCCATCATTTTTTACAACATTTATCATCAAAGTTGGGCATTAATTGAATAAAGAAAAACGTTAATGCATTATGCAAAGACTACTTTCACCTATGATAATGAGTTTATAGAATATATGAAGGTAAAGAGAGCAGTTTTAGAAGATATCTTTGATTATCTCTTTGATGTTGGAGCTATAAAATTTTTATCAGAAAAAGGAAAAAAATATATTCTTGAATTATTTGAGAAATGGGATCCAGAGCATATTTAATATGATGAAGATTTTGATAATTATCCTGATAATGATAGTCTGAAAGATATTATTAGAAATGAAGGCATGCAGAATCTCAAAAATGATGACTAATCTTTTCATCATTAAAAGCTTTGAAAAGTGATTGTTTGATTATTATACTATTTTGACAAGTGTCAAGTCTGTAAAAAAAGACAGTTTACTGTAGCAATGTAAATGTACTGTAGTCATGCGTAAAAACAATATATACTATAGCCGTTAGGGCAACTTATGTACCCACATCCCCTCTATAAAAAGGAGAGGTTGGAGGCTGAGAAGGGATACAGTTATTTGAGAATTCTTGAGCGGAAGAGAAGTTGAGATTCTCTATTTCTCTATGAGCAAACATCTCTAATGATCTTGGATTAAGCATCTTTTCAAAGTTTTCCATTGTAATATTTCCACTTTTAAACTTTCAATAAAAGAAGTTTCTTAATAAGGAACATTATTCAATTCAACCTTATGTCTTAAATATTAGAATTTCTTAATTAAAGCCTCACTAACCTTTAAAATACTTAAAACTTGATTATTGACTACAGTCTCAGGTAGGAAACGAAGCAGATCTATGTGTTATGCTTGATCTAAGGAAAATGGGGTTGAGATTAACAATATCTGTAAACCGGAAGTTAGAGAAACGCCGGAGTCTAGTTCAGACTATGTTCAGGTAACGGTCAAAACTCTCTAATTAAGCTTTAATTATTTGGCTAAGTATAGTAGGCCTATAACCACAGAAAATATAATATGTGATATAACTTGTAGATTTTGATAACTTGTACTAGTAAAGTCATTATAAGAAGTTTAATCTTGAAAAAACTCCTAAAACAGCTTATTTGCATATTTTTCCCATTCCAGGGACTTTTTGGCAAATTCTAAATTCAAGGGCCAAAATAAAAGAAAGAAAGACCTAAGAGTTTTTTGTTCGAAAACTTAAGGTCCCTTGGTGTTATTTTGAAAAAGTCAGGGACGAAAATTTTTTTATCCTAAAACTAAGGGTACCTCAAAGTCATTTTTTTGATATTTTGGTTATATATTATTTAGAAATGTGAAATCAAATACATTATTGATTAATTTTTTGTTATAACGGTTTAGATTGGACTTAAACTAGAAAAATGTAAAACGAAAATTATTTTTTATCTTATTATAAAAACGGATACAGGTAGAATATGGGCATGGGTATGAGACGGGTGATGGCTATACCCATACCCGTACCCGTTTTCCCGTCCTATACCCATTTAAAATTCATTTTTACCATCAATTTGGATTTTAAATGGAATGAATTTTGCGGTTTTAAATAGGAACGGATTTCAGTGTCATCTCTGGACCGGACCAGATAAGATTGACGTGAATCAAAGACCGAATCAGGACCAAAGTGAGGACCGAGAACCTGACTGATCCAAAATCAATCTAGACCGATGAAAACCGAGACCAGTTTAGCTATTCGGTTCGAAGCGAGGTTCCAACTGTTCTGCGGTCAAAGTCGAAGACAATCGATCAAACCCAGACATTGGTTCAACCTGCTGATTCACGATTGGACCAGATTTTCAGGGTTGATAAAAAATCTAAAAAGAAAAAAAAAAAAAAGCATTCAGATCCGTTGTTTGACGATTCCGATTTGACTCTCCTCCGTTCGAGGAGCTCTCTAAGCTGTCTAGCACAGCAGCAGCGACCCTCCTTGGTCGATGAAGGTTGATTAACTCCTCCCATGCCTGCTTCCTTTATACTCTCTTTCATCTCTCTCCTACGAAACTATTGGAAGAGGGAGCTATACTGGGAAAAGTTTGTAGCCTCATGTCTGTCTCACACTCTATTTCTTCAATGCTAGTACTTTATTTTTTTTTCTCTGCTTTTTATATGTGTTGCTGATTCACATGGCGCCAAACGGAAGATGGGTTTCTCTTTTATTTT
Source organism: Selenicereus undatus (assembly GCA_017589665.1). Classification (NCBI taxonomy): domain Eukaryota; kingdom Viridiplantae; phylum Streptophyta; class Magnoliopsida; order Caryophyllales; family Cactaceae; genus Selenicereus; species Selenicereus undatus. The sequence continues at coordinate 56,434,667 of JACYFF010031955.1, forward strand.
GCTTTTTGGTTCGTTAGAGCCAAGTGGGCAAGGTCATATGACCGTTGGTGTTTGGGCTATAAGATGCATTTGGTTCACTATTAATTTTGGGACTATACAAAACTACAAATGAGGGGAAAAATAGATGTAGTCGGTTTAATACGGTCTAACCGGTCAATCCACTGGTTTTGATGTAAGCTAAATGGTCGAACCATTACCCCACTTTTCTAACTTAATTGCTCAACAAGTTGGATCTCTTGACATAGACTCTAGGGCTATAATATACTAATGTTTTTATTTTGATTTTTTTTTGAGTCAGCATGTTTTATCCAGGGGCAGAAGCAGAAGCAGAAGCATCATACTCAAGAACTTCCCTAAGCAACACCCTAGAAACATCAAATGGCCTATGTAACAGGTTGTGCAAGATGTGTTTCCTTCCCTTAGCCAAAATAATGTACTTTTAACTCTTAACATTTCATTTGCTTATGTGTCATGATTGTAGAAACCAGTTAATGGATACGATGACATTGCGCTGTTGGTGCCTGTGACCAAAACCAAGGTCGCCTCTTTTGACACTTCACATTACAACATGATATCCCAATAGTAGAGTTCAAATCCTCAACCAGATCCACCCCACTACCTTTATCAAGACTCAGTCCCAAAGCCTTTTCCATGCCCTGCTTGTCCTTCTCCAAACATACTTTAGTATTATCCTCTTTGTATGAATTTTTTACGTGATGGCCCACTATCATTTCTCGATCCTCAATCACAATTTGAGTCCCCCACATTTATTTTCTTATCTTGACTTTGGTTAACCTGTAGAAGCTCCCTTAGGATGGATGGATCGCAAGAGTGTGCACATATAGATACAGAGATATCTACCTCATGGTTTAGGAGAGGGAAAAATTGAGAGTTGTCCTTAACATAGTAATTCATAGGATTTCTGACATAACTGGAGACGAGTTCTTAGTCTTGAAAAGCGTAAAGCTATTGCACTCATCATTACCTTGAGATTGTGTAGGGAAAGAATCAATTCTACGCCCCATGCATGTCAAAGTTTCCGAGTCAACGGCAAATATGGAGGCATTCTCACAAGACCTTGAGTCAATAGCCATGTCCTAACGTTCATAGAGTGGATAACTAAATCAACTTGTTGCATTTTCTTAGCGTTACTTAAACCTTGGCATGGTTTCTCGCATGAAGGTCACCTCAATCCTCTGAAGCCGTATCCTTAAATTATCAACAATTACTACTTCAAACTCTAAGACCCGTGGATTCTTATTTAAGTCACCAAATTTAGAACTCTACAGGGATGTTTCATCGGGATGAGATGGACAACCTAATTTCAAAGGGTCAAAGTCACCAACAAGTCTAGACAACACATCATCAATTTCATAGAGCCTTTCCCACAAACAAAGGCAACATCATGCACATCCTATTCCACAAAACTTTTTCATAGAGTCACGCATATCCTCTATCTTATGAATTTCTTCCTGACTTCATCGTTTCTAGGATCATATTTGAGAGCAGTAAGATCTCGGGGAGCATCCTCCACCATGTCCAAATTCAGGAGACCACAAGCTGTTCTAAACCGAGCCTTAAACGTCGCCAAAATCTATTTGAAGAACTAATCACAATCATTTCTTGCTACCTCATATAGGCGCAATTTGACCAATAAACAGCAAGATTAAGATTCAGAGATATACCAAGCCCCGCCATCAAACCGGCCTCGTCCTCAGTTGAGGAAACAACGAACAAGGATAGTGAAGAGATTTATCGTACCTATTAATGACCAATCTGTAAGCTTCATTCCTAAAAAATTGGTTCCCTTCGTCCTTCAATGATTTGGACGCCAATTCCACAGCAAAAACCCAATAAGCACATACAGAAAATTTCCAACCCAGAAATTCGAAAGCAAAGGACTCGAATTCCAGATGAAGACCAGACAACTAAAGATAAACATGCAACTAGAAAGGTGAAGCAAGGGTAAGAAGAAGAGGCAAAAGGGGAGAATCGGGAAGTGGAAAATCAGAAGTAGAGAGGATCACTGGAGCCGAGCCGCCTCAGGTATAGTGGAGGGCAAGGCGGCTGCAAGGGCTACTGTGCTTCACGAAGGAGAGAGGTAGGGAGAATTCGAACCAGCCAGGATAAAAGGTAACCTTTAATTGGTCGTGTGTGCTGTAGAGGATCAGGGCGACCATACACTAAATGATCCGGCGCAGGAGTTAGTTCACACATGGGCTAGTGTTTTTTTTTCTGGGGGGCCGGCCCCCGCCTCGAACGAGGGGCTAAGCCTCTAAATTTTATTACTTATGTACTTGGCGTGGCCAAAATACACTTGAATTATCTTCACTTAGAATAGCTCTAATAGGGTCAGGGGGGATGCAAAACCAACAAGAGGGTCCACTCCAATGTTGGCCAAATAATCTGCAGCCTCATTTGCTTCTCGGTAGCAGTGTTCAATCTTTACCACCCATCCATCGTTGAGAAGAAGATCTTGACAATTCTTGATTAAGAAGTGGTAAAGTTGATTTCTCCTTACCGGTTTGAGCATCGTTTTAATGACCACTAGGGAGTCCATTCACAATTAGTTGTTTGAGCCCTAGACCCCAAGCAATGCGGAGACCATGAAGAAGCGACATGAGCTCGACCTTGACAGAAGAACAAATGCCACTGTTTAGTGCAAAGCCTCGTAGCCGTCTCCCTGGCAATCCCGTATTAAGCCCCCACCTCCAGCCAGTGCAGGATTCCCTCAGGAGGCCCCGCCAACATTCAAAACAACCCAGTCCAGGGGCGGCGGCTCCCACTTTCTCAATCTTTCTACATTGGGACGTCTTAAGGTTGATTGCTCCGGTTTCAGTGCTTTGACAATCTCCTGATAATGCTCATATATGAATGACCATGGTTGTGGAGGTCTGTTGTCATTTCCATAAAAGGAATGTCTCGTGCACCACTTCCATAGCCACCAAGTGGTGGTTACAAATAAGGTGGCCCAGTTACTTTGCCAAGTACCCGGATCCTCAAGATTGTACTTCAACCAATCATTTAGGGGAAGTGTGAAGAAATGATCTTGTTTCTCTGAGGGTACAAATTTGCACCTTATGACACGAGCCATGTTGCAGTCTCTCAATATGTGGATAGAGTTTTCCACAACCTCAGTGCATTCATGACAGAAGGGGTCTATCGCCATACCTCTCTTGAACCTATTAAGGTTATGCATGATTCGGCCGTGCACTACAAGCCAGCTGAAGAACCAAATTCTTTGTGGGGCAGGAACATGCCACATCAATCACACATGGGCTAGTTGCTGACATAGCACTATTGACCACAGTACATCAATTATCATGGGCTGAAGGCCAGTACTACTCCAGTAATCATCTCTATTTCCCTCCTTAATACTGGTCATTTCTGCCATCTGAAATCCCAATTGATGCATCAGTTATTAAGTTATATACTTGTCGTGCAGTATTTTCTTTAACCGCTCTAAGGGGGGAAAAAAAAACAAAAATAAGAAAAGATATTAAATAAAAAATGAATACAACCATCAATTCCATAAAGTCATAAACTCCTCCAAAACACGACCATTCCATTACATAAGCAAAATCCAAACACAGACTCCCAATATTTCGAAATTAAACAGGACTGGTATTTCTGTCTCTCCCTCTAAAGCTCTGAAGCTGCACCTACTGGCAAAAGCTTATTCAAGATACTAAATTTAGATATGATGCTAACTACCAAATCAGAACAAGAAATTTAAGAACGACTCGCTACAAGACTTGAAACTGAACTCAAACTTACAAAGAAAAAAAAAAGTACTGAAGCAGCAACTGAAAATTGAGAGCAGAAATAGAAAGTAAATCTGCTGCTGACCCAAATATTTACTCTCCTGGAGGTGCAACACCTTGCTTCATCCTGTCTCTCTTCATCTTCTTTTTTGAAACTGGCTTCTTCTTCTTTGGAGGCAGGTGCTTTTGAGCATAGGTGTAAAGTACATAGTTCCCAACAAGGAATGTTACCAATAGTCCTCCCACAACCAGGAGGACAATGAGCCCTGGATTGAAGCCTTTTACTTCAGCTTCGTTCACTGCCTGTTCACGAGCAAACTAGAGGTTAGGCTCACAGTACCCAAGATTCAAGATAAAGCTGAAACAAGGATGCAGAGAGGGGGAAGGGTGAAAAGACAAGATCGATACAATGCATAAACATGAAGAACATCATCAGGAGATACTGGAATTGCACAACTTGCTAAAAGAATAAAAAGGTTGGATTAACAGTCTTTTCCTTTTGCAATGCAGAGGGTAATGATCATGATAACTGGTGAAGGTCTACCCTACCATCATAGGAGTTTCTCAAAAAGTCATCGATCCCTTCATTAAGCAATTGTCCAAGGTAGACGAGTTGACATCGACTAATTACGGTAGAGTCTGTTATGGACCTTGATCAAGATATCGTGGGTAATGTTATTGAACTGGTGAACTATGGAGCTCAATTGATGTTTACATTTTCCATATGCAAATCTGGGCAAAATCCAAGAAGGAGGGGGGGAGGGTGTCTCACAGTGTTTTCCCAATCAAGCTTGCCTCTTGGAGCGACCAACCTTCAGATTACTACAGGGTAAGAAGAGACTTCAACCCATAGCAATCACCATTTCGAAATGAAATAGATTCCACCAGCATAAGAAGTTAATCTATTGTGTAGCATCACATTATTGATTCTTAGATTTGAAGGAAAAGGAACCTATCCTAGGATCACATTATACATCCCCAGACTCAATTATGTCAGAGACAATATTGCAAAATCGCTGCTTCTATTTTTATTTTTTTTTGGTAAGTAATCGATAGGTATATTAAAAGGACACCAAGGGGATGTCACCCATATACAAAAAGGGCAAATACAAAAACATTATGCCCTTATGCTCTCATCCATAATGCAATCGACAAAAGCCAAAAAATTTACACTTCTGTTACCACAAAGCCCGGCACTCCAGCTATACAACAACCTCAAAAAATAAAGCTTAAACTCTTGAAACGACCCGACTATATCGTCAAAGATACGACGATTTCTCTCCTTCCATGTCGTCCACCAAATAACCAAAGGCACCATGTTCCAAACTTCGAGGACCCAACTCTTCTGCATCCTTCTCTTCCAAGCTACCACCACGTCTCTAACATTAGAAGGTTGCACCCAACTAACCCCCATAAGAGAGAGAGCTAAATCCCAAAGAGCGGAAGCCCAACGACAATGAACAAGAAGGTGATCCGCGGTTTCTTCCTCCTCCAAGCACAGAGAGCATCTGCTTGGACCTCTAAAATTTCTTCTTTTAAGCATGTCATCAGTGGGGATCCTTCCTATGGAGGCTGCCCACGCAAAGAAACTCACTTTTGTGGGAGCTTTAGACTTCCAAATGGACTTAGCAACAAAATCATAACCACCCAAGACATCAGAATGTGTGGAACAAAAACTCTTGATGTTGAAGGATCCCTTAGAGTTAAAAGGCCACACAATCTCATCCTTTTCTTGCGACAAAACCTCTTTGCCAGCAAGTGTGGCTAGCAACTCACAAAAACTGTCCTTTTCCCAATCATTAAGATTCCTCACAAAAGTCAAGTTCCAATGGCTAGCATCCTCATTCCAAGAAACAACTTCTTGGATCGTGGCATGCTTTAGACGAGCCATCCTGAACAGATCTGGAAAGAGAGTCTTCAAAGGCCGCTCCCCACACCACACATCATGCCAAAATAACACCCTTGACCCATCCTTTACCTCAAAATGTACTAAAGATTTGAACCGCTCAAGACCTGCTAAGATAGTTTTCCAACAACCAACACCGTGGGCATAAGAACTCTTCCTACTCCACCAACCCCTCTCCTCAACTCCATACTTTGCCTTGATCACGTTTCTCCACATAGCATCTTCCTCCTTTGCAAACCTCCACAACCATTTGGTCTTCAAAGCGTCGTTCATAACACGGAGAGGTCTTATGCCAAGTCCTCCCTCTTGTTTAGGACGACACACATCGTTCCAATTAACCCAATGGAGGCCATTACCATTATCCATAGAATTCCAAAGAAAATCTCTCATGATTTTCTCTATCCGATTGGCAATGCTAGTTGGGATAGTAAATAACGACATGAAATAGATAGGTAAGCTACTCAAAGTGCTCTTCAAAAGAGTGAGTCTGCCCCCTCTGGACAAAAGCTTAGACTTCCAACCTGCCAATTTTTTATGGAATCTCTCAATAACCGGGTCCCAGACCGCTAAACTCTTATAAGAAGCACCAAGAGGAAGACCGAGATAAGAAGAAGGCAAAAACTCAACTCCACGCCCAAAGAACCGGGCCAAATCATGAACATTAGGCACCTCACCAACAGGGATGAGTGCGCTTTTAGAAAGGTTAACCCTTAGCCCAGACATAGCTTCAAACAGCAGTAGGGTACACCTTAAATAACCCAAATTACTAACATCCAGCTTGCAAAATACAAGGGTATCGTCGGCGAAGAGCAAATGAGAAATCAACAAACCCTCGGAATGAGGGTTGCCAATTCGGAAGCCATTCAAGAGACCCTCCTCACCTGCTTTGATCACCAACTTACTCAACGTCTCCATAACCAAAATGAACAATAAAGGTGACAAAGGGTCCCCCTGCCTTAGACCTCTTGAACTAGAGAAAAAACCAGATGTTTCACCATTAATCAAGATAGAGAAGCGCACCGTGGAAATACAAAAAGAGATCCATTTCCTCCACTTATCAGGGAAACCCATTTTCTCAAGCATAGCCAAAAGAAAGCTCCAAGAGACATGATCATAAGCCTTCTCAATGTCAAGCTTACCCAGGATACCGGGAATCCCAGATCTTAAATGAGAATCGATGCACTCATTGGCAATCAAGGCAGCATCCAAGATTTGACGACCAGGAACAAAAGCATGCTGCGAGGGACCCACAATTTTTCCAACAACTCTCCTCAATCTTGAAGCGAGGACTTTGGCAAGGATCTTATAAACACTCCCTACCAGACTGATAGGCCTAAAAAGCTTAATATCATCTGCGCCAGCCACTTTTGGAATCAAACTAATAAAAGTGGCATTTAAACTTTTCTCAAAGACACCTTTATCATGGAAATCAGCAAAAAAACCCAAAACTTCCTCCTTGACAGTAGACCAACAGTGTTGGAAAAATGCTAAATTGAAACCGTCAGGACCTGGCTCTTTCTCATTTCCTAGCTCGGAGATTGCATTCCAAACTTCCGCTTCGGTAAACTCCTTTTCAAGATCCCTAGCATCATCAAGACTGATAGAAGCAAAAGCAATACCATCAAGAACGATCCTTGATGGATGATCTTCATGGTACAGATTTTCATAGAAGTGGACAATTGCCTCATTGGCCAAGGCAGCATCATCAAAGAACTCGCCATCCACTTTAATATTGTGAATGGCCTTAAACATTCTTCTCCTATTTGCCACCTGGTGGAAAAACTTGGTGTTTCGATCACCATCCACCAACCATTGCTACTTTGCTCTTTGGAGCCAAAAAATATCAATGGACCTTCGCACCAAAGAGAGCTCTTTTTTAACTTCCAGTCTTTCAATTCTATCTACCCATAAGAGAGACTGTTGTTGCTCCTTCTCATCCAAGAGCTTCACTTTCTCCACCAAACTAGCCATCTTTAACTCTAAATAGCCAAACACATCCCTGTTCCACTGTTTGAGTTTGGACTTCAAAAAATTGAGTTTCTTTGCCAAAACAAAACTGGAGGGGCCACTCACAACCAACTCATCCCAGAACGATTTAACAAGGTCACTAAAACCATCCACCTCAAGCCACATATTCTCAAATTTAAACGGGCGTCTACCTTTGGAGGCTTCCCCAACCCGAAGGAGAGTGGGAAAATGGTCGGAAGTAATTTTTGGAAGGGTAACTTGACGAACCCCCCGGAAGTGGTCTTCCCACTCAACCGAGAATAAAAAACGGTCAATGCGAGATAAGACAGGAACCTCCTCGTGGCTGGACCAAGTAAAGCGAGCACCTTCCAATGGCGGGTCGATCAGATTGTAACCATCAATAAAACTAGAGAACTCTCTCATTGCCCAAGACGACCGACCGCCTGAGGATCTCTCCGAGGGAAACCTGATGACATTAAAGTCCCCACCCAAGCACCACGGTATGTCCCAAGAGGACATAAAGAACGACAACTCCTCAAATAAGGCCCGTCGCATATAGTCGTCATTAGGCCCATATACCCCAATCAAACCCCACTCAAAATTGTCCTCCAGTGACCTAAACTTACAGCAAACAGAGAACGACCCAATACGAGAGTCGCCAAGCTCCAAAACTTGAGGATCCCAAATCATAATGATACCTCCTGAGCGGCCCACTGAGGGTAAGTAACGCCACTCAATGGGACGGCGACCCCTCAGACTAGTTGCTATGGTACGACTTACAACTTCCAACTTGGATTCTTGTAGAATGACAACATCGCACGCGAAAGTGTGCACCACCCACTTAACATCCCCTCTCTTGTTTGGACAATTTAGCCCCCTAACGTTCCAGGCAAGAACTTTAACGGCTGGCCCCATCCGAAGACAAACTCTCCCTTGCACCAGCATCCCCCCTACCCTCTTATGCCACTTGATCACCTTTCATTCTATTGGCTTCCAGTGAGGCAAGAAAAGAGAGCAACTCCATCTCTCTACCTTCAATGGCCAACCCCATCTTCTTACAAAAGAAGATCATTCTTTCCAAGACCCAGGCAGAGCGTTCACTAACATTACCTTCATATGCAGCACCAACTAATGCATCATCCTCTACTCCTTGAGTGTGGACTGGATAGAGAGGTTCCCCAAACAAAGAAAACCCTTCCACCTCCTGCCCACATGGACCACCCGAACCCGTATAAGCAACGAGCTTAGTCTTTCCAGTCTTCTTCCTACGAGAATAAACTACCACACTCGTAGTTGATGATCGAGCTCCTGGATGCAGCTCCTCCTCCATCACATTACAAGGCGATTCTGGGACCCTTGAGGCACACGGGGAGCTGCACTCACAATCAGAGGAGGGATAATTCTCCAAAAGATCTCTTAACACCTGAAATTGATTAATGCGGGGAGGAGCAACCTCCACACACTCCTTAGGACTGCCCACCGTGCCAGGAGACAGTGACACATCCTTAACATTATCCTTAAAGGAAACTTTCTGCTTCGACAAGCTGCCACTGCCATTATGAGCTTCACCTATCACAGCTGCACAAACATCCCATGATCCACACTCCCTGCACTTCCAGCCCATCAAGGAAGAATCAGGGGATCCACCAAGGTGGCCTCGGACGACACTAGCAAAAGACCTATCCTTGCTGACCCGAAGCCTAGAGTGAATAGGAGCATTCCTTAAAGAAAGGGAACGCTTCTTATGGCCTTCAATCAGAGTTTCCTTGAAAACCTTAGTCACCCCAAACCAACCGTCAGCCTTCGCTCCCTCAGGGAAGATCACAGTCCTAACCCTCCCACCATTGCCCAAAAGAGAGAGAACAATAAATCTACCTTTGTTATTCTTTCTCAGTTGAAGCAATAGACACCTGTGACCCCACCTAAAAGTTTTCAGCCACAATGGTTCTCCCTTTGAGAAGCAGAAGCGAACCATTTGAACTGCCACCCATCGAAACTCCTGGAGGCTCAACTGAATAAACGACCTTCTCCTTTTACTGGATTCAGCAACTTTAAAAGGAGAAGGACCTCCCACACCCCTAGTCACTTCCAGGAACTTCCCCTCCACCCTCACAGCAGCATAACTGGCAGAATTGGAGGCCATTGCAAAGAAAGGGGAAGGAAGACAACCCACAGAACGAAACAAGCTAAGGAAGGAGGCAAAGAACTGACCACTGAACCCACAGCAACACCACCCTGTGGCCGGAGAAGAGAGAAAAAGAGGAGGATTAACACAAAAGCCACTCACCGGCGATCGGACGAAGAGAGCAGCAGAACCAGGGGAGAAGACGGCAGAATCTGGGCCAGGGAAAGAGAGTTGAGTAATTTCCGGCGAGATTCCGGTGACCGGAAAAGTCGCCGCGACCGGAAAGCCGCCACCGAACTCACCGGCGCTGACAGAACCCGTCGGCCAACCCAACGCAGAGACCGGAGATCCCTTAAAACCTCCACCGGCACGGAAATCTGAAGAAAACCCAAGGAGGAGTCGCAAAACACCCAAAACGGCCGGCGAAGAGGACGGCCGGCGGCTCCCGGAGACCTAAAGTCCAGCAGACCTCAGGTGGACCTCCGGTGACCGCTCCGGGCACCCTGAGCTTCACCGGCCACCGAGGACCGGCACCTGGGAAGAGAGGAAGAGGTGTCGTGCGAGAGGGGGGGAGGGGGATCAAAGACATCCAATAACCCCATGCAATCAGTCCTATATCTACTCCATTGCCATATCCTTCAAACTATTGGTGATAAAGTAATTGTACAAATCAGCACAGTTTAAAAGCCATCCATGATGTCAGTCTTAGATTCTTCATCACTGACCGCCCCTATCTTTCCAAAGTTCTTGGTCACGAGTAATTAGTTTCTCCTAATATGATCAAGTCATATAGTGTACAAACTGTTTAAACCCAGGTGGCTCTAGCAAAACTTGTAGCTTTTACTGATTAAAGGGCCTAATGAAAGCACTTTTTACTCGTACAGCTTTGCATTTTTCACAACAAATTAGCAGGATATCCGTTCAAAAATCAATCTCTAATCTCCCAGCCAAACCTCCTTGCAGCCATTGACTAGCATGAGATCCCAAGAACCACCCCTCAGCCAAGGTCTGGGGACCCACGTGAATCTAAGAAGCTTGCAAGTGATACAAGGGGTAAATTGATGGTAAAATAAAGTTTAAAGGGACCATGAAAAAGTGGTTGAGGGAGAGTCAAAAGCAAAGTGAGGGGTGGTGTCTGATGTTTCAGTTATGAAAGACAACACAACTTCCCTTTGCTATTGAAAGGCAGAACGATTTCCTCATTTTCATCAACATCATATGAAGTAATCCCACTCAAGTTTTGACAAAGTATAAATTGGATGATGATTTTCTCCCAGCCAAGCAAGCCCGTAAAATTGGCACGTTCCTTAGAGAAAATGATCAGAACGGTCATTAAGAACTCACAATATTTTTCAAGTCAAAAGTGTTTCTCATGCCTCAAAATTGTGGGGACCTACTTTTATGTACAAAACAAACAAAATAAAGCAAATGGGAGAAGCATAACATCATATTTGAAGATGAAAGAATGTTTCATAAAGAAAGTTTTTTCCCCGATTATCTGCATGTTCAAATCCAAATTCAGATGCATAGCCAACCTAGGCAAAGTAGCAGGGGAAGGGGGGCTCCCGATGTCAGCCTTACCTCTAAATTGCAAAGAGGCTCCGGTATTAAAAATTGTTGAGTACTCACTAGTTCACATAGAAGTAGAGGATAGCCTAATGAGACACCTTGCTTTAGCCTCCTCTAATCCATGCCTTTCTAAATCAAACAATGACTTTCAACTCCTCAGAAAGCCGGGAAAATCAAAGATAACCCAACATTTGAAGACTTCCATATACCACGAAGTTCAACAAACTACAGTGAACGCTACTAAAGAGGGAAAAGAAACAACTAACAATTATCATGATATGAAGTCAGATTAAGGCCCAAATGCATTCTTTTTAATCAATGGATCTTTTTCCAAGTCATGTACAAGAATAGATAGCCATAAGCTCTTAATTAAGAACCAATTACTCAAAGCTCCAGAGCACATAACAATAGTATCCCAATTAGGATCCAGTGCAGCAGGGTCTAGAACTCAAGTTTATGGCCTCATCCCTACATGCACCCAAGTACCAAACTCCATATATGCAAAGGCTGCACCAACACTGCCCACTAGAAACAGTTCAATTCGGAAAAGATGATGTAGATACATAAAAATTAACAAGACACCATTGGGATAAAGGTGCATACACCTTAGAGATCCACAGTTTATCACCTCGTCATCAACCTCACAAATCCAAGGATTTTTGGAGGTTTCAAACCCACTGACTCTATCCCCCAACCCCCCCCCCCCCCAAAAAAACCCCTGGCCCCAAAAAAAAAGAAAAAGAAAAAGATAAAGGCCAATCTCCCAAAAGAAAAAAGGAATACATAGCAGAAAAAACTAGGTCAGTAGAAGGGATGAGAGCATTGAGAACGTATGTAAGTCAACTTGTGCTCAACTAATCTGATAGATTTATTACTCATTTGTCACACACAATACTCCCCACGACCAACCTATCTTGAATCTGACTACGGACAATCCCTCAGTGAGTTTCTAATTGAATTCTATAAGCACTCTGATTCCTACCTGAGCGTCTGATGAGTAAGACAGATTGGCCGAGACATTAAAAAATGTCCGAGGAGGATCTTTCAACTTACATCCAATGAAGATCTCTAACTTATGTATGCCAACATGGTGATCATCAAAAAGAAAGCTATTGCGGGATATGTTACAAGCTCATTCACCCAGTCAATGGACCAGATATTTAATAGGTATTCTAGGGTTGAATCCATTTCCCGATCCGTTACACAAATGGTGGCATCAGGTAGCCAAGAACCAATGTAAGACCTTGTCAGAGCTTCTTGCAAGTTTCATAGGGCACCAAAAATTCTAGCTGCAATCCATGTCGGCTGGTCCACTTAATTGTCTTGGCTTCAGTTCAGATTACAATACAACCTACAAATGTAATGGATGGTCAATTAGCTAAAAAGGCCTACAATGCCTATAGAGATTCATCCAAATTGGGCCTGCTATGAGGGGTTTCCATGCTCCCAACTAATAAGGTCTACGCCAACCTAAAATTCCATTCTGGTAAAACGCAAAAAAGGCAAAACAAAATAATCAAACCGATTAAACTCGAGACTAAAGCTAGCTAACAAAGGACGATTTCAATTTTGCACGTAAGTAATTTCAATGCCTGGCATCCGAAAACCCCAAAATTAACGATAACCAATGAAACAATTAACGAAATACAAGAATCCAAGTTGAAGAAGCGAAGAAATCTGTGAGGTCGAGCAGAATACCATAACTCAGTCCTCCCACAACGCCTCTTCTGGTGTGACTGCAAATCGGCAAGATCATAAATCAAAAACCCAAAATAAATGTCTTAAATTTGAAAGAAATGAGCTGAATCTGAGAAAACAAGACGAAAGCATGCAGATCTAAGCGACTCGAAGACGATCTCTTACCAATTTGACTAGAGGATTCAACGCTATAGGTTGAACCGAGGAGAGAGAGGCGGGAATGCAAGAGAAGGAGGGGGGGGGGGGGGAGAGAGAGAGTGAGAGACCTGTGAGAAGGGTCGTCCAGTAACGACTGACGCAGATGTAAATTAATAACACAATTTTTATGTTATTTTTTTATTTTAGGGGAGTGGGGGTCGTCGAGTTGCCAAATGCCGGATGGCATGGGAGGCGGATAAGGAGCTCCACTAATTTTGCTCGTGCTCTCCAAATCCAAAATGAGGCACATGGGAAAAGATGTCGCTGGATCTTTTGCTGCTGCTATTTTAATATCAATTTTAATCTATTTTAACCTATTGTAATTTATTTGAGCTCATTTCAACTCACTTTTACTATTTTAATCAAGTTTAATTTATTACCAAAAAAATTCAACCTACTTTAACATACTACAATCCACGTCAACGTCTTACCTTAACCTATTTCAACTCACTTCATCCTTTTACCCACTCCAATTTATCCATAAAAAGAACAGGACCTTAAGGCATGCCCCATGACCACCCTGCGCCATACGGTACAACCGTGCCACTCCATGTTTCTTATTTTCTTGCACATGCCGCCCCAACCATGCCCATGCTTCCCCGTATTTTTAGCATTTTTACCCCCTTTCGTCTATAACCATTACCAATCATGGCCTATGAGGAACATGCTTCTCACTTCAAGGGCAACCCTCTTGAGCAAACTCATGAGATGAGGAGAGACATAGCCATTATTGAACTGCAAGAACAAGTAAGGAAGCTCACTAGAGAGTTTGAATAGGTGAAGAGATCCAAACAACAAAGCCCGTACCATTGGGTTGTGATGTTAATCCTATTGATATTGCATACTTATCCTTTCATGAAAACTTTGATGATGAGTAAAGAGAAGTTAGAAGAAGAAGGCATCCAATGGATAACCTTAGAGATTTTAAGATTGAAGCCCAAGAGTTTGATGGAAACCTTAATTTGGAAAACTAACTATTTTGCATTCAATTTATGGAGAGGATCTTTCAGCTTAAGGAGTATAACCATTCTCAAGGTGAAAGAATATGAATCCTTATGGATGGGAACTTGAAGAGGAATAGAGCGAGGGAGGCAAGGTCTAAAATCAAGACTTGATGCAAGCTCAAAAAACACGTGGAGAAAAGGCTCTTACCACCCCACCTACAAGCAAGAGCTCTACCTCAATATCACTTCTCTTAGCCAAGATAACCTCAAGGTTGAAGAGTATATTAGATAATTTGAACAACTCCAAATGAGGTTCAAATTGAATGAAGAGCCTAAGCTCAAAATAAATAGATTCATCAAAGGTCTCTCCCCCAACATAGCTGACATGGTAGATTACAACCTTATCTCTCATTTGATGATATTTACAATCTAGTTAGTAAAGTTGACAATCAACTAAAGGGTAGGAAGTCCTTTCACATCTCCCTTATTAAAAGCCCCTCTACTCACATTGAAATTGAAACCCCACCGCCACAAGTCAAAGCTCTTGACAATGATAAGGGATTGCTAGTAAGCTACTTAAAAGGTTGGAAGAAAAGAAATATTTTAAGTGTATGGTTTTGGACATTTTTAAGCTGATTGTCCCAATAAAAAGGCACTTACGATCAAGGAGGTAGAAGAGATTTGAGCCATTGAGAAAGAATCAAGTGAACAAGAGGATGAAAATGATGATTCTACCTTGGTGACCCATAATGCTGGAGAATTGTTGTTGATCAAAGATAACTCCATGTCACAAGGGTTCCTCATGACGATAGCCAAAGGGAACAAATATTCAACTCGAGGTGTACCATTGGAGGCAAAGTTTGTGCCTTAATCATAGATGGTTGTAGTTGCACCAACATGGCCTCCAAGACACTTATCGACAAGCTACAAATCCCCACCAAGGAGCATCCTACTCCATACTCTCTTCAATGGTTAGGGCCGAATGATCACTACTAGAAACTAGATTTTTAACAACTATGTTTTAATGACCAAGCATGAAATTCATTGTTAAATGTTATTAATAACAATGAAATTGATTCTTTGTTGTTTAATTTCATCAAAACAACATCATCAAACAACAAACAAAAAAGTAGGTCATTATTATTTTTACAATATTTGTTGTTATTGTCAATGAAAGGGAATGTACATAAATTAAGGAGGGAAGATAAAAATGAAAATCAAAAAATTAAGTATAATTTCCTTCATAAGTTAAAATTAATAATTAGAGGGAAGAAATAAGTTTATATTAGCATAAAGTTAAAATCACCTAAATAAATAAAGTCAGCATGCCTTTGAACTTTTAAGTTCTGATGCCTAAAATTAAAGTGATGAATGATCTGGCTCATTGAAGATAAAAAATGAGACTGCTAAGTGCTCAAAGCTTTAGGCCAATAACCGTAGCCCACTAAGAACACGATATCCTATCATTCAAATTTCCAGATTTTTTTAGGAATTTCTTCTTCATTGCATCAGGTTCATTCTCGATTACCTTTTTCTTCTGCTAACTTGTGATTCTTGTTGATGATGCCAAGTAATCTTCTTTTTTTTCCCCAAGGCATGCTTGATCAGATTTCTCACTATTGATCTTGTTTTTTGCAATAGTAATTTGACCATGGTGTCCACCGTATAACTCCTCTGCTTGGGTTAAGTCGCCTTATTGAGTAATAACACGGCCGAGTAAGGCTTAATCTCTCTCTGTCTCTCTCCTTTTTCACCGTCTAAATTATGGAAACTGATAGTTGTTACTGTAAATTTTCGTCATGGAAATTGGGGTTTATGATATGAATTTAAGTGATATAAATGAATATATCACGTTTGGATCTGAATGCGTTTGTGTATATGCTTTCATTCTAAATAAACAATTTATCAATCTCACCATAGAGATCTTACATCTAACATCAAAAAATGGTTATAGAAACACATCCATTCTAACTATGTATGAGTGGACGTTTTCATTCTAAGGAAATAATTTGCCAATCTTACTATAAAGTTCTTACATGTAACGTTGAAAAATGTTCAAGAGGAACACACTCTGAGTATGCATGAAGGGCAAGCAGAGGAATTCCTCCCTCTTTATCCTTACCTATTACATGGTCCCTCAAGAAAGAAGGAAGAGCAAGAAAATACGATAGATAAGTAAAAGAAGATGAAAGAGAAAGTGTCAGGTCGGTGGATTACAAAAGAGGATAAGCGGCTAGACATTGGGCTTAGTCTTTGACTCTCAGTCCAAAGCTTGACCTCCTTTGACATAGGCAAACCTACTTTGACTGTGAAGTCAACCAATAAGTCACTAGACTTGCGTGATGTCAGCTTGTCCAAGGGGAAAACCTCACCCGGAAAAGGTTTTGATAGATCACACAATCCGAAAAGTAGCTTAATAGTGAGATGATCTCAGCTTGTCCATAAAAATCGGTTGAGCACTTCCCCTTATGTTGTAAGTGTAAGCAACATCAGCGATAATTAGTCAAGTAGAAAAGGCTCCCAACAAGTTTCCTATAAGTAGGTTAAAATAAGGGCAACTTTTTGTTTAATTGTAGTTAAGGCAAGAATGCCACGAATGGTGGTAATTTTAGCAACACGGGGCAAATGTTTCTTTTATCGCTTCAAGGGTTTGACTCAGTATTGCAGAAGGAATCCTTTAGCTACTAATAATGCTTTGTCCCTTTTTACTAAGCTATCTGTTTTATGCTCTAGTAAATTCACTTGCAGCCAATGGCTTGCTTCTCTACAGGCAATGAGTCTAAGTTTTCTTCTTTCTTTCTTGCGTAGTCTTTCTTCAGCAGGAATTATTGGAAGCTTCAGCAAATAATTTTGGTTCACGAGAAGATTGAACTTACAAAAGTTAAGCTCGATGTTTTAGAAAAAAAAGCGATTCATAAAATAAGACAAAAATCCTTTAACGGGATAAGAAAAAAGAGAAGATCAATGAACAAAAAAGAAGGATCTAGAATCTAAGGAAGCGACTGGAAGGAAAGCAACTAGGGGTCACCGTGTCAGTTGTCTGACTTTGGAAAAAGACGGTAATCGCCGTTGAGAAGAAACATGTTGTTTTGGATGACTAGAAGCCTCTAACGTCAGCCGAATAGGCTAACAATCGATGGAAGGTACTGGCATGAAGAGTGAGGCTGATCCATACCTAAAATGAAGTCCGAGTTGATGAACAGGTTGTAATACATCTCCATCACCATTCTCCTCCAGGGATTCTTAATTAAGAAAAGGCAAATCTGGTGTGACGTCATTAAAGAGAACATTCAAGGATATATCAAGTCTCTTGGATTTCACATCATAGCATCTATCTATGTTCAGACTGAGCATATCCAAAAAAGATAGAAGTCCTTGGCTTGAGGACAATTTCTCTCTTAACTTCAAAGAATATAAACAAAACAAGTGCATCAAACAAAAGCAAATGCCTATAGGATGGTGCTACCCCAGTAAGAAGTTCATGATGTGCCTCTATAGCTTCTTTCTTCTCTCTACTCCCCCAAAATGAAAGAAAGACATCTTTTCTTCATTCACATTCATATACATAGCTAGACGCAAAGGTGTACAATCCAATCAAAATCTATAGTTCTTTAAGTGACTAACGATTTTCTTACTTGCTCTAGTAGCTGGCAAAGGCCAACCGAGAGAGAAGAACTAAATGCTCAGGAATTGACCTAGATACGTTGAATTTAAGTAGAATAATTGGATTATCATAGAATAAGAAGAGCCATCTTAGGAAATGACTTAACTTAAAAAGGACGGATTTAGCTACTGCCAGGCGAGAGAGCAACCTATATGGTCTTGCGGTGAACTTACTCCCGTTACTTCAATGAGATGAAACTTTTTCTCAATTTGATACCTTCACTGCCTACAAAAAGCACCAATAGCAGCACTGAGCGACTGGAGATTAATTGAAAAGGCAGCTCGGCCAACCCTCTTATGACAGATTGTGATAAAGAACGAACACACGGGACCTAACCTACTAATTATAATCTCATAACACACAAAGTAAAAAGAAAGGTCGCCCCTTCCCGCCCCCTAGCCACCTACCTATTCGTGCTCATAACTCGATTGGAGCTCTTCAGTGTGGTCGGACGGAAAAACAAAAGTCCTTCTGCTCTTTCTTCAGTGAATTACTCAGTAGTGCTTCGCCACTACCGTAGCTAGTGAAATAGTTAAACGAAAGAGCATAGCCTTGCCAAGGTTGAGGTTGAGAGTTCAAGTCCCTTTTTCCGCTCCTGGCTTCGTAGTGCAATTTTTTCCCATCCCGGTGAGACTTATATGTCCATGTAGTATCTCCATGGCTCACCATCCCTACTGATATATGAGTTAAAGGTGTAAAGATATTGAAGCGAAAGCAAACATACTGCTCAGTGGCATCATCATACTGTCTCTACCTTTTTTTACTCCTTATACTGGTTGGAAGCATGCCTTCGCTCACATCCTTTTCTGGTCAAATTTAGGGGTTAGGGGCAATAGTTTCCACATTTCCCAGAACGTCAATCAGTCGGTTCCACATTTTGAGTGGAGAGGTGGTGTCAAAGGTGGCAGCTTTTAAGAACAAAGTACCTGAACAATCTTACTAGTCTGACAGATAAGGGTCGAAAGGACAAGGAGTTATGAACAAGAAGGAAAGAATATGATCAAGGTTTAGAATCTTCCTTACTAGCATTCAACCCACTATGTGGTAGTTCATGCGAAGGTAATCAGTCTCAGGGAGTGAAATCGACCTTTCTAGCAAGGGTCTTTCATAGTTCAAAAAATGAGAATTTCATCATTATCAGGTGAGGATGAGTAAGAAAATGAAATTAGATTGTTGTTGTTAGCTTTAGGAAATTCTTCTTCCTTAACTTGATTGCTAAGGACTGGCATTCTTTCTACAAAAGCAATTAGATGAAAAATGGGTATAGGCTTTGACACTTGCTCCGATGCCAACTCCTTCGCCCCTGTATACAGAAAAGGATTTGCTCTTACCGAGAGAACTGGTACGGACCTAACTGACCCTATTCTTACATGATAGAAAGGCCTTCTATGCCAGTCCTACTACTTGACGACAAACCAGACAAGGAATATCAGTTACTCCAGTACTAAAAAAAAAAAAGACAAGTCACTCTTACAATTGAGATAAGGCTATTTGAACTAGTTAAAAACACCTTCGGATCCTTCCTTTGCTGTGGGTGTAGGAAATCCAAATCCCATAAATAAGCCTATACGAAAGAGGGTCAAATTAACCACAAAAAAAGCCATCTAAAACTAGATTTGACCTAAAGTTTAAGGGTATGTTCGGCCACAGATTTTACCCACCCAATAGTGAAATCCTGCAAATACAGCAAAAACGGCTCTCATAGAAAGTACATAATGGAAATGTGCAACCACATAATAAGTGTCATATAGAGCAATGTCCAACCTAAAATTATTCGGGACTATTTTAGTGTGTCCTCCAATGGTGAACAAAAAGATGAACCCTACAGTAAATAACATGGGTGCTTTGTATTATATCGAACCCCCCCACATGGTAGCAATCCAACTAAAGATTTCAATTCCAGTGGTGACAGCTGTGATCATGGTAATTGCGGTGAAGTAGGCATGGGTATCAACGTCTAAGCCTACAATAAACATATGAAGAGCCTAAACAAGGTCTGAAGCTAATCTGATCAAAGCTTGACAGGCCACCTATCCGTGGTTGCCTTTGAGATTAGCGGATTCACATTCCATAGCCCCTTGGAGACGCCAAAGTGGTTAGAGTTGTCAAACCATCCATTAGGATAATGCGTAAGACTAATATTAACCACTTATAAAGGGGAGTGAGTAACCATTAGGTGACCCTATTCCCAATGGTGAAAATACATCTCTTCCCTCCTCCCTCAATAGACTGCTTTAACCTTCCTACATAATGATTTGGTAAAGCTTCATACAACTGTATTGACTCTTCATTGAGGAGTGGACCAAAGGGGGGTTAAAAATTACAAGATTCATAGATCTTTGTCAAGTTTTCATTGTTGTCATCGAAAGCAAATCAAATAATGGGATCCCACATAACACTTCGTACACCACATTCCCAAGAAAGTTGTCAAACTCTCCACAACCGATAGCGGTGATCATATAGCCAATGAGCAATTGAAGATCTTTATGATCTATCGATGTTTCCATATGAAAAAAATCCTTGAAGTAGGCTAAAACCTCAGCTTCAAAAACCCAAGAAGAAAGACCTTTTACTCTTCTTCATGAGTTAGGTTCAGGTTCTCGTATTAAGTCCAGATCCCTGTGGTGAGGGATCCCTTTATCTTGTCAATGGATTCCATGGGACTTGAATACCACTGAAGGCATTCCCTCAAGGTCTTTCTCAATTAAATTAGTAAAATAAATGCCAAAATGTTCAATTTCTTTCATCAGGAATAATATAGGTGAAAATTCTGGTTATATTTATCTAGTTAAGATCTTTTTGTTTCGAGGAGCGAAATCCACTTGATTGATAAGGAGAGGAAAGGTCTTAGAGAGCAAAACAACCTCATCTCGTTCAGTCTGGGAGATAGTGGAATTTATTCTTTCAACCCGTACATATACCTTTGAAAGGTCTTAATAGTAGTCACATCCTCTCCTCATTCTCGGCTTTCTTTCTTTCATATGTGATAGATACTGGATCCACTATCTCTAATTAAGCATTTATTTCATAGCCTGTCGTCCTGAGCTAACTTGGGAGCTAGAGTAAGAGCAACTAAGGAAAATCTATAGAGGTGGGAGCTAAGATTGCCTCCACTAGAACCTTGTCCTAACGATAGAGGAAAGACTCTACTCTAATGTACTACTTTACTGGTAATGTATCGAACCTGTAATCGTTAACATCCTATGCATGGAATGCAACTATAGCTTGAACCCAACCCCTAGCACTGAACCTCTAAAAAGGGAATTTGATGAATGGTAATTGGCTAGCCTCTATCCTACCGACCAAGAGTCCACTATCCAAGGTTAGGCGGACTCCTATCATCATATGGTTTTTTTTAAATACCTTCATTTCATTCATTGCTAGGTCTAACGATGAAAGAGTGTCCTAAGAACAAATAATCATTGTTTTTGCCCACTTGCTTTACTTCTTAGAGTGGCTAGCTCTCTTAAAAATCAAAATCTAGTTTCAAAACAAAAGGGGCATTCAATAGAGTAAGATACGACTTTTGAAAGCCTTTTAAACTAACATTAATAAAAAAATACCACATAATACAACTTTCAATAAATATTCCTGCGATTACCCAGAGGGATGACACAGAACATGGAAAGGCTGGACGAACATGCATACTTCAAAAAAAAGGGAATTCACTTATTTATTATTAACCTGCAATCTAATACCTATCAACTTGTCCTAGCCGTCCATGGCTTCCTAGTTATGAACTTATACTATATGGACTTAGCAACGTAATTACCCTTAACCTATATATGGATAGCTTTAAAACTGACTTGCACTAGGGCTTTAGAACCCGTGTGAGATCAGCTATTGCAGATTTCAACATTTACTGCTTTTGTCGTTGGTTGAACTAGCTAACTTCATCCTCCAATGTCTTGTCCTTCTCGCTTTATTACTAGATGGTAAGACTTCATTTTCTCTTACTTAGCTTGTTGCAGGAGGCTACCTTACGACTGTAGGAATTGGCACGGTTGGATGGTTTTTAGAATGAAAGTAAATAAAAACTTGTGAAACTACACTAGGGGCTATTACCAACTGAAGCTCGAGAAGGAATCGAAGGCTTAGTTAGATAAAATCATCCCACAAGCGAAAAACACGTTCAAATTCAATCGCTAGAGAGGGAAAAATCACCAATAAAAGGATAGACGAACCCGAATGCATGGGACGTCCCTGCTATGCTATTAAACTTGGATTGATTAGCTGAGAGACCACTATGGGACTTAGGCAAATCTACAACGCTAGATGAAATCATGGATCGATGCAACCTTACTCTCTTTCTTAAAGATGCAGGGCAAAGCAATGAAGGAAACATGGATTATCTTGCTCGGGAATCATGACTCATGGTCCACCTTACTCCTCGAGTGAATAAAGAAAAATGTAATCCCTTACTTGAACTTAAAGGCAAAAGGTACTCATTCTAAACTAAAAGCAAAGAAAATTGACACTTCGTACCACCTCATTAGATACATGCCAATTTGAATGATGGAAAAGACATCGCAAGAACTCAAAAGCCAGTCCCCCCTTCAAAAAATAGATAGATAAAGCAGAAAGACAAATTTCTTTTACAAAAATTAAGGTAGATTGATCTCATAGCAATCTTTATAGCTAAGCAAAGATCCATAAACCTCATGAATATCAGTAACCATGCTTCTAACAGTCTTATCATATCATAAAAAGTCCTTTTAGGAGCTTTCTATCTAACTTAGAGCTTATGAAACTTACATAGACCTAATGTGATCCCTATCCCCTTTGTAGGATGACTCCAATGGGCTTTCATCTTACTTTTTTCCTACCGGATTGACGGACACAGAAAACGCTGTTTGTCTCCATTAGTGCTGTATCGGTCGTGCAAGCTACTTGTTGCTAAGGTCGACAATTGGGATTGATGCAAGTTTTCTTGCCTAAGCTCACTTTGTCTTAGTTGGTACATCAGACTTTTTATTAACAAGAATAGAAAGAGGGAGCTCGCAACTACTTTCTATTAAATAGAATGAATAAGACTATTAAATCTAGTCTTTATTTCTATGTCACTAAGAATAAGAAGAGGTAAGGGTGCTGTTGCCACTTTAGTCTAAATGAAACTTAACTAGTTAAGGACCAAACCTTGAATAGCTCTTCATTCCTTGAGCTTGACTCGATCACTTTGTTGTTCTTGACAGTTGCTACGTTCCTCGAAGGGGGACCACTTTTCTTAGGACTTTGTTCTCGAGAGATAGGCACCTAGCTACAAGCCTTTAGATAAAGAGTTGTTGTTTTTCCTGACTAAGCACCAACGCACCCTACCAAACGGTTTGTCTCTTAGCCTATTCGAGCAGTCTACTTACCCACCAAAACTCCTAATAGCTGCAACCTTTCTGGCATGCATTCTTGCCCTTTCTTATAATACAAGAAGATAAAAATAGATTGTCAAACCAATTGCTATACTGTGAAGATAGAAGATAGAAAGATGAAAACTCACATCCACTACCAGGCATAATAAAAGCCAGGACATAGACCATGGAGCGAGGCATAAATTAGTCCCTCTCGAAAAGGCTAACTTTCCACTTATTCAAATGAGTTCTAACTAGATCGATTGCTTAATAATGCCTAAGAAGAAATGGCTCCCCGATCAGTTGAAGCCAATTTTGAGCCTATTAGGAACAGATGACCTACTAACAGATACTTCTTTTGCCTACACTACTTGATTTGCTGGAATAATGCCGATACTTGTAAGACATAGCCATAATAAAGGTCATTATTATGAGTACCCTTCGAAGTAGAGGCATGAAGGGGTCTTCATGAGTTAGTTAATTACGGTTCAGGCCTATTCATATGAATCAATTGGTATGGTAAACAAAATTGGCATAAATAAAATACAAATAGGAAAGTAAAAAACCAATCTACATATCTATATTTTCCTCGTTGACGGCTTTATTTTCTCACTATATCTGGATGAAGTAATGACAGTTTTGTGTACTGCCATTGAGGGAGAGCTTCTTAGAGAGAATGCACAAGGATAGAAAAGATCTCTCATGGAAGCACTCTCTTCAAATCAAAGACGTTAGAAATCTCAGCTGAGTCAACAAGAGTTGACAATTTTGAAAAGGCATAGCCATTACCATGAAATCTCCTTTTTTAATCACAAAAGCATCAATAATTTCATTTAAACAGATCTATTTACTAAACAAGAAATTCACCTGAGCCATGTGAGGCATGTAGACATCTATGGCATCTTAGGTTCTTAAGGATAATAAGGAGATGTGCCTTTCTCTTATCTATGATTCTACCAAATGCAACTAATTCACAAATCATGAATTAACCTCAATTCAAGCCTACATCCAAAAGAGCTTTCATTCTAAACTTTGTTTTCTCAAGCCTGAACACTATAAGAAGAAGGAAACAAATTCTACTTGCTTTAGAGAATGGCTTTCCTTAGGTTGATTACAATAAGGAACTTATTACACTTAGAGTTCTAGAGAGTTAAATGTGGATAGCTAGATTCAACTTGTCCCATGATATACTATATAGTCCATTTGTAATTGTCTAAGTCCTTACAGGGCGCAAGCTCAAAGAGAAAATAGAGAGTACAGTAAGCAATTGAAAACTAAATTCATAGGTAAACCAGAATGAATTACCATAGACAGTAAGGCAGAGAATTTATTTCATTTTGCTTAATAAGATGAGTAATCAAGCAGCAAAAGAGAATAGAGGAAGTTAAGTTATTTAGGGGGATTCCTTCACTCTTTCTAGATGTAAGAATAGTTAGTCTTAGTGATAAGACTTCTTGATAGCATGGGTCTCCTCCTTCGGGACTGGGCTAAAGAGGCAAGAATAGAAGCAATTCAACTAGAGTGAAATTCCTACTCATCCCTGCTCTCAAGGGAGCTCAGGAGGAGCGGGGAAGAATTACAATCAAAGTAAAGTATGACAAGCAAATATCATTTGAATGAATGCCTTAGTAAGGTAAGCTCCTTCATATCTTTGCTCTTAAAAGCACGAAGTACTCCTATGTTTTGAAACAAAGGGAGAGAGATGAAGGAAGGCAATAATAATTCTTTTTTCAAAGAAAAACACATAACTTAATTTTTCCTTTTCATCACAGGCACAATATTATAGAGCTATTCTTCTTGGTGTTTGCTTGTATGGCTTGAAACCCTTCTTGATGGGAAAGCTGGTTACTTGAAAAAGTTCCTTGAAACCATAAGGACAATGTCTTCTATAAGATGGAGCGCGTGTCAATCGAATGGAGAAATAATTTCCCTCTTTCTTGTTTAGCTTCTCTTTCTTCCTCAACATTCAGCCTTAGGGTAAGCAGATTCACTCTGATCCTAACTTATTAATAGATATCATATTAGAACTACCAGTCAGATAAGGGAAGAAATCCTTATCAAGTATGATGACTTTTATCACTAAGATAAGAATGATCTCCTGTTTAGGCTAATCAACCAACTCAATTGATGAGTGTATCATAAGAGATTTAATGCTTATTGATCTTTAATTCGAGAGTCTTCCAGATATAGATAGTGTTTCGTGAGTGATCATTGTTGTCATGAAAGGGTTCCCTTTCAACGAGGAATTCTATTTGAACTAAGCATGAAAGCACAGGATGAGACATTCTTTTTGTTGCTTGCTCTCCCAATTTAGGACGATTGAATGTAAATCGCCAGTTCGGTTTACGAACCTTCAAAGACATGAGAAAAGAAAAGCATTACTGGGACATTTTCAAGTCAAGACTGACTACACTACACACTATCTATATATCTATTTTCAGTCTCAATCAAAGACAATTTTATTCTATTTAGCCGATAATAGGTTGACCTTAGGCCCCCTTTCAGTGCACTTATGGGAGAGCTCTTTGGGCCCACTGCTTTCTCAATCGAAAGTGGAAACTGTCAAGATTAGCCTTTTGAAGGATTTTGATTCTTATCTATGTAATTTCTTTGTTTTATTTTGGTTAACCGAATTGCACATCTGGCTTTCTAATTATTTGTATGATTCCTCGAACTTACCTGCCATGCTCAAACTTCGTTTAATTGGAGCATTCTACCTTCAAGTTCTCCTTTTTCAATTCGAGGCAATGTTCTTCCTCGGTAATTGTGGCGGAGTTCGAAATCCCATCCCACAGTTCCCTCGTTCAAAGGCATGAAGAAATCCGATTCAATCATAACCTTGGGAAAATGCCTAGTAACTTCCATAGACAACCCTTCTCTAAATGCTACTAGGTTTACTAGCTCATAGCTGTTAGTTGCCTTTAATAAAGATATTGATTGATAAAAGAAGAAGAGGAAACCCTTTTGAGTATAGGAAGGGGTATTACATTTCAACGCTTTATTCAAGAAAAACAGTACTCGATTCCCAGAAAGTCGAATATCTAATCCTTGGCTTCTACAAAAGTAGAGGAGTATTCAAAGCTATTCAGTTCCCTTGTAGGAAAATATATGCTAGCTGCTAAACTGGCTCTTTTCTTTTTCCATTTTTCATGCATCTTGTAACTCTTCAATTGGAAAAGTGGATGCAAAGGGAGAATTTATTATCTCATTCTCCCCTTGGAGGTTATCTACTTTAGCTAAGAGGCAAAGGTTTGCTACTTCATCCTTGTTTTCTTCATCATATTCGCTTTGTTCTTCCTCATCATTACTCTGATCTTTTGTGGAAGCTTTGCGAGCCCTTGTTCTTCTTGTATCATCCTCTTCTTCTCCATCCTTCATCGGTCATTATAGAACCCAAGAGCTCTTCTAGAGGTAGTGAAGTAGGGTCTTTTGCTTCCTGAATTGCTGTGACCTTAACTTCCATTGATCTAGGAAGATATCTTATAATCTTCCTCTCTGGCTAATTGTTGGAGTCAGATTTGCTAAGAGATTTCAAGGCATTGATAATATCGATGAAGTGAATGAACATTTGTTGATTGATTTATAGCCAGGGGATGAGCTTAAACCTTTTATGTCGTCCTGTTGAGTAGCAACACAATAAAAAATAAAACCAAAATGAAATAGGAAACTACGGCTTGAAAGCAAGAAGCAAGGGGAAAGCATCAAGAAAAAAGGTTTTTCCTTAGATCGAACAAAGTGATCGAAAGATCCCCCCTTGGTGCACCAGTCCACAAGTTCTTGTGAGTAAACTCCTAAACAAGAGCACAGGTGTGAGAGGGTGGTGAAGCTGTCCTTTATTAAAGTCAAGCCAACCTTTCACTTTCCTTTTAGGCATCTAACGTAAGCATTTAAACGAGAGATATAGTTAATGAATCTCCTACTTTATAGGAGGTTGAAAGAGCTACTTTCAATAAAGAAACGTCATATCATGGAATGACTTTTCCATGTTGAACTAGATTCCCTGCTAGTGAGAGCGACTTAAAAGATAAAGGAGCACAAACAAGGGTTGTTTGAAAATGAACAGATAAGCTAATGCACTACTGATTTTCTACATACTAGCAATGCCTGAGAAAAACTCAAACTAAACCAGTTTATCTATCTTCCTTGCTCGCAAAAAGTAAAAAAAGAGATTAATCATCAAATCAGATGTAGTCAAAGCACGCAGGATCTTATCAAACTCCTGGGACTACAATTTAGAAAACACAAGGTAAGAGGCAATAACCAGAATCACACCAAAGAGTATAAGTATCCTATTAACCTTGTCAATGGCCTTAGAAAAATCATAGGAAGGAGTAAAGAATATAGTCCACGTAACTTTCCTATGCAAGTCGTCCATGTATACACAATAAGGATTAATGGAGGGATAATACCTTCTTAAGTAATCTAGGGACTCAAAATTATTAGCATCCCCACCAAGCACATCAAACATGTTGTCCTCATAGCCCAAAACAACATTAGCATCACAAATCATAGGATTACTAATGGGTACATCAATGTAATACTCAAGGGAAGGAGAGAGCAATGAACAAAGAGGGGAAGCATGGGAATAATCTAGTGGATTGGGGAGAACAATATTATCAAAACCAAGGCTAGGAGACTCTTCATGTCCAACCACATCGCAAGACCCCTCCAAATGAGTCTTATCTAGATCATACACCTCATCTAAAGTATCTTCAGACTCAAAATGTGCATCAACAAACCTAGCAAATACCCCAAAAGGCTCACCCACCTCGAGCCCCATGCACTGAGCTAAAGGAAAGGATGAATCAAGTAAGGCCAAGACAACATCAGTATTGTCCCAAGGTGATGCAAAGTTATGTTGAGCATAGCATGCATAATAAGCCATGAATTAATATCATGGTTAGAAGAATTACACAAATCACACCAAAAAGGGGTATAATAAGATCTAGCATAAAATTCACAAGGATCAAAGCATAAATATCTAGAAACATGACTAGCCTTCTCAAATTCAAATGAATCCCAAGCAATCCACTCAAGCAAATACCGTGCCTCATCAACACGTTTAGCAAGAAAACCCCAATACTCTAAAAGAGCTCGAGTTTCACCATTCATGGCCACATCAACAATGTCCAAAATTTTTCATTTATCCACACAGTAACCACATTGAGCAAGAAAGACATTTAATAATTTAAAATACCTCCAAAATAATTCATGCTCAAATTGTGGGGGAGGAAATGGAAAATTGCCGTTGTTTTTTTTTTCCTCAAAAATTTTTAATTTTTTTGGTTTTTTTTCAAATAAAAACAAAAATGCTTAGTCAAACCTATCTGAAAAACCCAAATATTCAACACAAGTCCCTAGCAATGGTGCTAAAAACTTGATAGGGTCGCAAGCACATGGTGTCGTTATAGCAAATCAAGGTCGTCTCCTACAAGGACTTGATCGATCTACTGAGGCTTTATCCCTTTAAGATAGGCTAAGTGAATCTAAATTTGAGATCTGAAATTAAACTTATCTATTGTCTCATCTAATGGATAAACAATCAAGGAATTTAATCTAATCTAGTAATTTTCCAACTCAAGTATTAATCAAGCAGCACTTCTTTAGATGGGTAATTCAAAAATCGATAATCGATTTATCAAGCCCCTCTTTCAATGTGGAATGAAATTCTTAAATCTAATCAGCTACCATTTCTCAAAGGCTTTTTTATTAGTCTAAGATCTTTAAGAACGCGATTATCAAATTTAGGGGTTTCTTAAATGTTAAGTCTTTCCTAAGATCCCACACACTTAAGTCGAATCTTAGTTTTCCAACATCTAGTTTCACCTTTCAGTTCTTCTCCAAATGTCTAAAACAAGCAAGAAGTTGATCAAGTTTCCTACTAGAAAATCAACTTCTAAGATTCAATAGAATAAACTTAACAAATCCAAAGCACTTTTATATCAAAACAAGAATTGATTCATTCACAAGAATTCAACTCAATTTCAAGACTAACAATCCAAACATAACTTAAAAATTATTAATAATCTGAAAGCATAAAAATCTAAAGAGAAAAGAGAAGAGAAGGGAGAGGAATTGCTCCGCTGATGCGTGCTTGTAGATATAAACTCGACTCGGAATCCTTGCAAATATTAACCTTCAACTTGCTCTTAACTCTTTATAATCTAAATCTAAATCCTAATCTAATTGAAGAAACTCAAGAGAGGAAATGGAATGATGGGGATGGAATAGAGTTCCAAGGAAGCAGTAAATGGATTTTTATGGCTAAAATCAATTCTAAAAAACTGCCACAAGCATGGAACACAAACAGCCATGAAGAAAACTAGTGAGCTCGGAGGAAACAACACTTACCACGGACAATTCGTGGGGGGACCACCACGGACCATGGCCCCTACCACGAATAGACCGTGGTGCCCTCTGGTTGCTTTTCCCTGTTGATTCTGTAAAATTTGGCCAAGCTGGGTTGACTGTGTATGCTATCTTGGGTTAACCATGATTTATACCCAGGTAAACCATGTCTCTTGTGGGTTTTTTGGTCAATTTTTTTGGGCTCTTCCCTCCTTGCATAAGTCTTCATTGATTTTCTGGACATAATAAGGTTCTCATAGCTAATTTCTACAAAATATCATCAACTCCGAACCTGACATAAAACCGAAAAGAGGCATAAAATCACACAATCAAACACTCTAATCTCCTAAATGACATTAAAACACTCATGAAGTCCTATGCAAATGTGACATTCATCATTAGATGTTGTAATCAAGTAGGGAGGGAGTATGTAACCCTTGTTTGCTGCATTTGTAAGGGTCTTTTGATGAATTTATGAAAGAAGTTAAGCCTTAGCTTTTTTAAACACTTAAACTCTATTCTACCTTATCCTTGCTTATCGCAGAGTAAGGTGGTGATCTAGCAAGAGTCTTGGATTCTTTTTGGTGGTGTTTTTATAACCAAGGAGCAGTTAAGGACCCTAACACTAATCTCGGTAGTATTTTTGTATCCAAGAAAGGTCTTAGTTTCGGTTACTTCTCATTATCTACCCCGGTTTGAGTTTAAGTTTTTAAGGTTACTTACTTTCTTTCTTCGTTCAACTCTATTTCTTGAGTGAGTGTGATTTGAACCTTAAGGGAATAGACCATTTGTGGTATCAGAGCTAAGGTTTCTCCTTGACTTTGAACTGGAGCCCCAAACACGCCCCACTACCCAAAAGCAACCCAAACATAAAGAACCTGGTTTTAAGTCAAGTGAAGTCATGAGTGTTAGCATGACTTTGGAAGAGAGATTTGAAGCTCTCATGAATAATTATGAAGAAACAAGGATTCATAATGAGGAAATCAGAATGCGTACTTGAGGCGTCAACTTGGAGAAGCCTTGAAGCAAAAAAAGAATAATGTTAGGAGCTCACAATCTTGAAGCTCCTCTGGTTCTACCCAAGGGGAAGAAAAAAGCAATCCTTTTGGTACTTCTAGTGAAGAGGAGGCATATAAAAGCCTAAGAAGGGGAATAGAGAGCCAATCTTACCTTAATAACATTAGCGTTGAGGTTCCAGAGTTTGAAGGGAAGCTAGAACCCTGATGAGTTCTTAGAATGGCTTCACATCGTTGAAAGAGTCTTTGGTTACAAGGAGATTCCGGAGGATGAGAAGGTAAAACTTATTGCTCTTAGACTTAGAAAGTATGCCTCTCTTTGGTGGACTAACTTGTTAGCCAAAAGAGTTAGAAAAGGAAAAGGCAAAATTTGAACTTGGGAGAAGATGAAGTCTAAGCTTAAGGATCATTTCTTTCATTTCTTTCCCCTTCTTACCTTCAAGATAGTTACTCCCAACTGTACAATTTAATTCAAGGAACCATGAGTGCAGAGGAGTATACTAGGGAATTTGGGAAGCCTTGAATAGGTCGAGGACGAATCCATTGTGAGATACATGAAAGGACTTAATCCTAGATATGCTCATGAGTTAGAATTGCAACAACACTCAACCTTTGATAAGGTGTGTGTTTTAGCTCACAAAGTACAACAATAAAACAAAGCCAAGCCCCTCAAAGAGACTTTCTTAAACCTCCACCTAAGAGCCAACCTTGTAACATGGGGAGCTCATTTCCACCCCCTAAGCCCACGGTTTCATCCTCTTCCACCCCACAAAAGAGTCTAGCCCCTCAAAACAAACCAAACCCTGGTCTTTTGAACACTAGAAGGTGTTTCAAGTGTCAAGGCCTTGGTCACATTGCTTCGAACTATCCTAATAGGAGAATTATCTCCTTGGCCGAATGGGAGGCTTCTAAGGAGGAGGCAATGAAAGAGGAAAATGAGGTGTATTTTATGGAGGAACAAGAGGAGGTTGTGAAGGAGGCAGGTGAAGAAGAGTTGTTGGTGTCGAGAAGGGCCTTGGGTAGTCTTAAAGGAGCAAAAGAAGAACAAAATGGAGAACATCTTTCACTGTAGATGCACGATCCAAGGGAAAGTGTGCTCCTTGATTATTGATGGAGGGAGTTGTGCTAATGTGGCTTCAACTAGCATAGTGAAGAAGCTCAACCTCCAAGCCATGGCTCACCCTCATTCATACAACATCCAATGGCTCAATCAAGGTAAAGGCTTCCAAGTTAATTCAAGATGCTTGAGTTAATTATCTATTGGTAAGAACTACCACGATGACTTTTGGTGTGACATTATCCCTATGGATGCATGTAATATTTTGTTGGGAATACTTGATAAGAAGGTGATGCATGATGGTTACTTGAATACTTATGCCTTCTCCAAGGATGGGAAGAAGATCACCCTTGCCCCTTTACACCCTTCCCAACACCACAAAAGCAAGCTACAAAAGAACCAAGAGCATTTAGACCTCTTGCTCACTTTTAGTGAACCACTTCTTAAAGCTTCTCACCATGAGTTTAAAGCTTTTAGAGAGTGGATTCTCACATCCCCTGGTGAGTCTGAGAGCTCTTCCACAAGCCATCCATTAGCTATATCCATACTTGATCACTTTGCTCAAGTCTTTTACGTTTACCCTTACTACACCATATTAACCTTATTCCCAAAGCCACACTCCCAAATATACCCTCTTGTATGATGAATACTAAGGAGACCATGGAGGTCCAATGGCAAGTTGAGGAGTTAATCTCCAAGGGGTTGGTTAGGGAGAGTCTTAGCCCATGTGTTGTCCCAACTCTTTTAGTCCTTAAAAAGGATGGGAGGATGAGGATGTGAATGGATAGCCAAGCCATTAACAAGAGCACTATCAAGTATAGGCATCCCATACCACAGTTTGAAGACATGATAGATGAGTTATATGGCTCTTGTGTATTTTCCAAGGTGGATTTGAAAAGTAGCTATTATCAAATCCGAATTAGAGAAGGGAATGAGTAGAAGACAGCTTTCAAGACTAAGGGAAGCTGGTATGAGTGGCTCGTCGCTCGTCATGCCATTCAGATTACCTAATGAACCAAGTACCTTTACGAGGCTTACAAACCAAGTGTTTAGGTCCTACAATGGTAGTTTTATGATGGTGTAGTTTGATGACGTATTGATCTATAGCAAGAAAGAGGAGGGACATCAAGACCATCTAACTCAAATCATGATGGTTCTTGAGAAGGAGAAGCTTTATGGCAACATGAAAAAGTGCACCCTATTCAGGAATGAGATGACTTTTCTAGGTTAGATAGTTGACTGCCCATAGCATCAAGGCGGATTAATGCAAACTGGAGACTATTCGAACTTGGTCTATTCCAAAGAGCATTCATGATGTTCGAAGTTTCCATGGACTTACCTTATTCTGTAGGTGGTTCATAAGGAACTTTAGCACCATTATGGCCCCTATGATTGAGGTGATTAAGGGTTCATCTTTCAAGTAGACCCCCAAAGCTCAAGAAGCCTTTGAAGAAATCAAGTCCAAGCTTACTCAAGCCGCGCGGTGTTAGCTCTACCTTATTTTGACAGGGTCTTTGACGTCGAGTGTGACACCTCTAGAATGGGGATTGGTAGAGTGCCTACTGATAAGTTCTTAAATTGCACTCTATTTTGAGGTCATTTTGTGCCATTTTTAGCGAGAAGTATGTGTTTTATGATATATTATGCACTTCTCGATTTTGCGCTTGGGTATGGTTCTTTTTTGTGTTTTGTAGGTTTTTGGACCATTTTACCTCAAATTTGACCATAAATGAGTGTATCTTGACTTCCCACAAACACCCTCAAGTCACTATGCCCGTGTAAGGAAGAAAGAATAGAAGAATATTGTGAAAGAGCTCACCACGGACCATTCGTGATGAGATCGTAACTGCAAGCCTGTTCATTTTCCTTCATCATGCGGCCGAGATTGATCGAGTTCTTCTTTAAATATGGTTATTTTGCAATAGATTTGATGGAGGTGCAGCAAAAGAGAACTATTACTCTCTAGTTTTTACAATCTTTTCCGTTTTTCTAAGTTTAGTTTTAGATTTCTAGTTAGTTTTGGGTACAAGTTGTGAAGAACTACCTGCTATTTTGGAGCCCTTGCAAAGTTAGGAAACCCTTGAAGGATCTTCAATTGCGCTATGTTTTCTGCTCTCTGACGTTGTTTAATTGTTATTTTAAATATGTGTGAGTAGTTTTCTCAATCTAAGGATTGTTAGCTAAGTGTTGATGTTGGAATCTCTCATTTTTATTTAGTTATGCTTGTTCTTAATTGGGATTGGTTGAGTTTTATCTTGTGTGTGAAATTGTTGTGGGCGAATTTTGGCCAAATTTATTTGCTAATTCTAAATAGTTAAGTGAAGGACTGAAAGGTGAAACTTGTTATTTGATCGATAAGATAGGATTTGACTTATCAATACTTGAGAAAGATTCGCTTGTTAAAAGGAACTTTAGCCATCAAAATCCATAACTTAAACTAAACAAGGGCATTTGAAAGAATGATAATTGGTTAGTTTAGGCAAATCAGTTTATTTCGAAAGAAAAGATTGAACTCTAAATACGATTGCACCCCTTTCAACCCCCCAATATAGATCAAGTGCATGTTATATTTCATTGATCCACATCTTTACTTGGTAGAACAAATCCTTAGATGTTTTAAATTGAATAAATTTTTCCAATTAGATTGTAGCATCGTTCAAACTCTGAATTGAAATTTGCTTGCTTAGCACTTTTATATGACAAAACTCAATAAAATATGATTGGTCTTTGTGGGAACGATATCTTTTCTAAACTACAACACCCGTGCGCTTGCGGGCATATGTCACTCACTCAAGAAGGAAGGCCCTTAGCCTTCTTCAGTGAGAAGTTATGTGACTCAAGAAGATAGTACTCCACATATGACAAAGAGTTTTTTGCTATTATGAGGAGTCCTGAGCATTAGAGCCATTATATGGTGGCGAGTAAGTTCACACTACATTATGACCATGAGGCCTTGAAGTACATTCAAGGGCGTTGGTAGTATTTTAGGTGGTGATAAAAAGTCATCATTGGGGATGATTTCTGATTTGCTTAAGACTGACTTAATTGTGACTATGGGTTTAATTTAACTATATTAAACTATTCTAACATGTAAATTAATATACTTTTCTACTAATGAGGATCCCAAAGCTAATAATAACAATAAACACTAGACTACCATAACTACTGATCGCTAAGAACATTGGAAACATATAGCACGTAAAAATGGGGTGACCAGGGCTCAGCATAGCCAATGGCATGGCATGACTACCAACATAGCACCAACATTCCTCAAAGATCACCCCAAAAAGAGAGAAACTAACCTACACTACTACTAACCCTAAACAATGCAACAAAAAGGTAAAAGAGCGAAGATTACCTCTACTTTAGCAACCATTGATGATTAAGGTCAATCACTAAAAGTCATCATTAAGTCTTGTTTAACTCCTCTACCAATTTTCCGTCAAGTTGCAAGAACTTAATCTAACCTAATGGTATTGATGACCAAAATAGAAAAAAGGGGAATCAAAAGAAGGGATGCTTGAGTTTTGAGAGGTGGATTTAGGTTTTAAATCCTTTAGGATTAAAACCTGAACCTCCCCACAACCCCCAATACACCAAAAACATATTTAGGGTAGATTTAGGGTGCTTAAAAGACGAGCTTTTGGAGGGATTTAGGAGAGAGAATATGATATTATGCAATAATGAAAGGAAGAAACAAGAAATTTTCAATAAATTCAACCAAAGGCTTAAACTTTCTAGGTTTTCATTAGATAGAGGTGACAGAGTTTACAAGACTAACCTAGAGAGAGAAATTAGCTGGTAAAATCTAACTTAACCTAAAAGAGCCAAAAAGTCCCTTTTTAAAGCCCTTATATCATCGCTTTTTAAAAAAAGGTAGAGTAGAGGGGGCATGGTCATGCCACATGGCACGGTGCCCCCATGCCAAATTTCTACCCTTACTTTTGTTCTACATTTTGTTTTGTGGCATGCCCTGCTGAATCCTAGCACTATTTTGTTAGATTTGGCACTCCCTTTTTGCTAGACTTCAAGATGGGTTGGGCTTTGCTCAAAGTTGGACTTTTTCTCTCATTTATATCCACTTCACAATCAAACACAAGTTCGGGAAGCTAAACCAAGGAGCCGATACTTTAGCAAGAAGCCACTTACTCTTGTTTCAACTAGAAGCTTGTATCCTTGGGTTTGAGCATCTTAAGTCCCTTTATGTTAACGGTGAGGATTTTGCGGAACTTTACAAAGAATGTTAAAGGCATTCAAAAGGGTACTTCATGATTCAAGAGGGAAATTTGTTCAAGGGCACTCGTTTATGCATTCTAAAGTGTGGCACTTGTGGGTTAGTGATTAGAGAGGTTCATGGAGGTTCATTGGCTGAGCATTTCGGCGAAAACAAGACCCTTAGCATGCTAAGGGAACATTACTTTTGGCCTAGCATGAGTAAGGTTGTACAAGACATATTGAGAAGGTGTGCTACTTGTCAAATGGCTAAGAGCCATTCACTCGCTGACAATTTATGCACACCTTTACCTATCCTACCTTCCCTTAGATTGATGTGAGCATGGATTTCATCC
This sequence comes from Selenicereus undatus, assembly GCA_017589665.1. Lineage (NCBI taxonomy): Eukaryota > Viridiplantae > Streptophyta > Magnoliopsida > Caryophyllales > Cactaceae > Selenicereus > Selenicereus undatus. The sequence continues at coordinate 56,470,834 of JACYFF010031955.1, forward strand.
TTGGCTCACCTAGACTCAAAGGAATAAAGATTCCATCTTTGTGGTGGTGGACCCCTTTTCCAAGATGGCTTATTTCATACCTTGCAATAAGGCCAATGATACGACCCACATTTCCAAGCTATACTTCAATAAGTCATAAGATTGCATGCAAACCCAAGGTCTATTGTCTCAAACTATAACATCAAGTTTCTAAGCCACTTTTGGATTATGCATGGAAAATATAGGAACCAAGCTCAAGTATAGCACCATTTGTCATCCCCAAATGGATAGCCAAACTGAGGTCACTAATAGGACCTCAGGAACACTCTTGAGGGCTTTGATTAAGTCTAATGCCAAGGCTTGGGATTTGCTTCTCCCACATACTGAATTTGCTTATAACAAGACACCAAGCAGGACAATGGGAATGCCTCCCTTCAAGGTTGTCTATGGGTTTGAACCATTGAGCCCTCTTGATCTTGTGCCTAAAGCCATGGATGAGAAGCCAAGTGTGGAGGCAAGTAAGAGGGTGGAGGGGATTCAATAGCTCCATGAGTTAGCCACAACCAAGATAAAGACATCCAATGCCTCCTATCAAGTTCAAGCAAACAAGCACAAGAAGAGAGTGGTGTTTCAACTTGAGTATCTAATTTGGAGCCACTTGAGAAATGAGTGTTTCCTATCTTAACGCAAGAGCAAGCTTATGCCAAGGGCTGATGGCCCTTTTGAGATCTTATAAAGGGTGAATGATAATGCACACAAGGTCAATTTGTTTTGAGACTTTCGCGCTTCAGCCATGCTTAATGTGGTAGATTTAAGTCCATACTTGGAGGATGGTCATTTAACAAATTTGAGGGCGAATTCTCTTCAACAAGGGGAAGATCATGGAGTTCCATCCATGGAGCATTCATTAGGCCCTATAAAACACTCAAGGAGATGCCAGGAAGTCCAAGTTGAGGCACTAACATCCAAGGAATTGGCCAAGCATTGCTTAACCAAAGTTCAGCCCTGCCGGGATTCAAACCAGTGCACAAACAAGGTTTTATGCACTTGATTTCCTAAGCCTCCAGTTGGTTTACAAGGATTTAGTGTGCCTGATTTGAAGTTTAATAAGTTCTCTTTCTAATAAATCAAGTTACAAGTGATTTGGAGTCCATTTGCTCCCTCAAATCAACAATACTAGTGAAGTGTGCAAAACTATCCAGTTTTATGCGGTTCTGGAAATGGACCTAATTCTATGCTCAAACCTCCAAGTTTTTGTTTAATTATTTCTTTGATATTAATTTCAAAAGGATATCAAATGGACATAAAAAACCTCATCCAAATTACACACTTTAAGATCTATTGACTAGCAAACTAAGGGTTTCAATTCCCTTTACTCGGGCAATGGGCAAGAGAGTACATAAGCTGATTTTGACTTGTTTTTGGGTTCTCAAGGGAGCATCCACTTGAAAGAGTACTTGATTAGAGACTAATGCATCTTATTAGTCCTCTCCAAGCCATAACTTGACACCTAAGTCCTCAAGATTAACAACCAAAGAGGTGTCAAATTGAGATTGCATCCATTGTTTGTGTGGCTGATTTTGAACCTGATTTGTATGTGGTTTAGATTACTTTGATTTGAATTACTAGATATTGTAAGCAAGTTAGGAGGGAGTATATAACTCCCCTTTGTTGCCTTTATAAGGGTTGTTTTGATTAATTTATGGAGGAAGTTGAGCCTTAGCTCCTTTAAACACTTAACATCTCTTCTGGCTTATCCTTGCTTATGACCGACTAAGGTGGTGATCTAGCATGAGTCTTAGCTTCTATGTGGTAGTGTTTCTATATCCAATGAGCAGTTAAGGGCCCTAACACCAATCTTGGTGGTGTTTCTGTATCTAATAAAGGTTTTAGTTTCGGTTCCTTCTTATTATCTACCATAGTTTGAGTTTGAGCTTGAGTTTTTATGGTTGCTTATATTCTTGCTTAGTTCAACTATATTTCTTCAGTGAGTGTGAGTTTAACATTGAAAGTATACATCACATGTCAACCATATTGCTACATGAAAATCTCACAAAAAAACATATCAAAATCTAATAAATGGAAACCCCATGGAGTTTTTATGTACATCTTGATCAGGGTACATGATAGGGAGGGCACATTTGAGTTCAAAGCAAATTAGTGGTTCATGACAAGTTGACATGGTTGACTATGCCATGGAAATCTCTCTCCTAGTGGAGGAAGGAACTGGTCAGAGAGATACTTCAAGACAAGATACAGGTTCAACGATTACAGTTGACTTGTTGCCTCAGAAAGAAGAAGGAGATATTACCAGTACTTTTAATTTCGTAGTTCAACATCATGATATGGACAAAGGGAAGACGAGAATCACGAAGAACAAGATCAAGAGACAGAAGAAGGACTATCCATATGAAGAACCTGGGTTAATGACTGCTCAAGAGATAAATGGATCCCAGTCAAGTATCACTAACCCCTATTTTTGGTGCAGGAAAGATTGTGAAAAAAAGTAAAAGACTTAAGAGATTGTCGCTTAAGCAAAAACACCAAATCAATCTCAATCAAAATGCAAATTTTAGTATCCAAGGGACCAAGCAGAAGCTAGATCACTCAATTTGGGACCGCAAAAGGAGGACAACCAAGAGAAGGATTATTGCCAACAAGATGTACTATACGGAGGAAGGTCATGAGCATATTTTGTTTGTTGAAGGCTCTTGCATCAAGTCTATGGCTGAGGCTAAATAGAGTCACCTTGAAATTATGTCATTTTCTTTTCTTAACTTAGTGTCTTATATCAGTTTAAATGTTAAGAGGGACAAGGTAAGGTAGGCTTAGGGTGCTTATATTTGCTTCTGATGGCAATGTACTTATTTATTTTCCTTCCTTTCCCCATTGCATCTGTTGCCTCAAAATAATGTTTTTGATAGATATGCTCATGCGTATGTGTCCTAATTTTTTTCATAAATCGACACGTCCTATATTCATGTCGTGTCATACTCATGTTGCTGTATTGGTATCTATGCATTATAGATTTATAGTTTATCATCATGACTCATAAAAGAGAATAAAATGATGGGGGGCACGAGACGGGTTTTGTGCCCTTACCCATGGATGTTTTCAAAATTAATATCCATAACTATACTATACCCATTAGATGTTATAAAACCATGCCCATACCCATACACATACCATACCCATATGGTTTTGCATGTATCCAAGTTTTATCTAGGTACATATAGATAAAAAGAATTAAACTCATATTAGATCCACGTTCAACCACTATCAGATTTTGGTCGATATAAATAATATGCCAAACTCAATAAAAAGCATCAACTACCCGTTTACTCCTAACGGCTAATTAGAACATCGAATACAATTGAGAACTTGGAAGTCAAAGCAACCAATTGTGGCAAACACTTTTTTATATTTGTAGAAATAGGTACTAGATTTTATATAGGGTGAAGAGGATGGGTATTAGGAAGGTATGGTGAAAACGGGTTTTGAGTTTTGTATAGGGCGGGTTAGATATATATTTGTACAGTTGTACATATGTCTATTTTCATCATACCCACTCAAAGCAATTTTGGCACCTTTTTCAACAATCATTCAGATTTGAAATGAGGTGGATTTTACGGTATTAACTAGGCACGAGTATTGAAAACAGGGATGTCAATCGGGTGGGTTGAGGATGAAGGGCATATGCCTTGGCCTCGTCCCTGCTCAGCTCCCTGCCGCCCATCCCCTCCAAGTTCCCTATTGTCGGGAAAAACTTCTTCCCGATCCCCATCCCCAACGAGGATTCAATCCCCGACGGCTTCCAATGGGAATTTGTACCCGTAAAATATTTTTCCTCCTATGTGAAAACTATATTATAAGTTGGATATTGGATGAAATACCAAGTTTTCCAGCATATCTAACTCAATTAATTGTACAAAACTCTTATAGGCTCCATGCAACACAAATATAACAAATTTCATCAAAGTTTACAATCCAACGCGAATTAAAGTTTAACAAGTCCATACAAAACAAATCTAACATCAATGCACAAATTACACAACCGAACCAAAGTATAAGAAATCAAACACAACCCAACCAAAGTTTTAGAAGGAAAAGATAGATTATATAGCTAGGGTTTTTTTCAAGTAAATTTTCTTATTTAACCTTAATCTTATATTTATAAATGAAGAGTTTATATATAATTTTAACTATCAATGGGGACAAGAATGAATTTTTTTTCCCTAATATGGGACGGAGAAGCGAGGACTGGGACGAGAATGTTTCCCGAGCAGGTAAGCAAGGAGGGGAATAGGTCAAAATTTCACCCCGTCCCTACCTCTGTCCGTGTTCAAGATTAAATCTCATCTTCATCCCTATATGATGTATCTCTCAAGGGTTAAGCTCAACTCAATTCAAGAGTGAAAGCTAAAACCAAGAAAGATTACAATCCAGGGCAATTCAAATGCGTTCGAAAACCAGAAATGATGTATTGCTTTTTGGATAGAATACGTTTAAGCTTAATGTGAACTAGCTATAACGCAAAGGATAAAGGACTTAGAATCAAAGGGGTTCTAAATGGAAAAATGAAATAAAGGATGGAAACTAAACTAATCTTTGGATACAGAATAACCACCAAAGACTAATCTAGGGAGAAACTAAGCTTGTTCAAGGATACAGATACACTACCGGGAACAAGTTTAGGGTCCTTAACATTGTTTTGGATACAGATATACCACCTAAATAAGAGTTAAGACTCACTTGATCACCACCCTATTTTCCCTAAGTAAGGATAAGCAAGTAAAGTATTCAAACACACAATTTAAGGAGCAACGCTGAACTTTCTTTAACTCACAACTTCAAATCTGGTTGTACAAAATGAGCTTCTTGCCTACTTATACATGTCCCCCCTTGGCTACCTAGAAAGTTTATAGGTTTCTTCAAGCTTAGGAAACCTCTAACTATGCTTAAAACTAGCTTACATTCTGTTTAAGTACACAACATGTTTAAATAAGCTAATTATAAGCAATGAGTCTAGCTAAACAAAATTTTAAAGCCTTAAAATCTCCCTAATCTATTCATTTATGCTTAAGAAGGATGCTTGCACATGGAGGAGAGAGGAAAAGGTTGTTGGCAGCATGCACTTTACGGCAAACCAATAGGAGTGTTCTTGCCTTTTTTACCTTAATTATCATTTGTTTTGCTTTTGGCTAGGCTAAAAAGGCTTATGATTATACTCAAAATTCCTTTAAATATCAAATGATGATGTTGGGTTGTGATTGGATGCCCAAATGAAGGAATAGCCAACATTGCAGCCAACCGAGTATTAGGAACAAATTTGGTAGCTGTATTTCCTTAGCAAGAAGTGAGCATGATTTGGATTTCCTTCCATGGGGGGAAACCTTAGGATGTCTACTAACCCTCTCTAATGAGAAATCAGGTTTAAATCATCATTTGCTGGCCTAAAACCTCAGTTGAGCAGAACAAGGTAGAATCGACCGTAGTCCATCACAGTTTGCAAAATGGCCTTAGTTCTTCAATATCTACCTGATTTAACTTGATTTTCTTGCTTGGACCAGACAACTAACATCTTAGAGAACCTGAATATGCAAAATTTCAGGACTTAAACCTCAAGGAGGCCTAAGTAATTAAGAACACAAAACCGGATATGTGTAGGGACAAACTGGCAGTTTTGACCTTCAGAATTTTCTTTTGCTTTGAATGACTAAATGATGTCCAACTGGAGTGATTCGTGATTCTGTGGAAGGCTAACATCTTGAGGAAGCAAAATATTAAAAATTTAGGACTTAAACCTCAAGGAGGCCTAAGTAACTTGATAAACAAAACCGGGTTGCTGCACTGTTTTGAACCTGTGACCTAATGTTTTTGCATATGGACAAAATGTGGATGATTTCTTTATCTTTTGGCCAACAAACTTAGATTACATTGACTGATTTGATCCTTCAAATTAAAAGGCATGGATGGATCTTCATCGTCCTCCCCTTGTTGAGAAAGATTTAATCTCAAATCCGTTAGGTAATCATCTTCCATACTTAGCTCAATTCTGGTTGAAACAAGATCATGGATTCTAATATGTCTCTCTTGAACTTAGAGACTCTTTTCCATTCATTCCCGTTACTGATTTGAATCTGGTTTGGAGGCGACCCTTCGGACTTGTCTTGAATCCATTCCTTAAAGGCTCTAATTTCAGGATTAGACACCTTAGGTAACGATTCACTAGAAGTGAAGAAAAGGATTAAATGCTCATGTGGCTTGTGCTCAAAGTAAGCATTTCACCTTCATCTACTTTCACCTCAACTTCTTCTAGATTGTCTATCACTTCTTTCTCTTTTTCTTCTTCAATTTCTTCCTCCTTCACAGCCTCCGATTCGACCAAGGTAACTATCCTTCTGTTTGTGCATCCGAGGCTTGGTTTCCAAATCCTTGACACTTAAAACATCTTTTAGCACTAAAAGGAACAGTATAGAGTCTAATTTACATATGTAGGTGTTGTAGTGGGGTTGGGGTTTTTTATAGGGTGGAGGGGATAAGGACCATGGGTTTAGGGGTAGGAAATGGGCTGCCCTTATTTACAGATTGGTCTTAGGTTGGGGGCTTTGGAAATTCTGGTTTGGATTGCCGGGACCTTCTTTGTTGCTCAACTTTATGGGATAAGACACAAACGTCATCCAAAGTTGAGCATTGCTGCAATTCCACCACATTAGCATACATAGGTTCAAGACCTCCAAAGTACCAAAAAATGGTTTGCTCTTCTGGTTCTTGAATATCACACTTGATTAAGGGTTTTTCAAACTCACGTGTATTCTTCAACATTGATGCTGCCTTGTATAAGGTTATGGATTTGAGAGTAACTATCTTGGATGTAAGTGGGAGGCACAACTCCGTGACTTGAGCTCGGCCTTCATCTTCTCTCAAGTTCTGATTTTGCTTTTCCTATTCCTTACCCTTTTAGCATATAAGTTCGTCCACCATAAGGAGGCGTACTTTCTAAGCTTAAGGGTAACCAACTTGACTTTCTTATCTTCAAAAACATCCTTATACTCAAAGATGCGCTCAACCGTGTATAACCATTCTAAGAACTTATCTAGATCAAGCTTGCCTTCAAACTCCGAGATCTCAATTCTAAAATCACTGGAGTTAATAGGCTGCCTTCGTCCTTGTTCTCCTTAGAGACTCTTCCTCGTTAGAAGAACTTAAAGAATTGAATGCTGCCTCATCTTCATCTCCATGGACAGAACCGGGTGGGTTAGCAAATTCCTTTCGCTTTTGCCTCACGAACTCACCAAGTTGCTTTCTCAAATACTCATTTTGAGCTTTAAGTTCTTGATTAGAGCTAAAATTGCTTGGTTGTTCTTCAAAATAGCTTAAATTCTCTCTTCCAAACTCATACTTGCGCTCATGGTGAAACCAGATGTGTGTTGGATTTGATTTGGGGAATGTGTTTGGGGTTGATTCTGGATGTGGGGGCTGGTTTCAAGGCTAAGGAGAAACTTAGCTCTGATACCAAAGTTGATATATCTCTTAAGGGTTAAGCTTAACTCAATTCAAGAGTGAAAGCTAAAACCAAGAAAGATTACAATCAAGGGCAATTCAAACGCGTTCTAAAACCAGAAATGATGTATTCACACTTTTCGGATAGAGCACATTCAAGCTTAATGTGAACTAGCTAGAACAAAAAGGATAAATGACTTAGAATCAAAGGGATTCTAAATGGAAAATCGAAATAAAGGATAGAAACTAAACTAATCTTTGGATACATAATCACCAACAAAGACTAATCTTGGGAGAAATTAAGCTTGTTCAAGGATACATATACAGCACCAAGAATAAGTTTAGGACCCTTAACATTGTTTAGGATATAGATACACCACCTAAACAAGAGTGAAGACTCACTTAATCACCACCCTACTAGGCCTAAGTAAGGATAAGCAAGTAAAGTATTCAAACACACAATTTAAGGAGCAACGTTCAACTTTTCTTTAACTCACAACTTCGAATCGAGTTGTACAAAATGAGCTTCTTGCCTGTCTATATACATCCTCCCCCGGCTGCCTAGAAGGTTTAGAGGTTTCTTCATGCTTAGGAAACCTCTAACTATGCTTAAAACTAGCTTGCATTATGTGTAAGTACAAAGCATGTTTAACTAAGCTCATTACAAGTAATGAGTATAGCTAAACAAAATATTAGAGCCTTAAACTCTTCCTAAGCTCTTTATTTAGCCTTAAGAAGGCTGCTTGCACATAGAGGAGAGAGGAAAAGGTTGCTGTCAACATGCACTTTACAGCAAACCAATAGGAGTGTTCTTGCCTTTCTTGCCTTAATTCTCATTGGTTTTGCTTTTGGCTAGGCTTAAAAGGCTCATGATTATGCTCCAACTTCCTTTAACTATCAAATGATGATGTTGGTTCGTGATTGGATGCCAAAATGAAGGAATAACCAACATTGCAGCCAACAGGGTATTAGGAACGAATTCTGCGGGTTTTTGGTAGCTACATTTCCTTGGCAAAAAGTGAGCATGATTTAGATTTTCTTCCTTGGGGGGAAACCTTAAGATGTCTACTAACCCCCCTAACGAGAAATTGCGTTTAAATCAACATTTGCTGGCCTAAAACCACAGTTGAACAGAACCGGGTATAGTCCAACACGGTTTGCAAAATGGCCTTGGTTCTTCAATATTTGCTTGATTTAACTTGATTTTCTTGCTTGGACCAGGCAGCTAACATCTTAGGGAACTTGAATATGCAAAAATTCAGGATTTAAACCTCAAGGAGGCCTAAGTAATTAAGAACACAAAACTGGGTATGTGTAGGTATGAACTGGTAGTTTTGACCTTCAGATTTTTCTTTTGCCTTTGAATGAACAAATGATGTCCAAATGGAGTGATTCTTGATTCCATGGAAAGCTAACATTTTGAGGAACCAAAATATGCAAAAATTCTAGACTTAAACCTCAAGAAGGCATAAGTAACTTGATAAACAAAACCGGGTTGTTGTAAAGTTTTGCACCCGTGACCTGCTGTTTTTGCATCTTAACAAAATGTGGATGATTTCTTTATCTTTTGGCCAGCAAACTTAGATTACCTTGACTGATTTGATCTTTCAAATGAAGAGACATGGATGGATCTCTATCATTATCCTCATCCCCATCCCCATTCCCTTCTCAGACAGAAATTTTTTCCAGTGTGGGGCAAGGCCCTGACACGGATGGGATTCTCCGCTCCACTACTGTCCGTGTGTCCCTAATTAACAAGGAAGCTTTGGGGAGTTTTTTTGTTCTTTTAAATTATCTTTTGCAATTTTCGTTTTTTCTTGGTACGAAATTAATTTTGTTGCAGAATGTTTGAGAAAGCCACAATGAGAGCTCAAATTGGTGCAAGAAGGGCGGCAGCTCTAGATGAATTCCTTGAGCTTGAGCTTGAGCTTCTGGGTCGGGCTGAAACCCTCCTTTCCGAGCAAAAGTCGATTATCCAGATGCAGAGAGGGCAACATTGAAGCGGGAGCAGAAGTAGTTCCTGCTTTATCCTACCATAAATTTGTAGATTTTGCGTTGGCTGAAACCAAACTTCGCACCCACCTCGTCCCTTCTTCCTCACAGGTCCTTTCTCTCTCCTGCCTCTCACATTCTGACGGACTGTTCTTGCAAGGTTTTTTGTGAAAGTTAAAAAGCCTGAGATTGTTGTGTGCTTATTTGGGCTGCGTGTTTGAGTGATTTTGATTTTTCTTGGTGAACAGACAAGTAAAGTTATTTAGAAGCTATTTTTTCCTCATTATAATCCGCTTTCAGAGTTCTATATTAAGATGGCCCCTGTCTGGTAATGACGCTTAGCACAATGGAGCACACATATCATGCATTTGCGACTTTTGACTAATGTGCAGTGCAAGGTTCAGCTGAAATACCCCGTTTTTCTCCCAGGACCCTGAAAGTAGCTAGGTGCTCCCTCTTGTTTTTCTGTTATTGTTCTTTGACAAGTGTGTACGGTAATCTATGAGTTTGGTATGGGGTGTTTCATGGAAAGTAATAGGCGTATCATATCTAATGGGTATTATCCTATTGCTAATTAATTAGGTCAGCCATGTAGTCTACCTGGGTGCCTAATGATCTGATTTTTTCTTCGTTTTGTTTTGTTTCCATGGAAAAGCAAAAGTTTTAAATATCTCCCTTTGGTTTACCACTTAGTTGAGGACTCTTTTCTAGTGAATGAGATCTTTTAGTTGGGCGTGGGAATTCCAACTCTTCTAAAGAAGCTGAACTAAGAGGATTGAGAGAAAATAGGAATCAGGCTTCTTTTCCCCTTCCTGATGTTCTCCTGGTTGATTGCTTCTGGCTTATCGATTCATATTATATGCACTTGAAGATTATTTTGTTGTATGAATGAGAAGAGAAAGTAAATATGGCACTAAGCTCTTACTAGTAACTGTACTGACAGGTAGCAGATGACAAAACTATCTATTGTAAGTCAACTGAGCATTTGGAGGGGGGGGGGGGATTAGATGTTGCTGTCTTACCTCTGGATTGCAAAGAAGCTAGTTTTGTTGGACTCCATACCTAAAACCGTTGACCACCTACTACTTCATAGACAGAAAGTAGGATAATATAGAGAGACATTTTGCTTTAATCCAAGCTAGTCAAGTGAACAACTTATGAAATATGTTGGAATATATTGATTGCTAGTGTACTAGTGTCCTATATGGATATGTAGCTGAAAGTAGCACTTGGCTGTTTTCAAGAAATTTGGGGATTCTTAGTCCGATTAGAAGTATACAAATGTCATGTCTAATTGTCTACGTCTAAGTATGAAGAGTCTACGTAAATAGGGTGATTTTTTGGGTATGTGAATCTTTTGATTGTAGAGTTGTTGAGGTCATCCTGTGATTTTGACAATGATGCCTATGGGTGATATGGGCTCATGTAAAGTTGAAATGTTTTCTAATTCTAGGGAGTATCCCATGTCGATAATCAGCTAATGTTGGGTATTATCTATAGCACATGAATCTAGCCTAGCTGGAAAGATGTTCTTCTCCCATAAATGTCCGTGCTTCGTAGATTTGGCAGTGACATGATTGCGCAGCCGTTGTGCGCAGATAATGGAGGAAAAATATGCAGCAATTTTCTGAATGCTCATAATCTCACATTCATTACTAGCAGTGGTGTGATGTCCTTGCATATGTATGTTGTCCAAGGTACCTGAGCTTTTCATCCACTCTAAAGTACTTGCAATGGACGCAAGAGACTTGGACATGCGTACAACACTTGTACTCTTGATATTAGGCTAAAACTTTGCCGAGCCCCATGAAAAAACCAAGTTTGACACTAGGAGATATATTTATGTCGATTTCCTAGTAGCATTTGGGTATTGTACTATACTATACCATTTTCATAGTGCTGCTCAATCGCTCAGGACGTTGCCACATACTGTGGGTGAGGGAGTCATCTCTATGCAACCTTAGCTGTCTAATTGATGCTGTGGTTCCGTTGGACGCTTGATTGGATATAGATAGACTTCGAGCTGTTTACAATGATTAGAGGCATCAAACAACTTGATTAGCTGTCTCTAATCGGAAACTGAATAAATTGCCACTTGCAACTGGTTGAGCTTCATTGTAGATTGACATGATGTTGATTGTCTGATTAGAAATTAATCTGGCAGTGTTATCTTCTTCTAATTTTTATCAGACTGACCTGTAGTAGTTATCTTTGGAAATGTGTCCATATCTGATTCTTCTTCATTATTGAGATTAATATTTCTGGTATCTATAGGAGAAGTTTAGTCACATTCAAGCTGTTGATGGAAAAACGGAACTCAGATTTCAAGCTTTTGAAGCTTCAAAGATTCGACTACTACGCAGCATGTACATCCACGGGGATGATACTGTACAGGTATTGAATTTTCTATGACCTCATTTCGGTATATACATGAAATGTGAAACCTTTGGAGAACAATGTTGAGACAGAAGTCATAACCATCTATCCCATTTGATTGGGAGTTCCTTCAGGCAGCCTGCTTTGGGGGGGGGGGGGGGGCGCTAAAAATTGTGATTTTTGCTGTCATTGGTATTTATATGTGGTGGCAGCTATGCTTAAATTGTCGTGATCCTGGATCAATCTAGTCTCTTGAAATGAAGCATCAGTAGCATGTCTATAGATAACTTAATATATGTAGATACTGGAGATAGTCTAGTCTTTCGAAATCTTGGTATATAAAGCGTATTAAAATACCACTTTCATAGACTAAAGACGAAAATCCTAATATCGGGGGGCGGGGGGGGGGGACCTATTGCAAGTGAAGACCTAACAGCCCAAGGAAAGAGAACAGAAGTACAATAGATAACCTTCTAATATCGTCTAAAAAAGCCCTGTGGCCGTTGACTCATTCCTGCTTAAAAAAATTGCCCGTCCTTGAACATCTATGTAAAGAAGTATGAGAGGCTTAATTGGGACATATCTGACACAAGCTGGGACCGCAATAGGTGCTCCATGTTGTCAATCTTCTCAGTGATGGTATTTGCATGCCCATTGTATACAACAAGATTTTCTTGCCAGGCCTTCCCAAAATAATATCTCATGCACGCATCTCACGTGCAGAACCTGGAAGGGAATATGAGATCCCTTCCCCCCACCTTGAGGCTTAAATTTAGTGTGGACTCCAATACGATGCTATAATTCCCATAGGAGACCTGAAATTTGTGTCCTTGAGAACGATTGGGATGCATATGTGGCTTCTGGATCATTCTCAATTAAGCTAACTGCAGCTCCAGCCTTGATCTGGCCATTAGCTAAATAGGTGTTTCCATTTATAGTCTTTATTTATAGCATTCTCTTATTTATGAGTTCTCGTCAAAAATTATGGCAGTTCTGGCAGTTGATACTTTCGTCAGCCTCCTTTTTTTTCCATTCTCTGGTGGGTACGGGGCCTTTTGGGAATATAAAATCCCGTGGTGACCTTGCTCCTTTGGAACTTGAAGCAATTTAAATACCATCTATGATAAAATGGAGGCTGAGTTGGATGTGAATGCTGAGCTAGAAGGCTGTACATGGAAAGTGGAATCTCCCAGTGTTAACTAAATAACAGAATCTTTCATTGGATTGATGAGATGGAGGCAGCAGTAATCTTTGTATGCCTGCTTCACAGCAGATGCAGATAACCGTGAAAACATCATAGCTGAACATAACTTTAAACTTTACTGACTCACCAACATAGCTTGCAGACATTGCTGAAAATACTGAGGCAATATGTGGGATCAATATCATGACTGGTTTATTACTGTTGTTGACTACATCATTCTCTTTTATAAACAATTACACTCCTAGAGAAGGTAATTCTGTTATAGTTCCTGGTGGTACTAACACTTAACCATATCAGTTGTGAAATACTGTGCTAAACTTACTAAGGTGGACTTCCCAAATTTTTGGGAGAATATCTAAATCCATGGCTTTATAAATGTCGCTACTTTGAATGATCAAGCTCTAGTGAAGCTGGCTGCTCTATATTTGGTAGGAAAAGCCTTTTAATGGCATCAATCTTCTTTCAAAAGAAAGGACACGAAATTACCGACATAGATGAGCACTCTAAGGGATCTTATAACAAGGTTTGGTGATTTGTTTGATGATCCTATGGTTGATCTCAAGGGCCTTGTGCAATATTTCTCACTGCCGGATGGCCATGGCATTTCAATGCAATCACTGGTAAGCTCTAACTACCAGAGGATTGTTCCTTGAACCATTTTAATTTAGGGCTGGATGAGGGAATGCAATTCCCTGTCAGAATATCCAACTCCAGGACTCGACATATGCTTTTTGTTTAGCAAAACTTCAACAAGCTGCACTACACTGGCATTAAGACCAGAAAACACAACCAGAGCCTCCAACGAAACGCCCTCCAACCAAAGCAATTGAAACAATTGAAGCAATTATGCCCTTTAAACATTCTGATTGTTCTCAAAGGACCCTCTGTTTAGGACTCTGGCACCTATTAAATTTGAAAGAAGGCATTTATTCCTAATGTGATGTAAGGTTTGGACAGGGCCATAAAGGCAAAAGATGTAACTGCATTATTTGAAAATGGAGAGTCAGATGATCTGAACCATCAAACCGTGAACTCTAAAATGATCAACTGATCATCTATTGACGCTGGAGTTAGTACATTCCAAATCATGGTGGTCTCAAGGCACCATGGCAAGAAAACCCTGCAACTCTTGTTAGACAATAGAAGAGCATAGAATTCAGTGTCCTATCTGTGACGAGGATACAAGTTGGGTGTAAAATTGAGGTGGTGGTTCCTATATGGCAGTCAAGGTGCTAGATGGTGGTGACGTAACATGAACTGCATTTCACTTTAAGAAGGCAAGGTATTGCTTTTGGGGCTGATGTTTTCTTTCTTCATCTGTCATTCCCATTTGGTGTTGGGATTGCAGTAACTATCTTTCTTGAGATCCATCGTGCGGGCTTTCGCCCTTGTTACAGGGGATTCCACCTATAGCAAAGAAAGGGTCATATTGAGGAGATACAAGCAAGAAGTTGCAACCTATTTTTTCTAACATGCCACATGGAGTCCTCCTAGAAGAAGCTGAGTTCTCTTGTAATGTAATCCTAGCTTCAATGATGGAGCTAGAAAATTTGAATAAGGGCTTCTTCAAGCTTCTTGGACTTTGATTAGCACCAATGGTTTCTTATGGGTGTGATGTAGGACGCTCTGAGAGCAATTCCCACACTTAGAAAATAACACAAGAATCTATGAAAACTTAATAATTCAATTCATTCAAGTGTGTCTTTCCTCAAGCACGGGGTGGGTTTATATAGGAAACAATACAGCTGAAAAAGAATATAAAATAAATCTAAAGATTACGATAAGATTTGATAACTAAGAATAATATAGGAAAATAAAAGATTTTATCCTAAAGGAGGATTCCCAGATTACGAAATCTCCTATTCTTCCTAGAATACACATTGCCATAGAATTCCTTAGGAGATATGACATCAGGGTGTCCACCTTTAAACAACTTCAAGATTGTGAAATATAAGCAGTTTTTCAACCAATGGTTGCCAGAGACCATTAGCGATTGATAACATTGGCCCCTGCCAACATCATTTACAAATGATGTGAACATCCTCTGATCCCTTTGTTATGTTGTGTCATCACTAACAAGAATCTTTCATCACTCTTAAGCACACAACACCTCTTATGTGTGTATCTTTAGGGTTCTCTGATCCGCAAGGGCCCATAATGGGCCACCTAGGTCTTAAAGGCTCTGGAGGATACTAGTTAAGGTTGACCAAAAATGATTGAGATCAGGTTGAGAGAAAGGGAAGAAGGGAGAAATTTAGATAGAAAGAGGAAGAAAGGAATTGACATCTCTGTGCTCTAATCAATATTCATTCAATAATCAATATTCAATAATGCATAATAGATAATTAACGAAGCTATATAGGCCCCTCATTATAGGCATGTAACCTTCCTAATATGAACTAATACGACTCTTAATAGAAGTTGAAAAATATAATATTCCTAATAAGAACAGGATACTGTAATACTAATACTAATAGAAATAGGAAACAACCATAATAAACTATAATCCAAATCCAAGTATGACTCATAAAATCTCCTTAATTATTTATGGTTCCATCATTACTCCCCGGCTTTGAAAAACCCGTCCGTAGAGAGTTGGCATGAAAATACCATCTAACAAATCAGGAGCGATGCAATGCAAATCATCCTCATGAACCCAAGAATTATTGGATTGGGGACGACGTTTCCAACTAACCAAGAATTGTTGAAAACCACTAGTAGCAATACTAACAATCTCATCTTTCAATATGGCTTGAACGTCATCGACCACTAAGGGCAGAGCAGGAGATAGTAGGTGTGGAACTGAAGAAAGTCGTGGAACCACCTACGACACTCGCAGAAAATGTGGGAAGCTCAAAAGTACCTCAAGGAAGTGTCAAATCCTTAACGTTGAAGATAGGACTAACAAATAAATCATGAGGTAAATCAATCAAATATGCATTAGAGATAAGACGTTGCAAAATGCGATAAGGTCCACGAGCTCGAGTAATGAGCTTTTGGAAAGAATTATTTGAAAATTGTTTAGGATGAATTCGGACTATCACCGAATAACCCTCATTAAGCTCTAGCTTTTCACCAAGCACATTGGCGGCAAGTTTATAATTTTCATTACACTGCGCAAATTATCGGCCTTGGCCACTAGAGCTAACATAATTTTAGATTGTCGACTATCTATTTCATATTCATATTTAGATAAAAAATATAACTGTTTAGGTTGTTTGTTAGAATGAGAACTTAGATGTCGTTCCTTTATCCTTATTATAATCGTGCAGTTGGGCAAGAGCTAACCTAGATCTTTTTCTGCTATGACTGAACACGTAAGTGTCATCCTTGCCAAAATTAGTAGCATTTTTATCATAAATTCTGGGATGAACCAATAAAACATGTGCAACATCCCTAGGTAAGACATTACAGCAAACCTTTCCCGAATATGCACCAAACTGTAGAGGGACCTCACACTCCTCTGAAATTGTCAATGATATCTTATCTACCCAAGCAACTTTTTATGCGTTTTATGTTGCAAGGAGTCGAGCCTAGCACATTCTTTAAGCCCACCGAAGCTTGTATTTTTCTGCGCTTCAAACTGAGGCTCAAAGTGACCCAAGCCTACGCTTTACAAAAAAAGGCCATGGGAGAGAGAGAAAATGGAGCACACACCAGGGAAGCACACAAATATCTTTAGATTGACACTTAGCTATACTGTTCAATTTTGAGTAGAAACCGTTTTCTAATTGCATACAGTTGCTTGGAGAAGAGCCCTAATTTAGAAACCCTAATTTTCAAATTGAAGGTTGGACTATAGTTGCATGCTTGTACAATGTTCTAATAAAGACAGAGTTAATTGACCAATCATTGTCCATACTTTTCCAACGGTCGATCCACACCGCTCGTCGGTGACGTGCTGACGTACTCTGGTAACTATGAAATCCGGTTTTGCTACTTCTGGTTTTGCGTTTGCTATTGTACTTTTAATGGGTAAAGATAGAAGGGAAAACATAATTTCATGCTTAAATTATCACTTCCTTTCCTTATATTGGTTTATTTATTTGGGTGCTGAGTCGTCTCTCTATACATGTGGGATATGCTGCTACCAATAATATGGAAAGAAGGATTAAAGAATAAACTCCCCATCTTTTTTCTCCATCCTAGTATACTGTAAAAATTGTTTCCTTTTTTTTCCCCTTTCTTAAAATGCCATCAAAATTGATGAACTCAATATAAGATAGTGAAGATACTATAGTATGGTTCGTTATGGTGTCTAATCACTTGTCTAATGCTATCATCTAACTTATTTATCAAAAGTATGGTTCAAGAATGATTTTCAAGCATTTTTGAGTAAAAGTGCATCTCCTGTCCAAGAAGCCCGCATCCCCGGGCCGGAGGGCCCTTTGCACTTTGGCGCACCCTGAGCATTGTTAATCATAGACTTTTATAGGAGTGGAACAGGGTTCAGATTTAAGGTTGAGAAGTCTATCAACACATTTTGAAATCACATTCATGCAACTACCATTGTCAATGACTAAATGAAGAATTTTATCCTTACATGATGTTTTAGTCTCAACGATCGCAGTATGTTTCCAAGAATTATAGTCAACACAAGAAAGAAGACATCTCATGGCAGAAAGGTGATTGTCTCTCTCATCCTCTTCATGCTCACTCTTTGTATCAGCCACAACATGATAGACTATCTCATCTATTCATCTTCTTCAAGATTTCATAGCTATGGTAAGAGCATGATGGGACAACGAGAAGCTGGATGACCTCTTTCATGACACTTATGGCACACTATGGGCGAAGAAGAAGAGTGGACTAAAGGTGAGGTGAAGGAACTACCTTTGCCAAAGTTGATTGTCTTACTAGGGTGGGTGTCATTCATGGCAAACTGATTAGACCGAGCTTGTCCCTTAGAGTAGGAGGTCTCTTGAAAGGTGACAGCCTTGAAGGGCTTAGACTCTCCTTGGCTTAGGAAGTCCACCTGTGTGAATAGGAAGGCTTTTTGTACTTTTCTATTTCTAGGGCCTTTTGGTAAGTGTCCACTAAAGACTCAGGATAGTGCAAATTGAAGGTCTTCTCTAAGCCCATTAATGAGCCTAGTTATAGTTATCCATTGTTCTTCTCTAACAAGATATTTCATCTTCATCTGCTCAAATTAGGCATAATAATCTGGCACATTAGTGTTCAATTGTTTCAAGTTCACTCAATTATCCATCATGTGTCTTTTATGGAATGAAGACAAATATTTTTCTTTCAATTTTTATTTCATTTCATTTCATTTCATTACATAACAAAGTTGGAGCGGCTCACTTGGGTGATCTCTCTCCCTTTGGACACTTTGCCAGTACTTAGTCGAATCAACGAGTTTCATTTTAGCAAAACGAACTCTATGAATGTCCGTCATGCCGTAAAATTCAAAGTAGTCCTCTAGGCAGTCTAACCAATCAATAAAAGCATTAGGATCATATTTGCCGTCAAAGTCAGGCACATCAGCCTTGACTTTTCTAGTTACATCATAAATCATAAGGATTGTCATGTCTTTGGTTCCTAGGATAGCCTTGGTCTCTTCTAAGGGAAGGGTGCCTATAGGGTCGATCTCGGTACTTATCTCTACAATGGTAAGGTTGTCGCCTATTAGATTCATCATGGTAGTACTCATCATTCCTATAACCAATAGGAATTTGACCAATGTCTTCAGGTTCTGTCTCCTATTAAACTTTCCAAAAGTAGAGTTTTTAAGATTAAGGACCGAGTCAACAAGTTTGGGTCCTCTAGTCTAAAGATTACTATAACCAACCACATTATGCACACATTGAGACAAGTGAGACTCTGGATTCTGTTTCATTTTGTAACACTTCCATGAATACCACATAAAGAGTTCTGGAAACCCGTGATGGTACCTTGGACCTTGCACTTGATTCTCCACCCCACGAATACATTGTTGATTTACCTTTCTTTTTGAAGCGACTCTCTAAGTTCATCCCTTCTAGCATTCCATTGTTTAGCCAAATCTAAAATATTATCATTGGTCCCCTTTTGTAAAGCTTCCAATTTTTTGTCAAGCTCATCAATTTTGTCGTAAATTCCGTCAATTCTTTATTCTAATGGCATCGCTCTAGTAGCAAGACAAAAACCTCTTCTTTTTTTTTCAACACCAATAAATCAATACAAAACACACAAGCAACTCAAACAATAAACTACTCCTAAAGCAATTGTAGCAAGCAAGGCAATTGAGGAAATTATGCTACTATCCTAATAGTCCTTTTTTTTGTAAATGGAAAATAATTTTAGCTCTAGGTAAATAGTTGACAACCTACTAATAATCAAAAGTCCTAAAGTGAAGGAAGAGGTCGGACAAGTACCAAAGTTGGTCTAGCTTGTCTAGCAAAATTTCACAATTTTCCTTTGATTTGGGCTTAAGCTCCTCAAAGCAGGAAGGAGAGAGCAACCAGGGACCTCAGCAAGCTTCTTTGTGAAACTGTTAACACTCAGCACCAGCTAGTGAGCAGCGGTAGTGATGTATATTTTTTGGGAGTCCAAACTCACAAAAATATATACAATAGGTAGAAGGATGAAAATGAAATCAAGAATCAAGATAAATCAAGTGGACTAGTAAGGGTGATGATAATCCACCTTGGTTTGTACACTTGGGCAATCTTACCACTTGATGTATTTAAGCTTCACTAAGGCAAAAGTTTGCAAAAGTGAATCAAGAATGCATTTGGGTAGAAAAGATGAAAAGAAATCAAGAATCAAGATAGATCAAGTGGACTAGCAAGTGTGATGAGAATCCACTTTAGTTTGCATACTTGGGCAATCTTCTTCCTTCAACTAAGTTACAGAAGTTAATCACCTTCTTAGTTGGATTAAGAAGACCTAGAGACCCACTTGGAGTTGTCAAACACCCAAGATATAAAACTAGGAATTTGAAGAGAATTTGAAAGAGTTTTCACAACTCATAGCTTAATGCAAGTTCATCTATGTTCCTTATGCAGCCCAAGGCCTCCCTTTTATAGTGGGGGAGCCTTTAACAAGCTGAAAAGGAGGGGAACAACAAGTACATACACGTCCATAAGCATGGGAGACCATAAAGCAAAAGAACAAAAGCTGAAAAGTGCTTTAACTTTATGTCAACAACTTTTCAGTGCACTAGGTTCAACTTCAATCAGTTATATCTCCTAGGTTTGTTGGCCAAATTAGCTGCAACTGGTCTTGTTGGAAAGCTCTGGAAGTCAGCTTTCAGGAGCCTCATGTTGCACGCCATTTGGAGCAGCCGTTTGGGAGATATGAGGCAAAAGGTGCAGCATATGCAAGCTAGGACAGTTTTTGCTGCTTCTAGAAAAAGGTTCCCATTGACTTATTTCTTAAACACCTAACCTAGAACTCTTTATATGCCCTTGAAGCTGACATATTAAGAGTTCCAAAAAGTAATTTTACAGCCCTTTAAATCTTCTTTAAGCTTGGGTAATTAGGCTTGCAAAACCGGGCCAATTCTGACCAAACTGGGCAGCATGTATAGCTTGGATTTAATGGCTGATTTGAATAGGTAAATGAAGTCCAAATGAGATGAAACTTGTTTTGCTGGAAAGCTTACTTCTTGAACTTCAATCCCAATGCAAAATATTAGACTTAAACCTCAAAGAGGCCTAAGTAATTAAGCTCTCAAAATCAGGTTTGTTGCTGGAATCAACCCATCACTTGCTGTTTTGCTTCTTAGACAAAATGAGGACGATTTATTCATCCTTTGGGCAACAAAATAAGATTACCCTTACTAATTTGATGTTCCAAATTAAGGGGCATGGAGGGATCTCCATTTGGTTGCTCATCCAAGGCTTGATCTTTGATGGTCCCCATCATCTTTGGATAAGGGACTTTGAAGTTTAAATAAAACTCCATAAAGTGTCTTTTGTCATGGAATTCAAAAAGAGAGGCCGAAGAAGGGCCTTGCCATGCATAAATTTGTTTGGAGCTTGGCTCCCATGAAGTTGAGGATGAGGAATGAAAATGATACCCTTGGAAATATACATCAGGTAGTGAAATGATGGCACCAGTGAGTGATGGTAGTTGAAATGATGGCAAGGTTTGATCACTAAGATGATGTTGATGAAAGGTTGGGGCGTTGAGGCTGGTGGCTGTGTATGGTAGATTGCAGGTTTGAAAGCTTGAAACATGATTTTTTTCACTGTTTCAAACCCTTGGTTTTAAATGGAGCGGAATATGGGATGTGAGTTTAGGAATTGAGAACTTGCTCTGATACCAAGTTGATAGAGATCGGGTAGAGAAAAAGGGGAGAAGGGAGAAATTTAGAGAGACAAAGGGAAGAAAGTGATTGGCGTTTCTGTACTCAAAATCTATATTCATTTAATAATCAATATTCAATAGTGTATAATAGATAATTAACAAAGGTGCCTAGACCCCGTATTTATAGGTATGTAACCTTCCTAATACGAACTAATACGACTCCTAATAGAAGTAGGAAAATATAATATTGCTAATAAGAATGGGATGGTATAATACTAATACTAATAGAAATAGGAAACCATAATAGACTATCATCCAAATCCAAGTATGACTCTAATAAAATCTCCTTAATTATTTACGATTCCGTCAAAAAATTGCTTGACTAAAGATTATCAAGCCTAGTAACAACTCTTGTGAATAAAAAGGGGAACAAAAATAAAAGATTTGAGGATGGGCAATGCGCACAGACAATGGGCCTTGGCCAATACCACAATGGATACAGTTTAATTGGATTTTTTGCAGTAGCTAATATTCTCTCCAAGTTAAACATGGAGAGAGAAGATATGCAGCATTTGTTTAGTAAAAGCAACTTCTGTAGAGTGATATGTGACTATTGTGATATGGCATAGTTTGCTATTTCAGGACATGACCTGGTATCCTGGTTGAATTTCAAAAGTTATGTGGGGGGAAGGAGTTGTGGTAGCTAAAAGGTATGATATCTCCATGCAAATGAAAATGGAAGCAACTTTGGAAATGGAATATTTCAAAGTTAGCCTTGTGTCTACTTTCTAGACGTTCTACATGGGTATTTTTGGTTCTTCAGGTGATGCTGGGTTGCTTCAATGTCATTTACTGCTTTGTTGTGTGAGAGGATACCTTGTAGCGTCTAAGTTTTTGAGGAAAATTAATTTATATACCGACAGCCCCGATTCACAGGAAAAGAAATTGGTTTATTGGAAGCCTTGGTCCCTGATAGATATTACATATTTAAATGTCAGTACAAATGCATGGAGAGTCAGAGACATGAGTTCGGTCTTCTGCTGTGGTCTTGTATCATTGTGCTCCAAGTCAGTATACATTGCAACCAGGCCTTCGAAGAAAGTGGTGAAGGTCTGCTTCGTTTAATAAGTGAATCAATGTACCAATCATTATCCCCATTTGCAAATGAATGACAATGAAACATAAGTTCCATTATGTGAGTTGAATATATGTTGCTATCATTGAGATCATGCTTTTTTTTTTTTAAATGATGATTTTGTCTGAATAATGTTTGGATTGCATGTCTCGCAATGTTCTGATCAGGTGTTGGACTTCACTGTCTTCCCAAGAGTTGAGTTTGACTTGCCTATATTTTGTGCCAACTTTTTCACTAATTCTGCTACAAGCATTATTGTTTTGTAAGTCATCTTTTACCCCATTCTCTTGGTCAATATTGTGTCACTTGTGTGTTGAAATTTCCATATGCATATTTTCTTGTTGGGTTGGTTTGTGATGTCTCGCTTGCATGTGCCTTCTTTTTCTATCTTTCATTTCATAGGTGCTTAACTTATGTTCTAGGATTTTGATGTTATCTACATACAGGGATCTCAACCCACTGCATGATGTCGTTGCTAATAGAGAGTACAAGGAGAAGTATTACAAGCAATTGCTGCCTCTTGGCATGAAATATGCTGGAGTGCGTTCTGTAGTTGTCCTACACTTAAACATTACATTTCTGCTGTCATATGTATCGGTCCTATGTTCTAACGTATTCTAAAATAAGCAGTGATCTTAACCCAAAATATGCAGCTCTTGCCATGGGGAGGAAAACTTACTGCTGAATCTTTGAGATTTTTCTCACCAATGGTAATATGGACAAGATTGACCCCAAGTAGAGACAGCCATGATATTTTATTTGCTGCATTCAAGGACTATTACAAGGTGCAACACTTCAGAAACTTAACAATATTCTATTTCCTATGTTGATGTCTTACATGATAACAGAATGCATAGCAGTTCCTTGTTCATATCTAGTGTTAGTTAATCCTGTTCTAAAATGTTTTTGTTTCAGTATTACTGTTAAAGTTGGAGTGTGACATCACAGAAGTCGAAGAATTCTCTTTTGCACAAGTGTTTATAGTTTTAAATAAAGTAGACCAGTACATATCCTGCAAACTATCTCCAATTATAGTAAGTGGACCCACACTAGGAGTCGTAGTAGTAGTTGTCGTCGTTGTTTGTCAGCCTCGACTACAGGCTACTATGCGGTAGACTTTGTTCATTTTTCCCTTCACTTTTCCTCACTCAGATGATAATTGTGTCTGAGGCTGTCTGTCATTTGTCAGCTGAGCATATTCTTCACAACAGCATCATACATCTTGATCCATGTGGAATAATAGATCTCTTGTTTCGTTGGCCATGGTTCAGCCTTTTTCTGTTGTCTTTCTTTCTTTTCCCCCTCCTTTTAAAGATTGGGTATTTGCTTCCGTAAATCTTTTATTCATCCTGTTGACCTCTTTAGAAATGCGTGGAAATATGACTACAACTTCAGTGAATTTATGAAAGGTAGTATCTTCTTGTCATATTCTGATTGATCAGTAAATCCCAATATCAAAACATTAGTATAAGTGCACTGTCTCATTTTGCAGGCATGGCTTGATTTGCTGGATCATGCAGTGGAGGAGACGGAAGCTTCTCTAGTTATGTGCAATCGTGAGGCACAACATAGATATCTTACATGGAGAGCCGAAAAGGTGGTTTTACAATGTCCTGTTGGGATGGTTCGCATAAAATAATTGATTAACAAATTTCTGTTTTAGTCCTTGATTGATATTTTAGACTCAACAATTAAAAAAATGCTTGTCACTAAAGTGATGATTGTTAATCAGGATCCAGGGCACCACATGCTAAAGAGGTTGATCGGAGAAGCTAGAGCAAGGGTATATTTCCACCACTTATTGATCTTCATCCTTTTTCCTTTTTTTCTTTGGGGGGCTGCTAAAGTTGTTAATGTGAAATATACTGCTAGTCTACAGGATGTGCTGAGAAGATTCCTGTTTAGCGGGGTTGATGAACTAGCAAGTAAAAACTTTTTGGACTATTTCCCGGAGTACAGGCTTGACAATGGAACTGTCAATGAGAAGCGTAGTGTCATCGGAAAGTCCTTTGAAAAGCGGCCATGGGATAACAGAGGCGAATTTATTGGTGAAAAGTTTCTGTGACTTAGTGTGCATTTTCTTTATCCTCTTAAATCAGAAATCTATGCACTCACCCCTTTAAAGCCCACCATCTCAAAACATAAGTTGTACCTTGCACTGTAACATAGTCATGGTATGGAATCACTTGGGATTATACAGTCTTAATTGTGTTTAATATCAGTCTGGTCCTAACCTGGAACTTCCTGCTAGCATGAGTGAGAATATCAGCGAGTTTTTCCCCATTAGGGCAGCTCTTGCATTTGTAGTAAGTTGAACTATATGCAAGATTGCCCAAGGTATTTCCTCTAGGGCACATTTTCAAAATTTCCGAAGTTTTTGTTTTTTTTTTGGGGGTCTTGGATCCTTCATTTGCTAATAACGATTGTTCCACTCTTATTTTTGGTCGGTGGTCAATTGTTGACTGAAGTAGCTGTCGGCTTATAAAGGATGGAGCTTTCTTGAAAGGGCGGGAGAGTCTTTATATGCGACGCAAAGCTCCTATTTGAAGCGTCCACCACAGATTAGGGGAGTACTGCTTTTTCTCAACCCGATTCTTCTCACACGTAACATACATCGGAGTTATGGCCTTCCTATTCACTTTCATCCGAGTACCCAAAAGTTGCTTTAATCACGAACCTCGTGCTCCAGCTGACCGCGATCAGTGCCAACAGAAGGTATCCTCTGTCCTCAAAAATGATCTGCTTCACCAAAAAAAATACATGAAGGTACCTTAAGTTTTGTTGTAAACAACTTTAAGGACCTCTAGTTTTTAAAAATAATTATAAGATGCCTTAACTTATGAGGTAACTAATAGAAAATATTAAAATCTACTATTCTAATTTTCATGTAATACTTGAAACATTTCATATTTGCATGTTTTACCCAAATTCTCGAATTAACTTTTCATATTTGCATTTTTTTCCCCCAGTCTTTAAAATGTTACTTTCGAAAAATTTTATTTTGGGCACGTGTGATTTCTCTCACAAGTACTACTTGAAACCCTCTTTAATCTGGTATGAGAGGCATGTGACCAAAGATAATTAAATTAATTAATGATTTATTAAGTTAATTAAATGTGTTTAATGCTCGAATCATTGCATGCTTGTCCTGTTCTTAATAGACTTCAAGGAGCCACTTGGTTCTCGAAAATAGATTGCAAAGGCAAATATTGATTGATAAAAATGGATGAGAAAAGCATTTCTTTAACTGCATTCAGTGTCCCTGAAGGAAATTATGAACTGATAGTAATGTCATTTGGCCTTAAAAATGCACCTTAGATATTTCAAAGAATAATGGATAATATCTTCAAGGATCTTAGTCACTGCTGTTTAGTTTATATTGATGATATTCTTGTATTTTTCAAAACCATAGAACAGCACAAAGATGATGTCTTAGCTATTACCCAAAGAAGCATTGATCATGGTATTATCCTTGGTAAGAACAAATGCATTTATACTGAATAAAAAATTGAGTTTTTAAGCCTAGAGATAAAAGTTAGATAAATCATATTATAAAAGCATATTCTAGAAAAAATAGAAAATTTTGCTTAAAAGATTGAAGATAGGAAACAGTTGGAAAGATTTTTTGGACAACTTACCTATGCTTCAGACTTTCAAAGATCTAGCAAAATTAAGGAAACCATTGCAAAAAAACTCAAGAAAGAAGTAAATTGGACATGGACCCCTAATGAATGAAAGATTGTTCAGAACTTTAAAAAGATGTGTAAAAAAGATTCCTATTAATTTGTCTAATGAAGGAGATAATTTAATTCTTGAGACAAATGTCAGCAATGAGCACTGGAGTGTAGTATTCAAAATTAAAGAAGCAGAAAAGCTCTGCAAACATTTTAGAGGAAGTTTTAATAAAATAGAATGCAACTATCCTACAATGGAAAAACAAATCCTTGCAGTCATGAGGGAAATTGAAAAATTCTTAATCTTTGTAGCCTCAAAACCTTTTCTTATTCGAACTAATAGCAAAAGAGTACTTGGTTTTGTGAAAAAAGAATTTATCAAACATGCAAGTGTAAGGATGACTTCTGCATTAGTAATTATGGCTTAATCAGTTTTCTTTCTCTATTGAATATATACAGGGATAAAAAAAAAAACCCTTTAGCAAATAGTTTAACTCAATAAATCACCAATGGTGATCATCAGAGCAGCACTCCTATCGGAAAAAGGAGGAAATTCAAAATAAAATGTCATTATTGTTAAAACGGGTTTCTCCTTCTAGTAGAATCTTTATGGATGTTTTGGAATTCCATCCAAAAAGTAGATTACGCTTTGGTCTACTATCTTCGACCTATCTAATATCACAAAGATTTAGTCTTTTAGAATTGCAAATAAATTATCTAAGGTGTTTATATTATATTCAAGAAAAAACAAGTTCTAATGTTCAAGAAAAATGGTTCAACGAATGATACATAGCCTGCATCAGCTACTATCATAATTATTCTTATGATATTTGAGAATTATGGAGTACTGCGATCTTCTTTCCTGATAAATCCAGAGTTGGTGCTAAGCAAATTCAATCTCTCCAGGTGACCTTGTCATGAAAGCTTGGCAATATGGAATGGCAGTTTATCTCATGGAAATCCCATATTCGAAATTCCTATTCTTTTTAAGACTAAGTTTGAACAGTGAATGTTTAAAATGATCTACAAGATTCTCACATCTCCTAATGGCTCAACAAAAATTCCGTATATTAGAAGTCTGCATATCGAAGTATATTGCACAATAATTGAGTATGAAAATAGAAAAGCCAAACCAGCCCATTATGTTATTCAAATAGTTGATTTAGATGATCCAAATTATCAACAACAAGAATGGTTCCTAGAATGACAAGAATTAGTTAGTGATCATACTTTAATTAGAGCCATCGGTTTGTACAATAATTTATCGTCAAATGTGGTCATTGATTAAACAAGGAATAATACTAATGCATTGCAGGAAAACTACTTTCATCTATTGTAATGAATTTAGCAAATATATGAAAGTAGGAGTTACTTCAAGAGATATCTTTGATTATCTCTTTGATATTGGAGACAAAAAATTCTTATCAGAAAAGAGAAAAAGATATCTTCATGAGTTATTTGGAAGATTGGATCCAAAGCATCTTCAACAAATGAGGATTTTTATGTTTATCTAGATAATGATGGACTGGAAGACATTATTGAATATGAAGGCGTATAGAATTTCAATATGGATGACTAGTCTTGTTAGTATTTTAGGTTCTGAAAAGTTGTTGCTTCATGATTGTACTATTTTGTCAAGGATCAAGTTAGTAAAGTAATGTTGTTTGTTGTAGCCATGTGAGAACAACTGTAGTCATGTGAAAATATTAGTATGTACTGTAGTCATTAAGTCATCCTATGTAGTAAAAGTCTCTTCTATAAAAGGAGAGGATGATCTCTGATAAGGGACACGGTTATTTGAGCACCCTTGAGTAAAAGAGAAGTTGGGATTCTCCATTTCTCTATGAACAAGCATATCTGATGATCTTAGTAGTTTAAGTCTCTATTCAATCTTTCCATTATAATATTTCTACTTTTAAGCTTTTAATAAAGGAAATCTCCCAGTAGGGTCGTTGTTTAATTGAACCTTATGTCTTAAATATTATATTTTCTTGATTAAAGTCTCACTATCCTTTAAAATATAAAATTTGCTTAATGACTACGGTTTGAGATAGGAAATGAGACAGATCTGGGTTGTACCTGATCTAAGGACAATGTGGTTGAGATTAGCAATTTATATAAACCAGAAGCTAGAGGAACGCTGGAGTCAAGCGCCAACTACGTTCAGGTAATGATAAAAACTCTCTAATTAAAATTTATTATTTTGCTAACCATAGTGGGCTTATAATAATAGAAAATATAATATTTATGATGTAAATGGTATATTTTGATAGCTAGTACTAGTAAAGTCATTATAAGAAGTTAAATCATTCAAAAACAAGCAGCTTTCTTGAAAAAAACCAAAAAATAGTAAAATTATTAAAAGTACCTAATTTGTGCCAAAGTTGAAAATTTCTAAGAGTTTAGGGCCAAAATAATAAGAAAAACGACGTAAGAGTTTGTTGTTAAAAAATACAAGTACCCTAGTGTTATTTTCAAAAGGTCAGGGACAAAAAAGTTGTCCTAAAACTTAGGGTACTTGAGAGTCATTTTTTGCACTTCACCAGACACTCCGTCGTTTTGCATTCTAAGTTTAAGCAAACTGTTCATGTTCATTTCAATCTTCCATTAAAAGTAGGGACACGATCATCTCAAACATGAACTTCTTCGAGCCTACCCAACATTCCTTATATTCTCTCGCAGTTGGGCCTTTTCCTATAGGTTAAAGGAACCACAAAACCAAGAGGCGGGAAGATCCAAAATCTTCAGTTACCTCCGCACACAACTTTCGCAACACCTGATGATGGCCTATAATTATCCGTCAGCCCCTATTCTATATTTTTTCCACATCCTTAGTAGTTGAGAATCAAAACAGGAAGGCAATACCTCAAGACATACAATAGTCATTCCATGCTTAGGGTTCCACAAAAGTTGAATGGTATTCATCATCACACAACTCATTGTCCTATGAGCCCCTATCCTTGGAACTAGTACCTCACTCAAAGCATGGTATTCAAAGCATGTTCAGTATTACGGTCAATTTTTGATTCCCCTCTTTGTCCTCTAATTTTCACTTTTTGGGTTAACAACTTCATTCTCCTTAGTCACCATCTGAACACTAAATCAATTGCTAATTAGAAATCCAGAGAGTAGAGGCAGAAAAAAAAGTCTATAAATCAAAGATTTGGAGCAATAGGTGTAAATGTTAAGAAGGGGAATCAAAACTCATTAGGTGTTAGAACAATATAAGTGCTCTGTGTTTTGAATCCCCTATTCAATTCAATCAATAGGAAGCTATATTCCATTATTACTCGTCTCCCTCATAGAAACTGTGCATTTCATTCTTTTTCATCACAAGTCTTGTACTTTCTTACGCCTTTCACATTTGTTTGCAGAATAAAGAAAAATCCAAAAACAGAAGACAAGAGAAAGAAATTAAGAATTTAAAGTTTGGAGATGGTAGAAATAAAGAAATAGAGCAAGCTCTATTTTACATGTATATGCAAAATTCACATCATACCCAAATAAAGCTATAGAGCATACATTCCTTTCCCCCAATGTACACATAGTTCATATCATACAAAAAAGATATTGGCTATGTTCATACATCACCAAACCGTTTTACACACTCTACTCATATCATCATCTTTCTCTACTTTTATATAGAGTACACCAAAAAAAAAAAAAAAAACTTTACAGAATAAAACACCCAAAGTGGAAAAAAATCATTGCCTAATGACTTTCTTCCTATATGGAAATGAGATCTTACTTCATCCACCGGCCTTTGGTCACAAATAACATTGGCAGAAGCTTCACTATCATCAAATTGATTCTTACCAATATGTGATATCTTACAATTGTTATTTCCATGCATCTTCATGGACCCTATCATGCATAGTTGCAATGTTGCAAACAATTAATCAAGAGTTTGAGGTGATAATGCTTCATATGATGTTTCAACTGCATCGAAGAGTGGTCAACGGTTGACACTTGACAGAGCTTCTTGGTATTAGAGTGACTTGATTGCATTAAAAACCTAATCATGAACATTGAAATTAGGCTACTAGGTGGTTGAAAACACAATTGAAAATCCAACCCAGTCCTAGCTTCTTTTTCATTGAATTCGAAGTCACAAGATCAATAGGTAGCTTTGCAATGTTTTGTTGGATTTATATTGTTGTGGCCCCACAATCAAAAGGCCATTTGCTTCCATTGTCAGAAGTGCTTTTTTAATCAAATAAGCTCTGTAAGCACCCTTTATAGTAGAGCTCAAGGTCTTGTAACCAAAGTTCTGGCAACACAATTTTCACTACATCTCTTAGCCGACACTTTCTTTGTGAAAAGAAAAGTCCAATTTTTCATGAAAAAGAATGTTCCCATTAGTAAACGTCGCCTAGAGCAACCATAACTAAGAACATGACCTTTGTGATGAATTTTATGGTTTTTCCAATTCTATATGGATCTTCTTCAGTTGGCTGAAGATAATATTTGAACTTTTTTTTTATCAATGTATATATGATTGGGCATCTTTACAAATGATGTGGTATCCTTGTAATTTATATTCCGTGCATCAAGCAGAGATAAGCATTTGATCCCATTAGTAAAAAGAATTTTGTGCTTTTTTCACTTCTACGTGGATCTTCTTCAGTTGGCAGAAGATAATATTTAAACCATTTTTCATCAATGTTTATATGATTGGGCATCTTTGCAAATGATGCAGCATCCTTGTAATTTCAATTCCATGCATCAAGCATAGATAAGCGAAACAACGTTTTCTTCATGGCCTCTTCGATAAGGTCAGGTTGCATTACATTTGAATATGGTCCAAGTGGTCCTTCTTTGATGCAATAATGCACTATTGATTTGACCATATTTATTTCTCTCGATCAAGATCGAATGTTTGTTAATGAAGTGAAAGAATTTTTATCATATTGGTTGTATTTATCTCAATTCTCTCCCGACTGAGTCGATTGATTTGCTTGCACGAAACATCAACTGCACGTCTATTATGGCTGTCAAGGGTTTGCTTTGCTTTTCTCCGTAATTGCCTGATTTTTTTTATTGGATATAAAGAAGGTAGTTGTTACGTTGTAGCTTCAATTGTGGGGCCTCTTCGAAATTTCCCATCCTTGCTTTGTAGCAATAAAAATTCTAAGACGGCTTGACGTTAATCTTTTGATAGATGGTATTTAGACTTTGAAGCGAGGTAAGTTGGTTTTGCTTCCATATGGGAAAGATGAAGGTGTGATGGCTTTTGCTTAGAGATGGACAATTGCGCTAGACAATTACCAATGTGAGGTTTCTGGTTGCATTTCAAGAAGGGAAGATAGTGGAAGTGGAAGAATAACTTTAATGCTCATGAAGCACAAAATTACAAATGGGTACCTCCTCTTTCATGGAAACTATTTTTAGGGCCCTTTAATTTGAGAATAGATTTTAAAGCACCTTTAATGTTGGTGAAACTATTAAACAATGCTATTCCGAGCTGTTGACCTAACATTTATATTCTAATTTAGGTGGGAAAGTTACAAGATGTGGAATGCCAATATTGCCCACCCAATCAAGTATACGTTGAATGTGAAAAAAAAGTGTGCGTGGGGTTCACAACTGCCAAAAATTGACGTTTAAAGCTTTCATCCTTTCCCATTTCTTCAGTTACATTCCTCTGTCTTCCCTCTCTCCCTCCTTTACAACTTTGCTCCATAATTGAAGCTCTCTATTGAAGCTTACAGCTCTAAGAAGCAAATTTTAAAAACAATTAAAATTGCAACTCTTTGTTTCTTGCACATTAATAGACAAAGGTCTCTCCTTCGGCTGGGGAATAATTCGGTGAGTTATAG
>JACYFF010031955.1:56507750-56525075 GCA_017589665.1 Selenicereus undatus
TATATATATATATATATATATATATATATATATATATATATATATATATATATGTATGTATGTATATATGTATGTATTTGTGTGTGTGTGTGTAATACAAGTAAAAAGAGGTGTTTTAAATATTTAACACAAACATATAATCGTTAACACATGAATTAAAAGTGAAAGATAGAATAAATAAGCTTGTCTAACGGTTTTTATCCTTTAAATATAATTTAGGTGTAAAATTGACTACATTGAAACTATACTATGATTCGAAATTAATGCAACTTGATTTGTACCCGATCTGATTTACATCTGTGAGATAAATATGACTGACCTAGAATGTGGAATTAACTATCGGGAATAGTCCACGTCAGTAGTGATGTTAGGCGGCTACCACAGTTGCCTTTGGGGTTTACGTCCTAAACCCGAAACCCTGGTGGATAGTTAGGCAGCCTGATAGAGGAAAGGGAGAGACTGTGAGAGTATTTATTTCTTGTAACCACTAATTGCCCCCCTAATTCCCCCTTATACAGGTTATGGGGGACAATTAGGTTTGCCACCCTAAGTGGCTTATGTGGCCGTCGGCCTAAACATTAGGCCTCGGCCAACAGCATTTGACTTGATATTGACTCAAACGTTGAACCAAATCCCACCTAGCCCGAATTAGACTCGACCTATACCCGATCCGAATCAGGTTACTATAGACAACCTGAAACAAACCCAACCTGAATTTCACTCAAGCCGAACCCGTACCCAACCTGAACATCATTGACCTGAAAGTAACCCAAACCCGAACTTCACCCGAACCTGACCCGAACTTGGTTGACTCGAAAGTGACCCAAATTGAACTAAGACCCGAACTATACTCGACTCGAATGACCCATTTTTCAAGTCTAGTTCTTTGTCCTTAATCTTATCCATGACCTTCAGATGAACAAAAGAAGAGTATACATTTGCATCAATGTAAAAGAAACAATGGAAACATGCATCTGGTAATTGGAATAGTCAGAGAAAGACATAGTCAGAGAAAGACATAGTCAGCACAAGCAAATTATGCATCTTCAAAGATTTGTTTTAATTTTCAGATAGATGCACTTACTAGGGTAGTTTGCAGCAAAGTTCTTATACAGATGGAGCACACAGATCCTTCTTGATGCTGGGGGCATAACATTCTGCAAAGCTTTGATGATGCCCTGATCATATACACACACATTAAGTAAATAATTGTAGGAAAATGGCGACCTTGCATAACAGACAGTCACTTAAAAAAAAAGTGCAAGTACCTTGTGCCTATCAGACATAATTGTATACTTAGAGCTATTCTCCCTTGCATCAAGTGCCCTTGTAGGGTCTTTAAGAAAACAACTCTATTCCTCCTTATTTTCTTATGGTGTAATCCCATAAGCTAAGGGAAATTGACCATTGTTCCCATCCAGCTCATAGCTATCATAAGCACCCCCTTGTATGAACCTGTAAAGTGGCATGCACCATTGTCAATGATTAATGAATTTAATAAAACATATCAACAAAAATAAGAACTGAAACAGAGAGGCATATGTATTATACCTTTTAAGTGGTAAGCATCAATGCCAATCGAGGGTCTACAATGCTCTTTGAACTAATGCAAATCTGACACCTGTTGAATGTAAGATTCCTCCTAAGAGCTTGATATGTCCACTTGATGAAACAAAATGACTCAGGGTTCCTTGCCTTGAAGTCCTCCATATGCTCTAGAAGTGTCTTATACCCATCATCATGAGAGCCCGCAATTTGTATTTTCATAAGTTTCCTTGCCTTCCAAAGAGTGTGCTTTGGAACTCTCACCCCATACAACAACAACAACAACAACAACAACAACAACCTCCCAGTGTGGGTCCCGCTTTCGCGGGGTCTGGGGAGATCCAGCTGTAGGCAACCTTACCCCTACAGGTATTCCTACCTATAGAGGAACTCTCACCCCATACCTTATCATTATAAAGTCCTCCATATTCTCAATAGCAACTTTTGGGTTTGTCCTATAATATGACAGCAAGTGGGTTGCAACCCATCTTGAACTAGCACTTTTGTTAACTTCAGTCCTACCACATTTGTGCTCCCTTGGACGTCTTCCAATCATCCATGTACTCTTGTCAACAAGCACAAATGCATGTATTCTCCAGGTGCAATCCAAATTTACAGACTTTTAGGCATACCTCCTCTTGTCATTCCTAACCTTCCTCAAAGAAATTCCTTACTGCACATATAAGTCCTTCATGATTGTTAGAAGGTCTTCCTTACATGTGAAGATGTCACCTTTTTTTCAAACTCCCATTCCCATTTCTATTCCTGTTCCACAACCTCGTTTGTTTGTTCGCTTTTGCCATCTTACTTACAATCACATGCCTCTCATTACCTTCTATATCCTCATGATCTAATGTCATCCTCTACTCTTTGTCAACCTCCAAATCCAATTCATTAAGCATATCATTCTTATCTGGCTCCTCATCTAATGATACTTCATTAGACTCCTCATGTTCATCTCCTTAAAGTCACTGTCCTCATTATCTGAATCAAAATCTTCCTATATTGGCTCCTCCACATTCTCCTTAACATCACTATCTAATTGAGGGATTTGTGGTTGACCTGAATCCAACGCATCAAAATCCTGATATTCATATAAGCCAATCCTTACTATTAACAAATCTTGCTCTGAGTAGATGAATGTTTGTGATTGACCAAGATTCAGCAGCTTAGCTGTACTCTTTTTTCTTCTTGATGTTGTCACAGAAGAAGGCTCAAATTACCTTCTTAGCTATAATTTAGCTAGTGTGAGACCTTGTTAATGGTCTTCTTAGGGTTAGCACCAAATGGGATAGACCTTCAAGAGGAGGTTGTGATGGGGAAGAACGTGGTTTTGTTGGGATCAACACCAACTAGGATATGCCTTTAGCAGGAGGTTGTGATGAGGAAAGAGGTGTAGTGGGGACAGGTGCTTTAGTTGTAGGGCTAGTTTGGGACCTTGTTAAGGGTCTTGTAGGACTGTTCACAAGGTGAGAAGAAGTCTTTGGTTGCCGTGATAAGGGACTTCTTTGACTATTCATAACTTTATAAGAGTTTTTCTGATGTTGTAATGAGGAAGAAGAAGTATGTGGTTGGGTTTGTTGTTCTCCATGATTGTTGAGTTACTGAGACTAACAAACGGGTTTTTCTTTTGTAGCCCTAGGTAGGGGTCTGCTTATTTTTAGTTTTTGTCTCCTAAATATGGAAGATGCTTTTATTGTATGTGTACTGCCTTTTAACCTGGGCTAGACTTGTCCCGATGCAATTTTTGTCTCCCACATTCTAGCATCAATCAAGGTTGGCTTAATTATAGGTTCAAATGGGCTTTCAAATTGCACAATCCCTTTTTCTTTTGTTTTTTTGCAAATTGTCCAAATTAAGCATATAAATAGGGATCACAAAACTCCTTAATCCCATTAATGAACTAAGATCACCAATTCATTATCAGAATTAGGTGACCACCTCTGATTCTCTCTCCTAGGTGGATGCCATTTAAATCCAGCATACTTAGGAAATGTTACCCCATGTTCCACAACTACTACCTTCACAATCCTAAATAGATTTATGGCCTAGTACTTATCCAAATTCAAATTAATTATGGTAAACATTCTGTCCTTGTAATGAACTGCTAAATTTTTAGTTATCTATTCAAAAAATATCACAATCATCCTTTGAGAACATTTAAACCCTACAAATAAACAAAGTGTGCAACATAAAAAGTAGAAACTCTAAATTCATATTTCAAATGCAAAATTAAAACAAATTATTAGCAAATTTAGCTCTCATGTGAAGGTTTAACCCCTTCCAGAACATGGAATCATATATAGCAACTCCCCCATATCACTTTGCATTTAAACATAGGGATGTAACCACAACCAAAATGAAACCATAAAAATTTACAGGGATCAAATTCCCAATTTTTTCAAAATAAACTTCCAAACAAACAATTCTTACGCTTTTCAAACTCTAATTATTAGGTATAACCACAAATTCAACAAATCAATTTAAACCCTTGAAATTAACTAACCCATAGAGAAATAACTTCCAACATGATACTTGACTTCACCCATCACTAAATTGAACACAAAAAACACTATCAAATCCAAGGCAAAGTGAAAATCACACACGATTGTTGTATTATGATTAGCTTAACTTCACAAATTACAGTCCACCTTCCTTGCTAACAATAATGAGGATCTTCACAATTGCATACACAGTGGTAGTGTCGAGAGAAGGATAGAGAAAGGGGAAAGAGAGAAAGAGGTAACTAAGATGGCTTTTTAGGGCTTTTGGGTTTCACATGGCTCCAATTGGTGTACTTCATTCCCCAACCTTAAAAAATAAGGGTTATTTAGTAATTTCATAATTTAGATGGTCCCTCATCTCAGAAAAGCATAGTTTAATAGTTTCACCAATATTAAAGGTAATTCAAAATCTATTCTGAAATTAAGGGGCCCTAAAAATAATTTACATGAAACATAATATACCCATTTGTAACGTTTTGCTCCTAAAGCCTGAGGAACGTTCTAGTTGTAGGAACAAAGTTTAAAAATTGGTCCCAATTTTAGAATAAAAAAGTGGCGCCACTATGTGAAGCCAAAAACCAAAAAAAGAAATTGTACTATTTAATGCATTTTGAGTTGGCTTTGGTGAGCAATGAGTTTAAACAAGTACTATAAACTATTTAAGTAGGTCCCAATTCATATTATTTAAATTTTAAAATAAAATATCTCAATAGTGAAAGGGTACTATTATTGGTATATTGTTTTGAAAGCTTTGCCACCTAATATTTCTTGAAGTTCATGCATAATTAAAGCGGATATTTATTTTAGGATGGAGGCAATACTAATGCAATACTAATAATTATTAATGAACTTCAACTTGTAGATTAACATAAGGGATAAGTGTTGGGACAAAGGGAGAAATTGGGTGAATAGAGCCAACTTAGACTATTCAAACTAGAGTCTTTACATACATGCTTGTCCTGCGACATTTTCTGTTTACTTCCACATAGCTACTAACTTGAACATAACAACTTTTTGAGGTATCCACTTAGCAAGTTTCCACAAAAAGAGGTCATTAACCTACAAAAGCATAAACCTTTATTTGGCTATACGTACTCCTGGAGCAGGGGGAAAACAATGAGGTGAGCAAACCACACGATCACTAGGCAATCGACATTAAAAAACCAAAATCTTTGCACGTTATAAGTATGTACAATAGAAAGTGTGAATTAGTGGTTCAATAATATAACAAGTGAACCTTACTTCACTCTAGCTAAAATTTGACTCTTAAAACCAACCGAAAGTTACAAGCAAAACATATTTTGGCAAAAGAACACACAGCTTGCTAGAGCATATCAAGGCATCCACTTTAAGTGAAGGCCAAAAGGAAAGCCCATTTCAAATTAGATGATTTGGTTGGCTAAGAAAAGTTTTTTCACTTTTCAAATCAACGTCTTTTATTAAGCAGTTGCTCCACTTCCATTTGAGCAAGTGTTGAACCACATGAAGATACTAGTGCCCTCTAGATTAGGTTGACCACAACCCACTTGACACTTAGGCTTCTAGGACCTACTAAAGTTAAGGTCGAGCTCTATTAACCTGAACCACATAGGATAATTAGGAATCCTAGACCATATGGTATCCTATGACATAACTACAAGACCAAGACTCCATTCATTAGCTCTAGACTATTAACCTATACCGCATAGGTTAATTAGAATAATGTGAACAAATCAGGAGTCCCATGTTACTTGATTTTTTTATCCCGCTAAAACAACTTGATTGAAAGAAATTCATTTAACAAGGACATTTCAAAAAATTTCTAATTGTTCCTTCCAAACTCGCTTTTAACAAAATAATTCATCTAGTAAGAAACAATTAGGTATGATAACCAAAGATTCTAAGATTGAACAACTATCATTGAAATTTAGTTAAGAACCATATTCTTAGCTATAATGCAAATTGCTGTGAAATTCCACATCTTTGACCCACATCGGTGACCAACTCAATTGATGTCCACTTGTTTCCAATGACAAGATTGTAGTTAAAAACGTTTATTTCATCTTTTTTCCATTTCAAATCACATTTAAACCCCAATGTTTAGTTCAGATTCATATTCAAATTCAACTTATTCTAAATCATATTCAAATGCAAACTTTCTTCAAGCCCATTCAAAAGCTAATCTAATCAATAACGATTTTTTTTTAGCACTTGCGATAAATAAAAGCAGCAATTATGTACAATTAATACACATTCAAATGCATGTGTTTGTTGTATTTTTATCTTTAGCAAGACCAGAGAACTAATTAAAAAGAATAATAGTAAAACAACAATACAAAGTCGGGTCAACCCACCTACTGACCAATTTATCTAAGGTCCTGTATAATCTCCAATTACAGCCATCACATACGTAGATCATGCAGCTGCTTATATAAGAATTTGAATTGTGGCGATTTAGCAGGTGAAGGTGCTTACCCATTTGCAATCATTTGTAGAAAACACTCATTACAAAGAGGAGTCATAAATGGGTTTAATTTAGGTTTAGCTCATGTTTAGATTTAGCTCTAGTTTGGCTTGTATGAATGATCAGTTTCAGTTTCAGCTTCCGTTCAATTTTTGACAAAACCGCAGGTAATATCCAACAAAAAGGAAAGATGGAACAAAGCTGGATGAACCTATCTATAGACCCATCCACGGACCATTTTCGACACTAAAACAATAGTAGACAAGTCCAACTCATGTTCTATTCTATCGACAGCGACAAAGAACAACAACAAAGTTTCTAGGCCCCATTTGATGTTCTATAATTCCCTTTTTTTTTTTCAAAATGCTTCCCAAACCTCAAAATTCATTGTCTCCTATGAAACTTAATAGTGTTGAAGCACTTTCAATCCATGGAGTGGAGAATTAGAATACAAATCGTACAATCCTCACATAAGACTTCCTAAATAGTCCTTCTCTTCTTCCATTCTTCAAGTTCCCAAATTCAATCCTAAAGAACAACCTCAACAACACTAGATTTAACTCAAACTATGTATAAACTAGAACCCACAATTTCAATCTCATACTCCTCGTTCAACCACATGTAATGAGAACTTTAATCGACATAACAATGTTGGTTCAAAATACTATTAATTTAAGAATGGAAACTACCCACCTAGGTTTCTTAGGTTTAGGATGAATTGAATTGGAGTTGGAAATGGTTTCACTTAGTTTCTTCATCCTCTTCTTTATGTCACTGCTTCGTCTTCCTCTATGTTCTTTGCTTCCTTCTTCTTCTTGGGTATGTTCTTCCCCTTGCCCTTTTGTTGCCTTCTATTTCCCTTTCCTGTCTTGCTCTTCTCGTCCTCCTCCTCCCC
This sequence comes from Selenicereus undatus, assembly GCA_017589665.1. Lineage (NCBI taxonomy): Eukaryota > Viridiplantae > Streptophyta > Magnoliopsida > Caryophyllales > Cactaceae > Selenicereus > Selenicereus undatus. Next base: position 56,515,138 of record JACYFF010031955.1, read on the forward strand.
CTCCCCCTCCCCCTCCTCCTTATTCATCATCATCAGTATCTTCTTTTTCTTCTACTTCTCTTCCTCTCCTTCTTTCTCCTTCTTTCCTTCTCTCCATGAGTGGGTGTGTATGTATGTGATTGAGTTCCTAGCTAGAGAACTCAGAACCCTTTCTTTCCACCAGTTTTATCTTTCTCTCTCCCCCCTATTTTTTCCCTTGTTTTCCTTCCTTATCTTAGGTATGCAATGTTCACCTTTGCTTTTTTTTTCTTTTTAGCAAGAGGGAAAGGTGTGTTAAGATGGTTCGAAACGGGTTTGGTTGTCAAGCTCTCAATTTTTAAGCTTAGATGCTAAATAACATTTAATCTAAAACAAATCTACACAAAATACACATATAGAAATGCAATAATTAACTTGATTTCGCCTTTTGTAATTAGCTAATCCATATAATTAATGTACTAAAAATATTAGACTGGTTAACACGTGTAATTAAGTCAACTAAAATTTCATTAATCTTACAATAAACACAAAAGCATTAAATTTAAATGAAACACAAGAGGATGGAGAGAAAACTTTACATAGAAAGCTTAAATCCCTAAAGGGGGCATGAGTGAAATAGATAGTGTGAGTTAAGACTTGTTCTTCACTTATTCTCCTTAATCCAATCTTGACTATCCTAACCTAACATGTGACTGAACCAAAAAATCAAACTTCAAAAATGGGTTTTGAAACCCTAACTCCAAAAATGAAGGGGGGAGTTAGGAATGCCATTAACATGCACGAGAATGTGGTATTGAGAGTTAAAAATCGGAGGAAGGCCAAATTAGAAAAATGAAAAACAACAACTTTAAGCATTACTCTTGCAAAAGCAAGTTAATTTAACACCAAAGATCAAGCTAAAAGCAAAGTAAGAAAAAAATTTGGACGTATATGAAAGTAGATAAAGAAAGAGAAGTAATTTCCAAGAAATTAGAGCATAATTAATTCAAAATGTCGCTACAATATTCTAGTCTAACTCTAAACTACTCCTAAAACCCCTAATTTAATAACCAAAAGATAGATAAGTTAAAATTTACAAGGGAAGAGCATGTCAGGAACTTATACAAGCAGTCTTAAAGATGGCATGGTCATGCCACATGGCATGAGGAGGTTGTGTCATCTTTCCGGGTTTAGTTTCCTTGCATTGTAGGGCCTGACACAACTATGTCACTTCAGGCATGGCAGTGCCAGCTACTCCTAAATCTTTTGCAGGGTTCTAGCATGGTAATGCCACGCTGGCGTGGCCACGCCGCATATTCCTAACCCTTCTTCATCTTCTTCTTAACTCTGAACCTCAATGAACTTGAATCCTAAGCTTGCTTTTGCATGCCTTTGACTCAATTGATCATCAAAAGCTCCAAGAGTCATTCCTCTTAACTTATTACCTACAAAAGCATAAAACAGATATAAAATTTCAAATTTAAGCATTATTTGGAGCTAGAATCTAGCTGAACATGTATGAAATTTGTAAGATTTTTAGAATGTACTGGGAGCTCTCAAGAGGCTGGCTAGTAGATGTAATGCACTGGCTATAATCATTAGTCATGCATGTTTGAGCATTGTTCATGAAGTGATATCATTTTCCTTATACATCTTTATAAATAACAATAAGAAGTCTGATAACTTTCAAGTTAATGTTGAACCTTTTCATGCCAAATTGTCAGCAAATTTTCGTAACCCTTCATCTACTATTTAAGCATCTTCTTAGGTTCAAATGAGTACGCAAAGCTTTTGAATTATTATGTTGTCCAAATGAATTCATTAATATAAAATCTTATTACCTATCTTGTATCCTAATCAAAAGGGGCAAAAAAAAACAAATAAAATGTATAGGTACAAAGTTAACAAAATAGTAATCATTTATTTGTTTACTCTTGGTTAAGTATCAAAGTTAAAATAAATTACTTATAAGAATTATAGATTTTAGTAGTCCATTCCCTTTTTTGTTTACTGTTAATTCATTATAGAGATCTAATCTTCCATACTTTTATAAATCATAAATAAAACCAAGAGTAAAGCTAAAGTTATCAAAAGCAAGCCTGTATCTAAAAGAAAACACGCTAGTTAACTTTGTAAAGCTTTAAATTGAATGTCTGCCACAAGAAAGAAAAACATTACAATATTTAATTTTCCACAAATTACACCAAAACATTATAATGTTGAAGACAAATCACATCACAGAGCTCACTAAAACTTACCCATGTTTTAACAAGCTGTTTAGAAAGTATGAGATTGCATTCCTTGCATCGATTGATAATTTCTATATATAGATAAGATTTGTAATTTCTGTGACATCTTTATATCACTAGCATCCACCATAATGTCTATGAAAACCTCGTACAACATTTTTGAGCATTTAATGGTATCAAAGCTACTTATAATCATCATATTGTTTTTCGATTTTATTATATATAAGAGGTGTATAAATGAGATTCAGATCTAATTATTAGGTAAAATTCTACCATAATTGAAATATTTTCCAATTATCATAGTTGACAAATGTGAACAGTTGATTAAAAAATAATGAATCTAAACACTTCAAACTTATCGGTTATGACCTGTTAAATATGTTAATTCTTTATTCCTCTCTTTTCCAGTCTATTACGATGGGGCCACGTCCAGAAGTTATTTTTGTCTTTCTCCCCTTAGTTCATAGCTATCTCTCTTCTTTTTATAGCAAATATGAAGCACGCAAAAAAAAAGCCACCCTGCAACTCTCACTTTCATCTCACCCTTGAGTCAATATTAGATGTTTTAATGGCAATGCGAGTTTTTCTTCATTAGTAATTACCATGTAGAGTTCTTTTCTTTTGCATTGAAAAGAACAATGGACTTTGATGGTTGTTGAAATTAATCAATGGCATCATCAACAAAGGCCTCCAGTAGCGATCCTCTACTTTCTCCATCTAATGAAGTTCCAACTTGCCTTCACCTTTTCCCCTTTTATCCCAAAATAATGGGTTTTTATGGGATTGCATTTGAACCTCGATACCAAAATCTGAGGTAGCAATAATTAGGAAAACCAATACAAGAGGAAAAAAAGAAAGGAAAGAGATCCAGGTATGAGACAATTAGCTGAGTTCATATCAAATTACACATACCTAACAAAGACCACATTAAGTACATCATACCAATTTAGATGCAAATTTAGAGTTAACCAATTCTACTTAAGAAATTATAACCCAGAAAATCCCAAGGCCTATTTAGACAAAGAAAGGAAGATAAACTAAGCTAGTTACTATAGAGGTGCAACACAGAGTGAAGGGCATGCAATTAGACTCTAAGCCTTAAGAACCAAAACTCAACAAAATAGGCATTGGCCCAAATAGGTCAAATTCAAGAAAATAGACGCTTCTAAGGGTCCATTTGGGAGGACAGTAAGTTAGAGGAGTACAAGTAAATAAGAGCAAGGGAGAGTAAATAAGAGCAAATTGCCTGTCTTTATTTGGGAGTTTATGGAGAGTAATGACTAACCCTTGTTTGGAAAAATAAGAGAGTAACTAAGAGTAAGTGAAAGAATTGACATATATCCTTACTAAATAGATTAAAATATATTACATTTAGATTTGTGGGGGTAATACCCTCTTTAACCCTCCTTACTCCTCCTTACACCCCATTTTTGGGTATAAAGAAAATTGAGGGTTGAAGGGGGAGGGGGGAGGTACGGGGGAGAGTTACTTTCCCTAACTCCTCCTTGCCCTCCTTTTCTTACTTTCAAACATGGGTAAAGGGGAGTATTAATAAGCCTCTATTTTAATCTCATTTTAGCCCCTAGTTGATCCATTTTTCTATTATTTTCATGTTTGATCTTGAGGAGAAAGGGTTGAATTAGCCTCCTTTCTGGTCTGAATTTTGCTCATATAGTGATGTTTCGTGTTTTCAGGAGTTCTTGCCGGGAAAGCGAGAAAATCCGCTAATATTAGTAGAAAGGAGGGCCAAGAAGATGAGTTTTGAGTCAAAAAAGAGATTGGCTGAATACAGAGAACTGGCATGGGGACCCTATGCGCATAGACCCGATCGTGCCGTATTAGAAATTTAGCAAGTCGCGACTAGAGATACAGCACAGGGCCCCATGCCACATGGCACAGTCGTGCCATTCTCTAGCTAGCGCAAATTAACTCGTGGTCGGGGGCAGTTTTGGGGCATGGGGGATTTTCTTTAGAGAGAATTCTTTAGGGGCGATTTTTAGGGTTTTTCTTCAACACTTTTACACATTAATTTAGATTAGGTTCAAAGTTTAATTTCAAGTTTTATTATGGGATTCATCATTGCTATCAAATTTCAGTACGCTTCTCTTCCCCTTCTCTCTTGTAGTTTCAATTCAAGTTTTCGCCTTTAGTCAATGCTTTTCATTCCCTTGTTTGTGTTTGTGATTGTTGTGGTGTTTAGTGGCTAATTCCCCAACTTAGGTTATGATTGACGCCAATTATGTTTAGTTGAATCATGGTTTAGCCCAATTCCTACTTTTCCCATGCTTGTGTTCATGTTTTTTATTATGCACATCATGTGTTCGATGAATTACCCGAAAGAGCATTCGTCTAATGTTATTCAGGTTTAGGGGAGTGTTGAGAGGCGAAGCCTTTACCTAGCGTGGCTTAGTAGGTAATTAGGATTTTGATAGGAAAATAATTGAAGTTCTACGTGGGATTATATATTGTAAACCTTGTAATCCTTGAACTTAGTCCCATGAAAATAGGTGGCTTTAGTTTCCTAGATTAGTCTTCGACCCTTGAAAGAGGGAGGAGATGTGCTTAATTGACAATCCATCCATCCATAATGCATGCTTGGGTGAATTTGTTGGGTTTTGTGATTGATTCTCTAGAGTAATTGTGCCGTTAATTCCAACTTGAGTGTTTTAATATTCTGATTTCCCGAATCATTCGACAGTTATTAAACCCACGAATTTGTTATGCCTAGATTGAGTGTTTAAATTAGTTATGGTAATTGAAAGTGAGTTCCTCATGGACACGACCCGTATTTGCCGGTTGCTATCTACAGTTACACCGTGCACTTATGGTATATTTTATGACAACAAGTTTTTGGCACCGTTGTCGGGGAACCTTGTTTATTTCGATATCAGAACCGATAAGTATTCTCTAGACTGGGGTTTTATTTTTCTTCTTGTAGTTTAGTTCTTCTTTATTTTTGTTTGATACCGTTTAGCCCCTAGTTGATCCATTTTTCCATTGTTTTCATGTTTGATCTTGAGGAGAAAGGGTTGAATTAGCCTCCTTTCTAGTCTGAATTTTGCTCATATATTGGTGTTTCGTGTTTTCAGGAGTTCTTGCCGAAAAAACTAGAAAATCCGCTAATATTGGTAGAAAGGGGGGCCAAGAAGACGAGTTTCGAATCAAAGAAGACGTCAGCCGAATTCAGAGAACTGGCATGGGACCCCATGCCCATAGACCCGACCGTGCCATGCCAGAAATTCAACAAGTCACAACCAGAGATATGGCACAGGGGCCTTGTGCAACGTGGCACGGTCGTGCTGTACTCTGGCCTACGCGACTTAACTTGTGGTTAGGGGCAGTTTTGAGGCATGTGGGATTTTCTTAAGAGAGAATTCTTTAGGGGTGATTTTTAGGGTTTTTCTTCAACAATTTTACACATTAATTTACATTAGATTCAAAGTTTAATTTCAAGTTTTATTGAAGGATTCATCGTTGCTATCAAATTTGAGTATGCTTCTCTTCCCCTTCTCTCTTGCAGTATTAATTCAAGTTTTTGCCTTTAGTCAATGCTTTTCATTCCCTTGTTTGTGTTTGTGATTGTTGTAATGTTTAATCGCTAATTCCCCAACTTAGGTTGGGATTGACTTCAATTATGTTTAGTTGAATCATGGTTTAGCCCCAATTCCTACTTTCCCCATGCTTGTGTTCATGTTTTCTACTATGCGCACTATGTGTTTGATGAATTGCTCGAAAGAGATTTCATCCATTGTTATTCGGGTTTAGGGAAGCATTGAGAGACGAAACCTTTACCTAGTATTACTTAATAGGTAATTAGGATTTTGATATGAAAATAATTGAAGTTCTAGTTGGGATTATAGATTGCAAACCTTATAATCCTTTAACTTAGTTCCATGAAAATAGGTGGCTTTAGTTTCCTGGATCAGTCTTCGACCCTTGAGAGAGGGAGGAGATGGACTTAATTGGCAATCCATCCATTCCTTATGCATGCTTGGGTGAATTTGATGGGTTTGTGATTGATTCTCTGGCGTAATTGTGCCGTTAATTCCAACTTGGGTGTTTTAATATTCTGATTTCCCGAATCATTAGACAGTAGTTAAACCTTCGAATTTGTTCTACCAAGATTAAGTGTTTAAATTAGTTATGGTAATTGAAAACAAGTTCCCTGTGGACATGACCCGTACTCACCGGTTGCTAACTATAGCTACACCGTACGCTTGCGGTATATTTTAAGACAACAGGTATTCACCTGGCACCTGAAGGTGGTCCTGCCGTTAAGGTTGACCCCTTCTCGAAGCCTGCCAAGCATTGTCCCTTTACAATTTAATCAATTTTCTAGATTTCTCCGTTGCCAATGCTAATAGCGATGCAATTGTTTCGCCGCCCCTGATGGTGATGATGAGAGATGCAACACGTGATGACATTTTACCATCCTAGAATTCCATGAAGCATATTTGGAAAATTTCCTGATGATAGCATAGCTAGAAAAAAAAAGGTCATCGCTCCTTTTTAAGAGCTGATGGCCAAGCGTGGCAACGTTGAGAGCGGGAGAGGTATAGAGTGAGGCAAGGGGGATGACAACAACAGAGGAAGAAGCAAAGTAGAAAGGAAAAGGTAGAAAAATATCCAATAAATGGTAACGTACAGTAACGGGTTATCTAATTCTAATTGAGAGTCGAGATCTCTTGACATGCAATCTAGGGTTACCATGAAACTTTATTATCATAGTTGCTACAAAAAAAAATCAATTATCATAGTCTTCAATTAGGCTATTGAATTTGAAGAATACCTGGATGCGAAATTACCCGGACCTTGTCGCCTGCAAGATGTATGCCCACGAACTGGTGCTACTAGAGTCACCGTCTATGCTTCACATTCAAAACCCGAGCCTTGGTCGGATGGTTAGGCTTATGTGAGAGAACAGGGAGTATTAGATTACAAAGGATGTATTACTGCCTAGGATAATTCAAGCCATGAATCACCCACCCTTTTATAGTAACACATAACCACAAAATGTAATCTTGCAAATCAATGTGTCATCAAGGCTGATTTAATGCATAATCAAACCTCTATTATAACAACCAAATCAACCCATGATTATGGCCATTAAGTTTTGTGACTGTTACCGGTCAACAACTCCTCATCGGTCACAAGGACCATGAAGCTCACACCTCCCTGCCAATGACATCCCTCACACATCATGCCGGGAATTGAGCGTACGACCAAAAATAAAACCAATAGTGCTAGATCAAGTCACCATCTAACTGACATAGCATTTTCACCAAACATCAATACCCCGAATCATTCATATACGCCACCAATGGCATACACTATCCCTTTATGCGTGATATATCAATTGATTATATACTAAATATAATCACCTAGGCTTGATATGGTGATGGAGAAATGATTCTTCCTTAGACAATTAAAATAATCCATCTTAGCATGACTGCTTTCCTAATGTGCTCCGCTGGACCGTATACATCTTGACCCTTGAATAACACATTAAGGTAGTAACATCAAACTTCGACTTCATATTATAACTCTAAGTCAATGAGTATCGCCAATGAGGGTCACACAGTGATAAGGAAAAGGAACTCACTTATCACTAATCAGATAGGTCGACTTTCAGCATACACAGTATGATAGTGTGCCATGGCATAGCTCCCCCTAAACTGGGCATGTCACTCTTCTATGTCATGCGAACTATAGGCTTGACTTTTATCTAAAAAATCAACCTGAGCTACTAGACCAACATACCCAATGTTAATCTTAGTACTCAAGATTCAACTGTAAGGCTTCGATATGAAAACTCATTTCATATTTGACTGCTCCTAAGTCTCATCTTAAACTTACTAAGGTGACTATATTTTTCATTCATACATTCCTAGTGTGAATAATCAATATTGCACACCAAGTGCCAATATGATTCAGTCTCATCATGCCCGCTCTTCAAGGGTCAGGGTGATTGCCTATGTGACTAGGCCAATCAGAAGCCTGGTAAAATAACAATGTGCCTTATAATGTACTTGTATATTTATGAACATTTGAAAAAGAAACATCATTCTTTATTTCATAAATATTTAATACAAGTAATAACATGTCCATCATATACTTAGATACATCCAAAAACTAAGTCCTACGAAGACTTAAGCTCATCACATGAGTTTTAAAAGTGTCTCTAGGAATATCCTTAGTTAAAGGATCTGCTATCATCCTACTTGTAGATACATACTTAATGGAAACTTCTTTCTCTTTTATGGAGTTTCGAACGAAATGATAACGCCTCTTAATATGCTTAGTCTTCCTATGGACCTTTGGATCTCTTGCAAATTGGATAGCAGCAGTATTGTCACATAACATTTCTGCAGGATCATTAACCCCAGGAGTGAGATCAAGATCCTGTAGAAAAATCCTTATCCATATTGCCTCTTGAGTAGCAAGACAGCAAGCAACATACTCTGCTTCCATAGTTGAAAGCTCTATGCAGTTTTGTTTCTTACCGCACCAAGATATTGCTCTCCCGCCTAGGGTGAACACATATCATGAGGTAGACCTATATTCGTCCAGATCACCACCCCATGAGGAGTTGTATATCCTCTCAGCTTAAGATCTCCACCTTGGTAGCAAAGGACCAGCTCACTCGTACCACGCTGGTAACGAAAGATCCGTTTGAAGGCTTGCCAATGTGCAGGCACTGTGTTGCTTTGGTAACGACTTACCAAACCAACCGCAAAGCAAATGGCTGGCCATGTACACAACATGGCATAGATTAGACTTCCTACTGCACTAGCATAAGGAACATTGTTCATCCTTTCCTTCTCTTTGTTTGTCTTAGGAAACTGGTTGAGACTTAAGGTTAAACCCTTCTCAACTAGAGTGTCCATGGGTTTAGATTAATGCATTCGAAAACATTCTAAAATTTTGCTAATGTATTCTTCTTGGCTCAAACCAAGAAGATTCTTCGAACGGTTCCGAGTTATCTCTACGCCTAGGATATACTTGGCCTCACCTATGTCCTTCATCTTGAAGACGGAGGACAACCATTGCTTAGTGGTTTGGATCATCTCTATGTTGTTTCCAGCCAGCAGTATGTCATCAACATGCAAAGTAAGAAACATAATCCTCTTTGTAGTTTTCTTGACATACACGCAGTGATATTCAGAAACCATGTTTAAGCCAAAAGAAATAATGGCTTCATGGAATCTGAAGTACCACGCTCTGGAAGGTTGCTTGAGACCATAAATGGACCTTTTATGACGACAAACTTTGTCCTCTTGACCTTTCAATACGAAACCAATAGGTTGATCCATGTAGATCTCTTTTTCAAGGTTTTAATTAAGGAAAACAGTCTTCACGTCCATTTGGAACAATTCTAAATCCAAATGGGCAACTAGGGCCAGAAGTAGGCGAATAGAGTCAATTCTCACCACAGGAGAAAAAGTCTCTTCATAGTCTACCCCTTTAATTTGGGTAAACCCCTTCGCCACAAAACAGGCCTTGAACTTGTCGATTGATCCATCTGCCCGACGTTTTATCTTGAAAACCCACTTGTTTCTAATTGATTTACGTCGGGGAGGAAGATCAACAAGTTTCCAAACCTTGTTTCTCACTATAGAGTCCATTTCATCCCTCATGGCTTCCATCCACTCTCTGTGGTTTGGTGAATCAATGGCCTCCTGAAAAGAGGTAGGCTTTTCTATTTCTAAAGGAGTGCATAGGAATATCTCC
>JACYFF010031955.1:56525085-56538399 GCA_017589665.1 Selenicereus undatus
CTCTTGAGCAACCAACAACTCATCATCTCTTCCAGACAACGGAAGAGTTCTTTCCTCGGTGACACGGTGAGTGTTTAAATTCTCCTCTTCACTGACAGATAGTTGATCATTGGGTGGTAACTCATATAACGCTGTGTCCTGTTTGATTTCACCAATGCTTGGGAACTCATCCTCAAGGAACTCAATATTACGTGAATCCACGTTTATCATACCACTATTAGGGTGTTCACCATACATAACATATCCCTTAGAATGTTCGAGATATCGAATGAACATCATTTTAGTGGCCCTTGGACCAAGTTCCCCATGTTTGTGAGTTAGGCTATGTACATAACTAGCCGAAGCCCAAGGGCGTAAATGTTCCAAGGAGGGCTTTCTACTATGTCATAACTCATATGAAGTAGGGGATACACTCTTACTTGACACACGGTTGAGAGTGTAAGCCGCCGTAAGCAGCGCATTCCCCCAAAAACTAATTGGGAGGTTGGCGTGTGCCATCATTGACCTGACCATGTCAAGCAATGTTCGATTCCTACGCTTTGCCACACCATTTTGTTTTGGAGTGCCAGGAATCATTAGTTATCTTCGTATACCCTTTTCCTCACAAAATTCTTTGAACATATGTGACAGGTATTCACGACCACGATCAGTTCAAAGAGTCTTAACTCTCCTATCTAATTGGGTCTCAACCTCAGCTACAAAACGTTTGAACACATCAAGTGCTTCATAGCGATGTGATAATCGGTACACATACCCATATCTTGAATAATCATCTATGAAGGTGAGGAAATAGAAAGCCCCATGACGTGCTTCACATTCATGGGTCCACAAATATCAGAGCGGATAAGCTCTAAAGGGCTTGAAGCCCTTGAAGCCTTATCGAAAGGCTTCGCAGTTGCCTTGCCAGCTAGACACGACTCACATCTAGGCAAATTAACCTTAGTGAGTTGGTCTAAAAGACCTTCTTTAGCTAGCCTACTCATCCTATCTTGGCCAATATGACCAAGCCTAGCATGCCATTTAATAGATTCAGAATCAAAATCAAAACTTGAGACAAAAACAGAAGGAGAATTATTATAACAATGATCCAAATCTAATACAAGGCAATCACTCTTTAAACTTGCGTGGCCAAACACATTGCCACCATACATAATGTTTAAACCATCTGAACAAGAACTAAAACCAAAACCTGATTTCATTAAAGAAACTAAAGACAAAAGACAGACTTGAACCCCGGGTGCGTAGAGGGTATCAAAAAAGAAGCAACTTATTTCCTCCTTGCAGGATGAGCTGATACGTTCCAACACCTAGAACGTCTTCTTCACTGCCGTTACCCAACACGACAGTTTGTGAACCCACTGGATACTGGTGAAAAATCCATAAACCTAGCTCTGTCCTGAACTATGTGCTTGCTTGCTCCTGTGTCTACAATCCAATTAGGAAAGGAATTAGCAACTAATGCATGTGAGCATACATATAATTCAGGAGAACAAGTGGAAGAAGGTACCTTCTTCAGCTCAGGACAATCCCGAGCGTAATGATCTTTCTTTCCACAATTATAGCACTTCACACGTGCTGTATTGATCCCTCCATTGCCTTTGGCCTTTTGTTTCTTGGCAATCCTAGTCTTCGGCCTACCATTCTGAGGGAGGCGACAACCCTTCTTGGCTTGTCGCCCTCGGTTATTCTTGTTACCTTTGGGCCTGTTTCCTTTGGCAACAAAAGCCACATGAGAAGTGCCTAACATTTTCAGGCGTTCTTCTTCCATTTCAATGTGGCTTTGGACCTCAGCAAAGGTCTTGATATGTTCAGAATGTGTCAACACAGTCTTGACATGATTCTAATGCTGAGATTCCACAAGGAGAGATTCAGGACTTGCTCCCCCTCAGAAATTTCCTTGCCAGCAGCCTCGAGATCACGAATTATACCACTCATAATTCGTAAATGCTCAGTCATGGTATGATTGGAATCCATTTGGTACTGCATCCATTTGAGGTGCAAGGTACAACATAGTAAATCGTGTCCTTCGATCCTTATTGGGCTAGTCTTGGTGGGCCTGTAAGCTCTCTTGATACTGCACAAAAGAAGTATCAATGGGCTTGCCATCTTTATCCGTGTTAGATGACGGAAACTTGGCTACCGTGAAGTGTTCCAACAGGTCACTCTCATTTAGCAGATGCTGAATCTTTCGTTTCCACATGTCATAGTTAGACGCATCTAACTTATGACTAGTGGAAAGCTCAATAATCATTGCGTTGTTAGCTGCCATATCTACAAGTTCATATTAAAAGATGGACATAAGGCACATGTTTTCGTAAGTAATTAAATTATTAAAGTTTTATCGTTCATGTTATATGATCGAAAATTTCACTAAGCTCATAATCATCTCATATAATCATGAACTAGAAAATTTAAATAACTTAATTGCAACAATATTTTCATAAAAATATTCATATGGATTACAATTAAAAATGTTAAACTAATTAATATTTATTTAGATATCACATAGATATTTAATTACATTGTATGTAAAACTAATTTACATAACGATTACTTTTACAACTCATATATATGTATGTATTCATATAATCTTGATCGTTGTATATTTAACATAATAACATACAAAACGAATTTATATGCAATTAACATGTGATAATAGACATTTGAATGTTAAACATATCAATGTAATAATAATAAGTTCATGCATTCATAAATCAAAATTAATATAAATTTTCAACTAATTTCAAGAATGCATCAAATTGGAACTTATTAATACCCAAAACATATAATATTATGATAAAACCAAAAAAAGAACAAAAATTGGCCTTAAAACTGAGGCCCCTAAAAAAACGACCCTCATATCAACCCAAAACCCCCCACCCCCTTTTATTTTTTTTTTTGCGTTAGGGTCAGTCGAGGAGGGGGGTTGTCATATGTCGAGATTGATTTTGCTTTTGGGTCTACGATCTTGATGAAAATGACATTGGGGGGATGGGTAGGGTCTCAGTTGGTTCAGTCTGGATGAGAAAATTATCATGTCATAATCTAACATTTGGATGATACATTTCACATAGAAATTCATTTCATCACTATTGTTATTATAAAGCATATGATTCTATATGATATGCATGAAATTTATCAACTTGATTTGTATCATTTTTAGAGCATGAACATTATGCTTTTCGGTTTATCAAATTTCACACAGAAACTTTATGCATACAGTTATGACAGATTAGCATAAATGACATTTTTTCAAAAAATCGCATGCTAAATTATAGCCCAGATTTATATTTCTGATTTTAGTTTATGCATAATCATATGATTTCGAATTTTAAACGAGGCATATTCATGCTCACAGATTATAATCCATACGTTCGAGGCTATAATCTTAACAGGTTAGCTCTGATACCACTATTGAATTTGAAGAATATCTGGATGTAGAATTGCTCGGACCTTATCGCCCGCAAGATGTATGCCCACGAACTGGTGCTACTAGAGTCACCGTCTATGCTTCACACTCAAAACCTGAGCCTTGGTCTGATGGTTAGGCTTATGTGAGAGAACATGGAGTATTAGATTACTAGGGATGTATTACTGCGTAGGATAATTCAAGCGATAAATCACTCATTCTTTTATAGTGACACATAGTCATAAAATATTATCTTATAAATTAATACATTATCAAGGCTGATTAAAGTATAATCAAATCTCTATTGTAACAGCTAAATTAACCCATAATTATGACCATTAAATTTTGTGACAGTTACTATTAAACATAGGCCGAATGTAAACCACTTGCCGACAGAAAAGAGGCGGCTGAAAGCCAAGACTCGAGGTGAGGAGCACGGAAACAGGAGATGATACAGAGAAAGAGGGAGAGTATTTCTCAGGGATTATCGGGCCAAGACAGAATAGAAGAATTCCAAATTGGGAAAATGGAAATGGAGGAGCATTACGTTCAGCACCACCATCAGCACCAGCAGGTTAACCATGGAGGGTCGTTGTCCCACACCTCCTCCTCATCCGATCTCAACTGCTCTTCCTCCTCCAATTCCATCTCCCTCTCCAATTCCAATCACCCTCATCCTCCTCAGAACCAGAACCAGAACCACAACCATCAATGGCGGCATCGGCAGGAGGATCCTATGCAGTCATGGTGGGAATCTGTATCCAAGGCTCGGTCTCGCATCCAAGCCCTTCTGGCCCTCCTCCCTGCAGAGTACACCAACTCCGACTCTCTCTCCTCCTTAGCCGACTCCGATCGCCCGGCTCGCACCCTCCTCGACTCATCCGCTGCCTACTCCGCCGTGTCCTCCGCCCTTTCCGGCTCCGGCGACGACCCTCTTTGCCAGTGGCTCTACGACACTTTCCAGCAGTCCTCCGACTCCGACTCTGACTCCGATCTGCGTCTGGTGGTCCTCTCCTTCGTCCCCGTGGTGGCGGGGCTGTATCTGAGCCGCATCCACGCCTTCTCCACCGTCACCCCAGCCCATCCCGCCCAATCCCTCGCCGGGGTCGAGGCCGTCCTTCTCGCTATCTACACCGCCGAGGCTAAATCACGCTCCGGCAAGCCTCTGCTCGTATCAATTCCGACTCCGGCTTGCCTATCGCAGCATCCTTCACTCTATCACCAGCCTAATTCTAGCCCCAAGCCCTCTTCTGCTTCTGCTCGGGTTGGAGACGGAGTTGAGGTGGGGATTCTCTCTCCTCCGCTGGAACCCCAAGTCGGGATCAAGTCCACCAAGAGAGGTTGCATTGTGGGTGTGGCTTTTCATTGTTATTACCAGAACATATCTCAGATGCCCTCCTGGTCTAAGCTTGATTTCTGTCGTTTTGCTGCTTCCTGGGCTGGAAATGACTGCCCTTGCGCTACTTCACTTGACCTTCAGATGGGTAATATTGATGATGATGCCGATGCCGATGCCGTTGACTTAAGCCATGGTAATGGTGTCTCCTTGTCGACCTCCGCCTCCCCACGGACCGTTTACCACCACCATGGCGAAATCATTCCATCAGAGGAGATGGGTCGGTTGCAAATCAATGATAACGGTGGTAATCAAGCCACAGTTCACGAAGACGAAGGGGGGCGAATTCCTCTCCCATGGGAGCTCTTGCAGCCCGTGCTCAGAATCCTTGGGCACTGCCTTTTGGCTCCTCTCAACTCGGACCATGTTAAGGATGCAGCTGGGATTGCAGTCAGGCGTTTGTATGCCCGTGCGTCTCATGATCTCAATCCTCAGGCGATCCTTGCGACCCGAAGCCTTGTTCAGATCGACAACCGAGCCCGTGCTGCTTCTAAGGCTACCGCTTTAGCTAATCCTTCTTCTAATGCCAACACTCCCAGACCTAAGAAACCTGAAGTCCTTCTAGTTTCCAAATGAGCCACCCCTTCACCCAGGTAACGGCTTTCTTCTTATTGTAGCACGTGGGTTGCTTATATCGCAGGAATTATGGTACATTTTTGTTAGAGGCATATTTGAT
This sequence comes from Selenicereus undatus, assembly GCA_017589665.1. Taxonomy (NCBI): domain Eukaryota; kingdom Viridiplantae; phylum Streptophyta; class Magnoliopsida; order Caryophyllales; family Cactaceae; genus Selenicereus; species Selenicereus undatus. Next base: position 56,530,567 of record JACYFF010031955.1, read on the forward strand.
TGTTTGTGATCGGATGTCTATATATCCGTCGAAAGTGGGGCAGTGTTACTTAGTGTTGGTACTTGCTGGATGCTTTTTCTGTAGAATGCCAGGCATCTAGTTTTTGTTTGCTCTGGATATACAATGTGTGCTATCTGCAGATGAACTGTATGGCTGATGTTAGGGGCCAAACTTCTTCTATGTTAATCATCTTTCGTTGTGCCTGCAGCCCTGCACTGCCAGGTTATGGTCCAAACTTCTGCTGTATTCTCTTGTGCATGAATTGTCATTTCACTAGATAATTTGGCATGTCTCTGCTTCCCAACACAGATTGGCTTGTTAACTTATGCTAGCAGAATAACCAGGAGCATGGAGTGTTGCATCTCTACCGCTTGATGGTGAAGAAAGTCTTTGCTTACTGTTATATTTGAGATGACATATGCATGCACCTTTCGTTTCTACTGCCTGACTAAAGTGCAATTGCTTACTTTCACAGTCTGCCATAGCATTGTCCAGTTTCTCAACGCATACTTCAGCAGGAATCTTAACAGTTACCTGTCAATGCCCTTGTCGGATCATAACCTTTTCAAGTAGCACTATATCTGAAGATGGTATAGCGAGATAAAATAATATTAAGAATGTATCTGTTAAGATAATATCCGCATACACGTACTCATGTGGCTGCTGCAGATCATGGTTTTGGTGGGTGAAGTGTTTACTACTTGCATATCAACTACATATAACTTGTTACTTTGGGTTATGCCTCATGTTTGGCACATTCAATGTTTTTGTCTTAAGGAGTTTTTTTGCGGGGCAGCTTTATCAATTCTGCCGATATAACTTTGTTGTATATATTCCTAAATTTGTTTTCAAGTTGATAATTATGAGGTGTCTAATAAACTGTAGATGTGAATGGAGCTGGCAGTTTAATACTTGTGGACCTATCCTTCCGTTACCATTATGCTGATCTTTGTTGGATGTGACAAGTATCTTGGAAATAGCAAAGATTTTGGTTGATCTATGTTTTATGGAAGACTATTAAAAGTTTCCTTAACTATGCTACACAAAAAGCTTAACCTCTATTGTTAATTACTGGTATTTGTTTCAGATGGTGCTTTGGTACGTATCTGGTCCTATTTTGCTCTAGTGAAAATGATTTTGTGTGACACAGGTAAGACCTTTGATTGTTGGAATATATTCGTTAACCTGAACCGTTAGGAATTTGAGTATATGTCAAGGTCTGGTCGGGATGCATGTACCCTATTTGGTGAGCAGTTAATAGCATGGTGATTCATTGCAGTAGCTATTAGCTGATTCTGTTAGTTTGTGTGACTTGTTTTATTAACTATTTTTAGAGAGTATTTGGTGAAATGAGCTGTTCTAAGCAATATGTGAGACAGAAAAACAGAACCTAATTCCAAAAGGCTCATTGCTAGTTTATCAACACCTAAGTTGAGTAGGTATTTGCTAATTTGGGTCCAACAACAGTCAATTTTGGCAAAAAAGCTTTTCAAATAGATGATGCAACACCCACAACGTTAGCCCCCCCCCCCCTGCGAACGCGGCCTGCAAAGTGTCACAAGGGCATGGATATTGGTTGGATGATATCCTCAGAATGTGCCACCTTGTAGGGATACTGAGACCTACTCTTCCAAGTCTTCTGAACTTGCGGAGATCAGACATCGAACTGAATATCTAGTTATGGAAACCTTCATTTCCCTGGCTACATTGAAGCAATTAACTCAGGTTCTAAAGCTATATATTTACATCTTGAATGTAGATTGGTCACCAGATCAAAACTTGGCACGGCAGCAGATGAAAGATTCCAGCTCCAGATTCAGCCTTAGGAGAAACTATAGTGTTTGACGTGCTGTTGTCTTGGAGGGCCTCCTAATGAAGTAATGAAGTTATGTATTCTGAGTGTTTCTGACAAATCTGTCAGGGGCTATATTGAGTGCAGCTCCGGATGCAGGGTTAGGAGAACTGTAACAATGTTGTGTGCTAATGTCTTGAAGGCCCTCACAAAAATCATTAAGTTTCGAATTTTGACTGGCCTATATCAGCCTATCAGGTATTGGTATAGTCAGCTTTAAGCTGTGATGAGTATGATTCTGTACCTTGGATTGCAAATTCATTGTTGTTGATTATATTGTTGTCTGTAAGAGTGTTTGGTTAGTGAAGCCTGTGCAAGTGCAATCTTAAAGACCAATCAAGGAATGAATTTTTGAAGTTTTGAGACAATTTATTGGAGTTATGGATAAAAATGTCATCAAGTAATCCATTTTGTTTCCAATCTGCCAGTGCCACCATTTTTTAAAAGGATTTTTTATGTATAAAAAAGCCACAAAGCAATCATGCTTACGGACCCCCCCTCCCAAAAAAAACTGTCTGTGCCAATGGTACTTTGGGAGGAAGGGTGGCGATGATAAATCTGGGTTGATTAAAACTGGTTAATCGGAAATTCGGTTAACCGATTTTTGGTTAATTAAAAAGTCGGTTCGTAAAAATTGTGAATCGAAAATTAAACAGAAAGTTTCGTTGGACTGGTTTTTGGTTAATCAAAATTTTCGGTTCTGCAAAATTATGAACAGTAATCGAACCGAAACAAAAAAACTCGGTTAACCGAATGTTCGGTTCGGTTACCGGTTAACCCTTAATTTATATTATTAATTTTCATTATTCACTAACTTTTTAATGAATTTTTGAGACATCAAATATTAATTTACACATTATTGTATGTTTTGTCTTATCATTCAATAATTATAAAATCTACACTTGACTAATATAAAATTTAGTTTTTTTTTTAAAAAAATGAAGTTTTGGTTTTGGTTAACCGTCAGTTGACCATGCCGTGAATCGAATCTCAAACGGCGAATTGAAATCGAAACAACAAAATTTTTTCGGTTTAGTTAATCGAACTGAATATTTTAGAAAAATCGAACCGATTAACCGGTTGTTTGGTTCGGTTTTTGAGTTTTAGATTTTTTTGCTCACTCCTACTCTAGGCCTGTTATTTTGGGTAGGAATTCCAAACATCCCACTCAATCCTGTTCCTTTCAACTTCTTGCAATACTTTAAACTCTTTTCAACTCTTAAAGGGATGACAATTGGTTGGATTCAGATCGGATGTATGAACATTCAAATATGATCCAATTAATAATTGGATTTGAAAATTTAATCTAAATACGACATCGTCGGATTGGATGTTAAATCAAATTCGGAATGGTAAGTCCGAATATATTACATATAATTCGATTATACATTTTTACTCAATACTTGGATAATTTTTAATTTCTAACTTTGTTTTTGCTCAGTTGTAATTGAAATGTTAAACAATCTTTTAATGTCAAATAACTTTTCATATCAATCATGTGAATTCAAGGTAAGCGATAGACAATAATATAACAGCTAGAAGTAAAAGGGAAAAATACAACTTTGATTGACAAAGAGGAGAGATAGAGAAGAAGATCGGGATGGAAGAGGAAATTAGTTAACAAAAAAGAGTGTGTTGCACATAAGTGGGTGACTTTATGCGATTTTTTAAGGGTTATGATATTAGGATTTTTCTATCTTCATAAAAAGGTGAAATCATTAAAAAACGATATCGGATCGGATTGACCCTTCTTCAAATCCAATCGGATCGGAGTTAGATTCGGATTATTTTTGTCGGATTTGAATCGGATTATTTTTTCTTAGATTCGAATTGGATAGTTTTGGCTCTAATCAAATCGGATTTGTATCAAATTTGGACTATACTACCATCCTACTTGCAACTCATAACTCAATTCTTACTTCACAGTCCTACCAACTCCATCAACTTCTTGCAAAATCTCTAAAAATCCCACGCAAAAGAGCATGCCATGGGTGGGAGATTGAACACAAATTGGTAATTCGATGGCGTATTCGACAAAAACTGAAATTGATGACTTCCTTTTGCAGTAATCCTTCCATATAGTGATTGATTCATATAGAAATTCCAGTGGGAGATGCTACTACTTGCCTCTAATCTTCCCTTGGGTATTCTTTGAGTCTTTTCTACCTTACTGTTAACATGATATCAGGGCTTTGATCTCTAATCTTTGAATACTTGTTTTTCTGTTCGATCATTGATTCGATCTATAAATTGATCCAACCTATACATCTCCTACAATTTTCGTTCTTCTTTGATAGTTGGTTATTTTCACCCATTAATCTAGCCTACGTCTTGCAGTTTCAAAAAAGTTCTTTCAAACTTTTCATCAATAGTTCTTCTTCTCCTCTTCCTCCTCCTACTATGGCGATAAAGGAGTAGCACATAACTTCCAAAGATCTTGCAAAGACATAATTCTTGCGTCCTTCTGATTATTAAAGCTTGCTGATTGTTTCAAAAATATGTGATAGAAACGGATTTGGTATAATTTCTTGTAAGAAACTATAACAATTGCTCTGTCCATGAAAAGTAAACTGTGTTTTGTTCATGGAACTCTCACCAAACCTTAATGTACGTCTCCAAATCTAAAGAAATGGATCAAGTGTAATGATATGGTTGTCGCTTGGATTTCGGATGTCTTGACCAAGGACCTTGTAGATAGCATGATGTATGTTTGTTCTGCTCGAGAGATGTGGATTAAGCTAGAAGACAAGTTTGTTCAGGCAAATGGTGCCGAACTCTGTCGGGTGCAGAAAGAGACGTGTTTAATTAACGAATACGTAACATTGCAATATATTTCACTAAGGCCAAAAGACTATGGGATGAAATGAGTGATCGATCTCGATGATATTTCGGTCTTTCAGTCTGCACTTTGTTCTGCTGAAAAGGTGCTCAAAAAGAACAACATCATAAGCTACTTTAGTTTCTTTTGGGATTAAACAATAATTACAGTTTTCGAAGTAATATTATTGTGATAAACCCTTTGCCATCAATAAGCCAAGGCCAACCTATGTTGATTCGAGATGAGAAGCAAAGAGAAATGAAAAGCTGGTAGTTAGTTTTTGGCTGAATCAACTTCTTTAAATACGAAGGCATATAAACCAAATCATTATTTCGAGGGCAGGTTTGAGACGATTGAAGGAAAGGTTGAAGGAAGATATGAAAGGAATGATGGCATGAAATCAACTATATTTTGCAATTAGATCCGCCCATATAATTCATAAATGTTAAAAGCTACATGGTTTGCCTCCTAACTCCAAGTTCAAAGGGGGAAAAAGTTTGTTGCCAACATTCAATGGAGTAATCAAGAGTTATTCAATCATTTTTCAGCCTCAAGAATCATCGAGGTGCCTCACAGCACAGTGTCACTCCTCTAGGTTAGAGTAATGAACAACCTACTTAACTTATGAGCTCACTTTAGAGCATTCAATTTAGCAAAGGGGTTCTTCAGGAACACAATTTCAGGCAAATGAATATAATACCATTCCAATTTATGTCAGTTTGTATGCAAACATATTAGAACTAAGGTAATTTACATTTGCGATCATCGAACTTTTGTGTATTTATTTGCAGGACTAGCTTTTCTAAAAGTTAATTGTCAGGGCCTTTTAGTTATGGTGTAATGAGCTTTTGGGGGACATGTCACTATTGAAATTTTTATGTAATATCCAAAACTTTTCATATTTGCAAATCTAACCCCAATCCTTAAGAATTTACTTTGGAAAATTTTAAATTTGTACATGTGATATTCTGTTCATTAGTACTACTCAAAGCCCTCTTTAATATGGTATCAGAGCCATGAGACAAAAAATAATTAAGATTATTAAGATAATTAATACTTAATTAAATTAATTAACTGTGTTTAATACTTGAATCATCACCTAATTGCCTTACTCCTAATTATTTACATATTGTTCACTCACCAGAAGGAACCACTTCAGTGACAACTTAATTAAATAATTTTAGAGTTAAAAGCTGAATTAGCAAAAATTAAGGCTAAAGTCAAGGAGATCAAGAAGCAATTATCTGTAATCCATCCTTCTTTAATCAATGAAGTCAGACATAGTGGAAAATTGACTTTAAGTATTAGCACTTCATTTCCGCATAAATATCATTTTCAAAACCTAAAAAACAAAAATCCATGTCCTTTGCATGATATAAAAATTCAAAAAAAAGTAGGAGAAAAATTAGCTAAAAAATCATCTGAAAAGGTAGAGAAAGAAGAAGAGGAAAGAGTATAAGCAATACAATCTTGACGAACTACAGGACATGTTTAAGAAAGAACAAAATTAAGAAGAATTAAGCAAAATCATTGGCGCAATTATTGATAAACAAGACGTATTATCTGATGATAATGAAGAGGCAAATAATGTCCAATTAGAAGAAAAAAATATATCAGTAGATGAACCTAATTAAGCTAGAAGATCTTAATGTTGTACCTTTAGAAGAAATTAGAAGAACATTAGATAAAAAATATGGTAAAATGGTATTTGATGACGAGATTAATTAATGAGATTGGAGAATAACTTAACGTAGATGAAATCGAGCCCAATTTAGTTAACATTGTTGTTCCTAAACCTGAAGAATTTGGTGAACCGTTTGGAAGAAATATTCATCTTATGAGATCTAGATATATTCCAGCAGAATGAAGATTCAATTTTTCCTTTGGGTTTATCCCGAGAAAAACTATGACATTTGAAGAAATTGGCATTACCCCATTAGCCAAATAGGATATATGCTAAACATTGATGGAGCTCGTAATAGAGAAGAAATATTTGAGCATTGGAAAAGAGGAATGAATAGTATCTTAAATCTAAATATTTCATGAACTGTTGTAAATTTCCTAAATCATATTGAACATAGTTTTTCTGGAACTATAGCTGACTAGTTTGATTCATTAAATGAGGATGGTAAAAATGCATTAAGAATAATAGAAACACCATCTGCAATGTTCAAATATTTCTGCTAGGAAATCAAAACTAAAGTTATCAGAGCTAAACTTGATTCTGAAGAAAAAATAAAAGAATGGCAAAGAAATATTAATAACATAGAATTATGGGATACGAGATATCTGAAAAACTATATTGCTGAATTTTATCAATATTATTGCAAAATTGGGCAAAATGAAACTAATCTTGGTATGTTCTATAACAAATTGCCATATCTGATAAATTTCATTATTAATGAAAAATACATTGAATGGTTTGAAAGAGCAGATGTCATTGATGCCCTTGGTTCAAGAATATCTTATTTAAGAAAATGGGTTAATGATCAATGTCTTGATCTTCAAAGGCAAAAACAATAAATTAAGAAGCAATTTCTAGTTTGTTGGGATTCACCTCTCCAATTATGAAAGGAACCTGAAAGGAGAATTTTTTTTTTATAGGAAAGAGCTGTAATAAGCAAAGGGGAGAGAAGTATAGAAGAAAATATTATAACAAACCAAGCCCTAAAAAATGAAGATTATTCAGAGAAGCAGCTTATTGTCCTGCAAAAAAAAAAAAACAACTGCAAATGCTAGGTATGTAGAGAAGTAGGACATTATGCTAACGAGTGCAAAAATAGGAAGAATAATAAGCTTATTAAACTCTAGGTAGCTTAGATTACTTTGAGCTTACTGAGGAGCAGACACTAGACCTAACCCTAAATAATAACAAGGGAACTGTTGAAATTATACTAGAAAAGGAGTATAAAGAAAGTGATTACGAAGAAACCAGTCATATGATGGAAAGTTCCCCTTTTTACTCTTACATCATTGGCTTAATTAAGCGAAAACAAAATTACAGAGTTTGGCACGGTCGTGCCCCATGGCACAGGATACCCGCGCCAAATCTTTGTCCGTGATTTTGCTACTCTGCTTCTTGGCACGCTCCCGCTAAACCTGTGGCACACCCTTTTTGTAATAGCCCGACCCTAAATCATGTTTATTTATTTAATTAAGCCAT
>JACYFF010031955.1:56538409-56549288 GCA_017589665.1 Selenicereus undatus
AACAATTTAGGAACGCATGTACTGAGCTTCGGCTCACAGTTCGAAATGTTTTTCATGTTTTGTTTTAGGGAAATGCTCAGAGTATTGCCCTCATGCCATCAAATCAGCGGAAGAGAATAAGTGAAGTAGGGAAATCCAGATGGATCAAAAGTAATGTCGTATATGCATACTTTAATGTTGTATTTTGAATTCTTCTGTGGATGAAGATGTAGATTACATGGTGAATTATCTTACTATGGTTTATAAACCTTACATTGGTTAACACTTGATTGTGAATGGATGATCATGTGTGAATGTGCATGGTTGAGATTATGCTTAACTGTGTTATATATAGCACTCATGTTTCAAGCCTTGTCCTTTTGGACGACGGTAATGCCCCTATCATTGGATTCATCATATTACAATTGAGTGATTTATTAAGGAGAATATGAACAGTGAAACATGTTTAATTTGGGGCGTTACACTTTTGGATTTGGCATGCCCCGGGACCTCTTCCTCTTTTTTGAGTTGGGCTTGGCTTCCGTTTGGATTTTTCTCTCCTTTACCTTGTAAAACACAAAATTAAATTAATTAACTAATTTTAAAGATTATTTAGGAGAAAAAATATAATAATGAGTGTCAACATTTTGTCCAGTAAAATAAATACCCCCACACTTAGATTTTGCTCGTCCTAGTGTAACACATGAGGACATCACCTTTTGATAGGTGGTACGGTTGTATTTAGCGTATGCAACAAGCCCTTTAAACTCATCGGTTTTCCAAGTGGACGAATGAGGTCTCGTGAGGGTTTTCAAGTTAAATGCCCACAAAAATCATTTCAAAAACAAAGAAAATCTTTCTGGTTTTTTCAAAACATGAACATATATACAAATAATTGGGAAATTATGCACATGACTCAGACAATTGCGACACCCTAGCAACCAAGTCACCTAGCTATATAGAAATAGAATATACAGTCATAAGACATCCAAGTCAAAAGAAGCATCACCATCCCGACTAAATTTGGGAAGCATGGTTGTGTATTGAGGATTGAAGGAGAATTAAACATCCCCACCGAGTTGTGGTATTTGAAAGCAAGAGGGACTAGTTGATCTCAATAGGTAGAAGATTTGATTAAGACCCCTTTTTTATGGTTTTTCTTTTTTTTTTTTAAGTTTATGGGCTTGTTCCTCTGCCATCTCTTCGGGATTCAGTGCTACGGTTGGGATTTCCCAAGTGTGGGGAGGTCGTTCAACATGAATCAGTCTCCCACAACAAGGCGATCGAGTCCAAGCACTCATGCATTCTCATTTTTTATGGTTTTACTTTTTTTGAAAGTTTTTTTAGTTTTTTTTTCCAAAATGATCACAACCAACAATTATATACAAAAATTAAGTCTAAATCAAAAGCAAATCAAACGCCATCATCCCCGGTAATGGCGCCATTTTGTTGATAGATGTTTTCGGTGGTGAGTACGGGGTTTTGTCATTCACTGAGATGAAGGGAGGATTTTACCATCGACTTAGGTGCATGAGTGATTTCAATTTTTAGTTCGGTTAAACAAACTTAGCATGCAAATCTAATAACTCTTAAAAAAAAAACAATTTTCCAAAGCAATTAAACACTAATCCTAATCTAACTATTATCCCTAACACCTAAAAAACACGTAGCATGTAGGAAATGGGGGACCGGGCTCGACATAGCCCATCAACATAGCCAAATTTCACCTCAAAGATCACCCTAAGAAAATTCAACTTCTAAACTAAGCTATACTTAATAATAGCAAATGTAATGAAAAGATGAAAGAGAAGTTATCACATGTTCTCAAGCATTCTCGATTAAGAATAAGCGATCTCACTATCTCCAATGCCTTGATTAAGCTCAATACCCATGGTACCTCAAGTTGCACTACGTCAACTAACCTAATAGTTTGAATAGATGAATGAAGAAAAGGGGAAAATAACTAGAGGGACGTTTGAGTTTTGAGGGATCGATTTAGGGTTTCAATCCATTAGGATCCAAACTCACATTCTCCTACAACCCCAAGCATCAAACCCATATTTGGGGAGGATTGGTGATGCTAAAAAATTGAGTATTTGCAGAAATTTAAGAGAGAGAGAGTTAGATTAAGCAATCATAGAGAGAGAGAGCAAGAAATTTACCATTAAATCAATCTAAAGCTTAAACTTTTGCTTTCCATTAATGGAAAGGGAGAGAGAGAGTTCAACCCAAGCTAGGGCTATAGTAGAAAGCTGCTAAAAAGAAAATGAAGATGACCTAAAAATCCAAAAGTTCCCCTTTTACTCTTACGCCTTCACCTTAATTAAGCGAAAACAAAATTATAGAGTTTGACATGGTCATGCCCTATGGGACGGGGCACCCATGCCAAATCTCTGTCCGTGATTTTGCTACTTTGCTTCTTGGCACGCTCTCTTTGAACCTATGGCACGCCCTTCTGGATTTAGCACGCCCCTGGACCTCTTCCGCTTTTTGGGTTGGGCTTAGCTTCCATTTAGGTTTTTCTCTCATTTTACCCTACGAAACACAAAAGTAAATTAATTAACTAATTTTAAAGATTATTTAGAAGCAAAAATCTAACAATGAGTGTCAAAAATTATCCGGTTAAGAAATGAACAAAGATCAAAAGGGGGATAAGGGTCTTCATAAGCTAACGAAGGGCTTAAAGAAGAATGAGTTTTGAACCTACAAGACATAGTGTAGACTGAAGTATGAGTCTAGATAGAAAATTCATTGGGTACAAAACAAGAACTGTTAGTGAACCAATCTACGAAGATATGCTATGAAAATCCTAATAGCATTTATGTCCCAATAAATGTATGTTTAGAGGGATATAATAAATTTGAGTTTTGTGCCTATAGTGGTTGCTCTATCTGTTTTAGAAAAAAGGTCCTTATTTCCAGAATTCATGCGAAAGAAAGTTAGGAATCCTTTACAATTAAAGATAGCTAATAAGCCACAAAGAGGCCATGGGAGGGTTAACCATCGAAGTGGGAGGAGTCTAATGCATTATACCAGTTCTACGGGCTACTGATCAATCCTCTTATAATATGATTATTAGAAATAATTTTTAGAGATTATAATCTCTATACACATAGACTATAGACCAAATAATTTTTACAACTAATGGTCACTCTGCTCCTATTGAAAAATAAAGCAAGGCTTACACCCATCAGAAGCTTGAGTTTACACGCAATCAGCATGGTGAGAAGGTAATGTCTGCACAACTTGAGGTAGCACTAACAATCTTATTACTTGAGTTATCTATTAAAGAGAAGATTATTGAACAACAAAAGAAATTATGCAAAGAACTCTACTATGATAATCCTCTAAAATTTTAGGATAACGATTAGACATTTGCAAAGATTACTTTGTTAAATCCCAATACTATTATTCGAGCTAAACAAATGGTGTATACACACTAGGGCATTCAAGAATTTGATAAAAAAATCAAAGAACTTCTGGATGAAGGATTGATTAGGAACAACAAGAGTCCTCAAACTAGTCCCGCTTTTATGGTAAAAAATCATGCTGAAGAAAAAAGAGGAAAAGCTAGAATGGTAATCAATTACAAAAAGCATAATGATAATGTTGTCTTCGATGGTTATTGTATTTCTAACAAAACAGTCCCTTTCAATAGAATTCAAGAAGCCTCTTGGTTCTCGAAAATGGATTGCAAAAGCGGATACTGGAAGATAAGAATAGATGAAGAAAGCATTCCTTTAACTGCTTTTAGTGCCCCTCATGGACACTATGAGTGGATAATAATGCCATTTGGGCTTAAAAATGCACTTCAAATATACCAAAGAAGAATGAATAACATCTTCAAAGATCTTAATCATTGTTGTCTAGTTTACATTGATGTTATCCTCATCCTTTTCAAGACCATAGAACAACACAAAGATGATGTTGTAGCTATAACCCAAAGATTCATTCATCATGGTATTATGCTTGGTAAAAGCAAATGCATTTATGCTGAATAAGAAATCGAGTTCTTAGGCTTAGAAATAAAAACTGAACAAATCATCCTACGAAAGCATATTCTCGAGAAAATAGAAAATTTCCCTGAAAGGATTGAACATAAGAAGCAATTAGATTTTTTTTTTTGATGTCTTACCTATGCTTCAGATTTCATTAAAGATTTAACTAAATTGAGGAAATCATTGCAGTAGAAGTTCAAGAAATAAGTAAGTTGGACATGGACCCTTAGTGATTCAAAGATTATTCAAAACTTCAAAAAGATGTATAAAAATCTTCTAGTTTTTAATGTGCCTAATGAAGGGGAAGATTTAATTCTTGATAAAATTGCCAGCAATGAACACTGGAGTGCAGTACTCAAAATCAAAGGAGAAAAACTCTGCAAATATTGCAATAGGAGTTTTAATAAAGCAGAATGCAACTATCTCACGATTGAGGAAGAAATCCTTGCAATTATAATGGGAATTGAAAAGTTCTTAATCTTTTCATCCCCAAAACCTTTTCTTATTCAAACCGATTGCAAAGGAATACTTGGTTTTGTAAAAAGAATTTATCAAATATGCAAGGGCAATGGCGACTCCTGCGTTGGTAATTATGGCTTAACTAGTTTTCTTTCTCTGTTGAACATATACATGGATCGAAGAATTCACTGGCAGATAGTTTAATGCGTGAGGTTGCCAATGGTGATCATCATAGTAGAAATCCTGTCAAAAAAGGAGGAAATCCAAAATAAAATGCCATTACTACTAAAACAGTTTTCTTCTTTTAGTAAAATCTTTATGGATATTTTGGAATTCCACACAAAAAGTAGGTAATATTTTGATCTGTTGTCTTCTGCCTACCAAATAGCCCAAAGATTTAGCCTTTTAGAGTTACAAATTAATTATCTAAGATGTCCTTATGATATCCAAGAAAAAATGAGTTTTCATGTTTAAAAAAAATGGTTCAATGAGTGGTATGTAGCCTACATCAACTACTATCATAATTATTCCTATGATATTTGGAAATCTTGGAATACAACAATCTACTTTCTCGATAGATCTGGAGTTAGCGGTGTTAGTTTTTCAACAAATTCAATCTCCCCAAATGACCTCGTCGTGAAAGCCTGGGAATATAAAATGGTAGTTTACCTCATGAAAATCCTAGATATGAAGTACCCATTTTTCTCAAGATTAACTATATTTCAACAATGCATGTCTAGAAGGATCCATTGAATTCTCACATCTTCTGATGGTATAACAAAAATTCCATATAATAGATGCGTATATGTGGAAGTACATTGTGAACTAGTTGAGTATGAAAATGGAAAAGCCAAGCTTGTGCATTGTCTTGTTCAAATAGTTGATTTCGACAATCCTAATGATCGCGACAAGAATGGTTTCCAAAATGACAAGAGTTAGTTAGTGACCCTGCTTTAGCAAGAGCCATCGGTTTTTACAACATTTATCATTAGATGTGGGCATTAATTGAACAAGGAAGAACACTAATGCATTACGGGAATACTACTTTGACTTATGCTAATGAGTTTAGCAAATATATGAAGGTAGCAAAAGACGTTTTTGATTATCTCTTTGATGTTGAAGCTGGAAAATTTTTATCAGAAAAAGAAAAGAAATATTTTCATGAATTATTTCTGGATAATGATGGACTGGAAGACATTATTGGAGATGAAGACATGTAGAGTTTCAATATGGATGACTAGTCTTGTAAAGTGGTTGTACCATTATTGTGCTATCTTGTTCAGGGTCAGGTCAATAAATTAATGATGTCTACTGTAGCCATGTGCAAACAACTGTAGCCATGTGAAAATATCATTGTGTACCATAGCCTTTAGGACATCCTATGTACCCCTATCGCCTCTATAAAAGGACAAGCTGAGTGTTAAGAAGGGACACTGTCATTTTTGAGCATACTTGAGTAAAATAGAAGTCATAATTCTCCATTTCTCTATGAGCAAACATCTCTGATGATATTAGTAATTTAAGTCCCTCTCAATTCTTTCATTGTAATATTTCGACTTTCAAGCTTTCAATAAAAGAAGTTTCTTACTAGGAAACGTTATTCAATCGAACGTTATGTTTTAAATATTATAATTTCTTGATCAAAGTCTCAATATCCTTTAAATTATAAATTTTGATTAGTGACTATGGTCTGAGGTAGGAAACGAAACAAATCTGTACTATACTTGATTTAAGAAAGATATGGTTGAGACTAGTAATCTCTATAAATTGCAAGCTAGAAAAGTGCTAGGTCTAGCACCGACTAAATTCAAGTGACGGTCAAAATGCTCCAATTAAGTTTCATTATCTTGTTAAGCATGGTGGACCTATAATCACAACAAATATAACATTTATCATATAACTAGTAAATCGTAATAATTAGTACTAGTAAAGTCATTATAAGAAGTTAAGTTGATCAAAACAAGCATATTTCTTAAAAAGACCTTAAAAAATATTAAAATTACAAAAAGTACCCCATTTAGGCCAAAGTTGAAAAGTTCTATAAGTTTAGGGCCAAAATAATAATAAAAGGAACCACGAAGTCATTTCCCCCAAACCTAGATGGGCCAAAAGGTTCACTTTTCTAAAACCTGGACCAACAATTCATGCACCAAACCTGGAGGTACCAAAGTGTTAATTTTTTTGGTTTATATAATAATGGCCTCAATCATTCTTCATGTCTTCAATCTTCTGTTGCTGCACATCAAAATGTTTGCATGGTTGATACTGGTGCTATTGATCATATGTGCTACTACAAGAGTGGTTGAGCTTTTTATTACTCACTAAGCCTTATAATGTGGTTTTGCCTAATGGATAGTATTTAGTTGTAACACATTCAGGCGGTGTTGTAATCAACTAGACTTGATCAAATGGTCGAGGCTCCGCCCAACCCGTCCCAACTCAACCCATAAAAATACGGATAGGATCGGCTTTTTTTTTTTTACCTCCAACTCGTCTCAAACCTCAAATTAATGGGAATACAACTGCGTTGCGAGCCGAGGTTGAGTAGAGGTTTTCATCCTTTTAACTGACCTGTTGATTCTCCCTTTAAAAATAAAAATTATAAAAATTTAAAATTAAAACAAAAGTCCTTGCATTTCATTTGAGCTCATTTGACTTTTGCTTTCTCGCCTATTTTCAACCCACTCTCTTACTTCCTCTCTCCAGATCCAAGGAATTTTGCTCAAAAGGCCCTCAAAGTAAACTTGCTCAAAATTGGTCCAGTTAAGCCCACTTTTGTGGGTTAGGTTGGTTCGCCATCTAAAACCTAATTTAGGGCCAATCGTTTTTGTTTATGACATTAGCAAACATCCTAAGGTATTAATAAAAATATCTAGGCTAAATCAAGTTCTTAACGGAGATTCAGTTGACCAAATTCATTCTATGCATGTTAGCTCTATTCTAGCCCGTTTTGGAAATTGGTTTGGTTCTCCTACCAAGACCTTATTTAGAGCCAATATTTTTATTTGGGATGTTAGCCAACATCCTAGGGTATCCTACTATGCAAAGAAATCAAGGCCAAGTCAAGTTCTTCAAGGTGATTTAATTATCACAAATTGACAAATGCAGTTTTGGTCTCTTTTGATCCGGTCTTTGGGAATTAAGTTGAATTTATCCACTAATGGTAGGCTATGGATGAATGTGGTGATGCCAAAACAGGAGTAGATGGTTTCAAAAATTAAGTGAAGAAATTGGAGAAGATAATGGGATTGGTGTTTTGCAATGGGCAAATGAATCAAAGTCATTTAATGCTCGTTGTTGACGGATGATGATGGTGATGGAATCGTGAAAGGAAGGGGAAGCCAAGAAAGTGGAGGAGAAGAGACAAAATAAATGGGGGGCGAGGAAGTTAAGTGATGTGAAGACTTGAGTGGGATATGGGGAAGTTGGATGTTTTTTTTTTCCTTTTTTCAAATATAGGAGAGAAGAGATAGGCCTTGGCTTTATTTTTTGTTTGTAGTTTGAACTTAATGATAGAAAGAATTGAAGTTTTAAATTGATAACCTCAATTGCAAGGTTTATCGTCGAGTACAAGGAGTGTCATCCACTGGGAGTTGGGGTTCAAGTACCAAGGTTAACTTGAGTGTTTCAAGCTAGGCTAAGAGAAAAATGAATGAAAGGAATGAACTAAACTATTGAGGCAAACAGAAAGGACCTTGATTATAATTAAACTTGATATAACAAACTAATTAAATCAGATCCTCACCTTCCCAAGTTGTGCTACCATTCAAAGATAATTGATTGCACCATAAAAGCTTGTCCAAGCCCTCTTTCAAGGGCTGAGGGATAGTTTAGTTGCTCCAACCATCTATTTTCATTAGGTTAGCCCAATTAAATTGCCAGAGTAGCAACCCTAGATCAAGGTAGAACTTAGACTTTTTTCATTTCACTAATCTACCCAATTTATTCTCCAATTAATGTGGTTTTGGTGGCTAAACCTAAACTAAAACCTAGCACTAAAAACGTCCCAAAAAGCCTCCTCGAAATGAACTAGGAATCCCCCCTTCTATATTGGTTAAACCGATAAGGGGCACGAAAATGGGGTAGGTGGCCTCCATTGCTGGGTGGCCATGATAGCCGTTTCCTGAGTGACAAGTACCCGTTCTGGCCCTTCTTTCTTGGGTCCTTCACCTTCTGGCTCCTTCCTTGCTCCTTCTCGGCCCTTTCATGACACCTTCTCGATTGAAGTTATTACCTACAAAAGTTAAATAGAACAAGTGAAAATCCTAAAATTATATTATTTTGAGAGTTAAAATTAGAAGAGAGAGATGTGAAAAATGCGATAATTTGGTAGTGAACAAATATCCCCATAGCTATCTTTTGCTCATCCTCGAGCAAAACAAAAGAAAAACTAACTTAAGAACCTAACTCATTACGTAGGAATCACGGTTGCATTTAGCGTATGCAACAAGTCCTTTAAACCCCTTGGTATTCCTAACTGAATGAGTGAGGTCTTTTGAGGGTTTGCAGAACATAAACCCATAAAATCATTGAAATATTTTTGGCTTTTTTTCAAAAGAAAAACATATATACAAGGCAGAGGGGAGAATATGGGTGCGTCTAAATCGATTCTATCACCCCAATGCGTTAGCTATTAAGCCATATACAAGCAAATCATGCATTCAAGAATTACATAGGCTATATATGCACCCTGAACCACGTTTTTCACCCCATGCAACACAGTGACACGATTTGTACATCTTGGTGCTCCATGCAAAGTATTGACTCTTAATGCTAGGCTAAAATGGAGCAAAAAGGTCATTGCTATGCGGCGTATGACTCCCTTTTATTAGCTCTCATTTTTGTTCTTTTTTGTTCTTTTTTTATCGTTTTTCTTCTTATACTCCTTCACCTCGGGTGGATAGTTCTTGTCTTATGAGGCCTCGAAATTCTAGAGGAACAACTCAGTGCGTATTAGGCTTCTTTAGTAATCAGGGGTTTTATTTGGATGTACAAAAGACTTATTTAAGCCCAAATAGAGGTATTGGAGTTAAGCTCACTTTTACACTCTTGTTTTTCTTAGTTGTTTTCTTTTTGGTCATTTTGGTGACGAAGCCAGAAGTCAATTAACCAACGAGAATGTCCCCAAACCCAAATTTTATCAAGTAACGGCAAAAGTCAATGGTTAAGTGTACAAGGTACGCAGAAAATCACACATGCGAAATGGGGTTATTATGAAAAATGGGAAATTACATTGTAGATAAGTGCTCCATCAACCATATTTGACCTATATATAAGCTAGCAACCAAGCTATTAAGATCAAAAATCAATCACAAAGGCACAAGAGTCCCCTAAAGCCAAGAACAAAAAATATACAAAATTTAAAAAAATTCAAAAATTTTCATAAAAATATGCACAAAAGGGTATATGACTTCCCCACAATACCCCTGCACCTATCTTTTGCTCGTCCTCGAGCGTAATGAAAAAAAAAACTAACTTAAGAACCTAACTCACTTTCATAGGAATCACGATTGCATTTGACGTATGTAACAAACTATTAAAACCCCTTGGTGTCGAGTGAGATCTTGTGAGAGCTTGTAGAAGATATATCCACAAAATCTTTGCAATATTTTTGAAGTTTTTTCAAAAGCAAAACCTATATACAAGGCAAAGGGGAAAAGATGTACACATCTAAATCAATTCTATCACCCTAACAACTTAGCTACTAAGCCATATACAAGGAAACATGCATTCAAGAATCATATGGGCTATAAATGCACCCCGACCACCATTTTTCACCCCGCGCAACATATTGACACGATTCTTATACCTTGGTGCTCCATGCAAAGTGTATCAACTCTTAATGCTAGGTTAAAATCGAGCAAAAAGGTCATCTCCACTTGGCGTATGGCTCCCTTTTATTAGTTCTCATTTTTGTTCTCTTCTTTTTATTATTTTTTTTATCACTTTTCTCCTTATACTCCTTCGCTTGGGTGGGTAGTTCTTGGCTTATTATGCCTTGAACTCTCAGAGGAATAACTTAGTGTGTATTTGGGCTTCTTCCCTAGTTAAGGTTCTTGTTTAGATTGCAAAGCACTTATTTAAACGCAAATAGAGGTATCGGAGTTAAGCTCACTTTACACTCTTGCTTTTCTTATTATTTATACTTTTTCTCATTTTGGTGACAGTCGGAAGTAAATTAACCAATTATAATGTCCCCAAAGCCAAAATTCAACAATTAACACCAAAAGTCAATGGTCAAGTGTCAAGGCAGGCACAAAATCGTGCATGTGAAACGGGGTTATTATGAAAAATCAAAAATTCCATTGTAGATAAGTGTTCCATCATGCATATTTAAGCTATATACAAGCTAGCAACCAAGCTATTGAAGATAAAAAATCAGTCACAAAGGCACAAGTTGAGTTATTATATTCAAGTTTTGATGATAACAAATCCAAGTGTAA
>JACYFF010031955.1:56549298-56566184 GCA_017589665.1 Selenicereus undatus
CCCCCCCTCTTGTGGAAGTAGACTTATAAATCTAACAGCACAAAAGTCCTCAATGCCAAGAAGAAAAACTATACACAAATTGAAAAGTTTTCATAAAAATATGCACAAAAGGGTGTATGACTTCTCCATCCCTATACCTAAATCTTACAATGTCCTCATTGGGAGCCGATACATTTACACAAGCTAACAGGCTCCCCCAATTAACAACTAGAATACACATATATAGAAAACCGACACCACCAACAACAAATATATACAAATCCAACAATACCTCCAATAACAAAACACAAGTATGCATAAAAGAGACACGAAGGTGAACAAAGCCATCAATTGACTACACAACATCCCAACCTTTACCTCAATATTGATCACCAATAAAAACACAACCTAATAGCCATAACTAAACAAGAAGAAAAAAAGAAAATAAAAATAAGGGAGAAGAGTTAGAATGATTATACCAGGTCAGATGCTGATTGTACCCAAATTATGCATCTCTAAGATAGTGCTATGGAGGCTTGAGAAGCATCAACCACTCTTCCTCATCATTCAAGAGGTGAGTCTTCAACTTTGACATGGTCAATGCACCTAAGAGCTTATCATGTGTTTTTGCATGGATCTTAAAATGATGTGAATAAGAGAACACTAATAAGATCATAGCAAAGATAGTCAACGCCCTCTTAAACTTATCAAATGCCATAAAAAAATCAAAAGCATGATCAAAGAAAGTACTCCACATGATCTTCCTAGGTACGTCCTCTAGGTATGTACAATAAGGGTTAAAGGAGGGAAATATACCCGCTAATGTCACCTATGAACTCGTGAAATGCATGCAAATGAGAAGAGGTGGTAGGAAGCAAGAGGGATGAAATGGGGGCTAAATCAAGTGGCTCAGTGCAAATAGGGTTTATATGCTCAATGCTAGGAGTGACACCAATCACCACACCATCACCACACGAGTTCTCAAAGGGAGCTTCCTTAAGAAATGGCTCAATCAACATAGCTTCTTTTGACTAATCAAGCATATCATTCTTAACAAAGCTAGCATCACCCTTAGAAGACTCACCCATCTCTAACCCCATGCATTGAGCTAAAGGGAAGGGAAAAGCAAGTAAGGTCAAGTCACCAATGGTAGTGTCTTTAGGTGTGATAGACAAGGATGAAGCAACAAATGGTATAAAAATCAAGGCAGGATCAATCACTTCCTCTAGGCTGGTCAAAGGTACATGAACTATAAAATCAAGTTCTAGGGGAAGAGAAGACTCATAATCATCCTAAAGACTAACCTTAAGTGTAGGGGAAGATAGACTAGGGTCAGTCTCATGCAGTAGGTCACACTCCGTCATCTCACTAACAAAACACTCATGTCGCTCATTCACTGTCTCTGTTACGGCATTAAGTTTTGCATAACTTTCATCACAAAGATAATAAAACGGACAACAATTCACATCACGGTCAAAAGATTTGCAATAAAAGCACACAACATGAGCATAAGAGGAATGGTGATGAAATGAATTCCTAAATTGATATAAACATGGGGATTAAGCGTGCAAACCATAAGAAAAGGGGGATGGGCACACGAAAGACTCATTAGCACTCTCATGTTGCCATTGATACCAAGCTAAAGATTTAAATAATTCCCATACATTATCAACATTTAAGGAGCACATACCACCATAACACATGGACCTAAGTGTTGGTCGACTCTTATGTGTTATCCTCTTGAGTACAACATTGCATTTTTCCCATTGTTTGTATGTCAAGTGCACAAATTGAACATGATAATCATTTAATCTAGACAAATATTACCAAAAAGGTTCATGCTCAAATTGAGGTAAGTGAAAAATACCATTTTCATTTTCTTTTCAAAATTTGAGTTTTCTCACCCCTTTTTTTCTCAATTTTTTTTAAAGGCCTAGACTCGAATGCTCAAGTAAACCATAACATTGAAAAGTGCCAACTCCCCGGAAACGACACCAAAAACTTGATGGAAAGAATTAAATGTTTAAATTTATAGCCTCAAGTGCAAGGTTTATCACTGAGTACTTATGGTGTCATCACTGGGAGTTGGATTTCAATTGCCAAGGGTAACTCGAGTGTTTCAAGCTAGGCTAAGTGAAAAAGTAATGAAAGGAAAAGGAACTAAACTTCTAAGGCAAACAGAAAGGACCTTGATTATAATTGAACCCAAGATTAACCAACTACTCGAGTCAAACCCTCACCTTCCCAAGTTATGCTAGCATTTAAAAATGATTGATTACACTATTAAAGCTCGCCTAAGCCCTCTTTCAAGGGCCGACTACTAGTTCAATTGCTCTAACCACCTATTTTTATTGAGTTAGCCTAATTAAACTACAACAGTAGTAGTAACTATAGATCTAGGTAAAACTTGGGCAGTTTTCATGCCTAAAGGGTAGTTGTCCTCTCTACCCACGCTAAACAATCAACCTCATCTTTCAGCATAAGTCAATTGCCTTAAAATACTGATGAAAACTCTCTCAAGCATTTCATCAAACACTTGGTGGGAATGAGAGAAAACCCTAAATGCAAACATAAACAAGGTAGGCTAAGGTTTAAACAAGACCAACTAGCTATCTTAAGGGCTAATCACAATCAAAGGTCATAACTTTAATCACGACAAAACATCAAAAAGAAAATCAAAGCAAAGAATTAACAAAGTGGCAAAGAAAACAAGAAGCACGAAATTAAAGAGAGAGAAGAGAAACCTAGTCTTCCATAGTGAAATACACAATTTTCTCTATAATATACACTAATCTACCTAATTTATTCTCCCCCTAATTAGGTTTTGGTGGCTAAACCTAAACTAAAACCTAACCCCCAAAACCTCCCAAAAAGCCTCCCCGAAATAAACCAAGAAGCCCCCCATTTATATTGGTTAAATCGATGACGGGCACAAAATTAGGGTGGCTGGATGGTGGCCTCCACTATATGGTGGCCACGATAGCCATCGCCTGGGTGATAGGCACCCGTTGTTGCTCTTCTTTCTTAGATCCTTTACCTTCTTGCTCACTTCCTTGCTCCTCCTTGGCCATTTTGCGGCACTGGCTCCATTGAACTTATTGCATACAAAAGCTACATAAAACAAGTGAAATTCCTAAAATCAAATTATTTTACAAGTTTTAAAATTAGGTGAGACAGGCATGAAAAACGCAACAATTTAGTACTGAACACTCCATTTCTCGACCCATTTTTTCATTTTCCACCACTTTCTTCATTTTTTTTTATTTTTTATGCAAAATGAATAAAATACAAATAATAATTCTAAAACCATAATTATTTTGAGCGAAATTCATATATCCAGGAATATAAAATTGTATGATTTTTTGGTTAAACAAGTACCTTTGTACCTAGATTTTACTCATTCCAAAGTCAATTAAAACAAAAATCCTAGAAAAAATGGCAAAAAAATGAAAATAAAAATCTTAACTCACTTTCATAAGAATCACTATTGCATTTAGCGTATGCAACCATCCCTTCAAATTCCTAGGTTCCCCTCAGTGGACGAGTAAGGTCTCGTGAATGTTTGCATAAGATGTACCCAGAAAATCTTTAAAAGGAAAGAGAAAAGAAGAGAACAGAAAAAAAAATTTGTTTGGTTTTTTTTTTCCTTTCTTCCCACAAATGTACAAGGGGACACAATATAAAAAATGCAACTAGACATATCATTTATATAACCAACATATTAGCTTGTATATAAAAAAGGAGTACTGTTCAAGACTCCAGGTCCTGATGGATGACATCCACATTTAGAACTTTCATCCACAAATCAACAGAACAATGTATCAATCCTACTGCACGTTGTGTAAGTGTACCATCACTCTAGAAGTTAGGCTAGCTAGAGTTTGACTCAATCCCACTTGACATAATACAAACTACTTTATTGACTCACTGCCATGGGAAGCAAGCTTTCCCAGTAGTAGTATTACATGAAAGGGCAGTACCCAATAGCACATGCCTCAAAAGGATACTTGTCTTTCCCAACTGTATAACTCCTTTTTTTTTACTCTCCATAGTTTTCTCTCTCTTTTTTTTTTTAAACAAAGGTGAATTAAAAGAAAAAACAAAAGTAATTATACAAAGACAAGTAGGACAATCAACTATGGAAGTCTAAGATCCCAAGATAATAGTGATATACACAGTAAGGATGGGACTTATAGTTATAATAGAATAATGGGGTTGGAACTGGGGCACAGAATGTCACACATAGATTAAGTTTTTGTCATGTACCATCTACCTATATACAACCTAATACTAATTTAAAAGGGCAAGTTAGTCAAAATAGCACAATTCCCTAAGCCAAACTAAATTAGAACAAACGAAAAAAGGAAGAAATATTTTTGGTATTTTTAATTTTTTGTCTAAAAATGTAATAATAAAAAATCTACAAAGGCCCTCGCCCCTACACCTAAACAATGTAATGTCTCTATTGCATGTAGAAGTATAAGAATAAAAAACATAGAATAAAAAACAAAGAAAAGAAAATAAGAGAAAATGTATAAACCAAAATAACATTTTATACAAAGGAACTATTGAAATGGCTTTAACCTTTGTCCATTCACCTTGAAATGCATACCACTTGTGGGATCTTGTATCTCTATAGCACCATGTGAAAACATAGAAATAATAAAAGGAATAGCATAGTGAGATCTCAACTTACCTAGAAAAACATGCAGTATGTAGTCATAAAGCAACACCTTCTGAACTGGGAAGAACTCTTTCTAATGAATATGTCTATCATGAAACAATTTTGCTTTCTCCATAGGCATCCTAGAGTTCTTGTTAGGATCGTATAGGAATTGGATGGAAATAACAAAGAATCACAAAATACGATCATAAAGACCAAACACAAATTAACACCAAGATTTACGTGGAAAACCCAATGTGGGAAAACCCATGGATGACGATGAGCATGTTACGTTAAAATTACCACAATTGCATGGTGTAGTTGTAGCTAACAACTAACAAGTACGGGTCGTATTCCACAACGAGTTGTGCTTTCAAGTACCAAAGCTAACTCAAGCGTACCCATCTAGGATGGATAAAGGGTAAGAGGAAGGACTAAACTACTAAAGCGAGCAAACAAAAAGGGACTTTGATTATGATTGAACTTAAGACAGACCAACTAATCAAGTCAAACTTTCATCTTCCCAAGTTATGCTATTATTCAAGGATGATCAGTTGTGTTATTAAAGACTACCTAATCCCTCTCTCAAGGGTCATAGGCTAGTCTAATTGTTCTAACCACCTATTTTTATGGGATTAGCTCAATTTAATTACAAGATTGACAACCCTTGACCTAGCTAGCTAGTGACCGAGACTATTTTCATCTCACAATCCCAGCTATTCACTCTACCCACACTAGATAATCAACATCACCTTTTAGCATAAGTCAATTGCCCTAAAATATGGATGAAAGCACTTTCAAGCATTTCATGGAACATGTGATGGGCGTGAGAGAAAACACTAAATTCTAGCATAACAAGAGCGGTAAAGGTCTAGAATAAGATCAATTAGCCATTAAGTGGCCATCGTAATCAAATATCACAACTTTAATCACAACTAAACATTTTAAAGAAAATCAAAGTAAGGATTAACAAACTAGTGACAAAACACTAAACATGAAACTAAAGAGAAGTGAAGAAGAGAAACTTAGCCATGAATTGCAAAATCCAAAGTCCTGTACAAAATATACACTAATCTTGTCTAAATTATTCTCCACCCAATGGGGTTTGGAGGTGGCTGATAAAGCCCTAAAAACGGCTCCCCAAAAACCTAGAAAAAAAAACTTCCCCCTATTAACTCCAAAAACCTCTTAAATATCACGAAGCTAGGAGATGCATGATTGTGCTTCGCCGCATGGGCACCCGTGCACAGGAGGCACGGTTAGGTGCACGGCCATGCGCTGCTCGTGCACAACTTTGGTAAGTAGGATTTCCTGCAGCACTGTCTTGCTTTAGCGCACGACTAACCGTTCACTTCCTTGGGCTCTTTAATCTTGCTCTTTTAGCCCTCTAAACTTCATTAGATCTCTTTCCTTGCTTGGAAAACATCCCCTTGGCCTTCCTTCTCATCAACTCTTGTGAATTTCTCGTTTTCTTTGCAATAGCCCCTAAAAATAAGAAAACCACTTATATAAGCACAATATGTAATAAAGGAAGCACATTTGACCCTTTCTCATCAAAATACATCATAAAAATAAACGAAAATGGGGTCAACTAAGAAGCTAGATTAGGTCAAAATAGAGGTTTATCCAAGCAAAATTCACTATAGAGGTGGGAGAGTATAGAATTGATCTCAGAGTGATTTGCTCTAAGGAGAGACCAATTAGTAATTACAATTCACACTAGAACACTCTCTCAAAAGGCTAATATACCGGAAGTGCGGAGCAAGAAAGCTCAACAATTGTGTTTGTGTATTGCTGTGTATTGATAATGATAGAGGCTCCAGGCGTGCCCGTAATAAAGGGACCAAGTAGACAGAAACGAGAAAACCCTAGCCGTCATGATATTTGGGCCATAAACCCAACAAATGAGGAAACCCTAGCCATCATGATATTTGGGTCATAAACCCAACAATCTCCACCTTGGACCAAATTCACCAATTCTAGGACAATCACATCGCTAAAGGATCCCAAAGGGTAGTGCTGCGCAGGGCGGACCCCGAAGGGTAATTAGCAACACTGAATACCAACTAAGTCCAGACAGTGCTGGAACTTAGCAACAGGGAGCAACTTGGTGAGCATATTTGCAGAGTTATCTGTTGTTTGTACTTTCTTTATAACATTATCTCCTGTAGCAATAGTATCTTTGATATAATGGTACTTGATACTAATATGTTTGGTATTGGAGTGATAGGCATCCTTCTAGGTGAGATGGATAGCACTTTGACTATCTAAAAACACTGTAGTGACACCTTGTGGAACACCAAGCTCTACAATAAGGCCTTTCAACCATGTAGCTTCCTTCACTCCCCTAGTTGTAGCAGTATAGTCTACTTCAGGAGTGGACAAAGCTGTAATAGGCTATAGAGATGCTTTCTAAGAGATAACACCCGCACATAGAGTGGAGATGTACCCAGAAGTAGAATGCCTATGATCAAGATCTCCACCATAATCAGAGTCAATGAATCCTGCAACATCATAGGTTGTAATCTTGGACTTGTCAAACAATATACACTTATCGAGAGAACCCTTCACATTGCGAAGGATCCATTTCAAAGCTTTCCAATGATCCTTACTAGGATAATGCATATAATGGCTCACCCCGTTAACTACATAGTCTAAATCCAATCTAATGCGGACCAGAGCATACAGGAGGCTCCCAACTGCACTAGAATAAGGAATATGAGACATCTTTTTTGTTTCATCTTCAGATGCGGCACAGGACTTGGTGATGGTTTGAAATGAGCAGTTGGAGGAGTTGTCACTAGTTTGCAGTTACTCATATTGAACCTATTAAGGACTTTTTCAAAGTACTTCCTCTAAGATAGGTAGAGCTTATTAACCTTTCGATCTCTATGAATCTCCACATCAGGTATCTTCTTAGCTGCCCTAAGATCCTTCATCTTAAACTCATTGCTAAGTTGAGATTTCAACTTGCTGATCAAGGACTTGTCCTTGGAGGCAATGAGCATGTCATCCACATATAGTAGGAGATAAATAAAGGAATCTCCAAATTCTTAAAAATATGCATAATTGTTACAGTGAAAAAATATATAGCCTTGTCCTATCATGAATGCATCAAACTATTTATACCATTATCGTGGAACTTATTTCAGGCCAAATAGAGACTTCTTTAAGCAGTAGACATAATTTTCCTTTCCAGGAACTATAAAACCCTTAGGTTTTTTCACTCATGTCTCTTCCTCCAATTCCCCATGAAGGAATGCAGTTTTCATATCAAGTTGCTCCAATTCTAGATCAAATAGAGCGATAAATGTAAGCAACCCTCTAATGGACGTATGACGTAATATAGGAGAGAAAACTTCATTGAAGTCAATACCTTCCTTCTGGTTGTAGCCTCGGATAATCATTCATGCCTTCCATCTTGCAGCTTCAACCTCGGGAATACCTTCTTTTCTTTTGTAAACCTATTTGGCTGTCAAGGCACGATGACCCTTTGGTAAGTCACACAACTCCCAAGTCTCATTCTTATGCAAGCTTTCCATCTCTTCTTGCATTGCCATAAGCCAGTTTGATGAGTTAGGATAGGAGTTTGCTTTAGAGTTGGTAGAAGGTTCAATACCTTCAGGTATCTCCTGTGCAACAGCTAAGGCATATGCTATTAGTCCATGTTCATTATTAGTGGAATAGTGTGCAGGCTTTTTGATGGTTCTTTGGGGACTGTCGCAAGTAATGGAGTAGTTATCTGAAGTTTGCTGCTCTTCAGAACTTGGGATGTCATGGCTGTCAGAGTTGGTTTCTTCAGTATGGTCCTTACTACTAGAATGAGGTAATATATCTCCACCTTAAGGAGCATTTGAAGGAATCTCTAGTTCCACCTTCTTGTTGTCATCCTGTTGATCAAATGTAGGGATAACAAACTCTTTTCTAGGAAAGAACATATCAGTTTCACTAAAGGTAATATCCCAACTTTGAATGACCTTTTTGGAGTCAGTAGATCAAAGCCAATATCCCTTAGATTCAGATGCATAGCCTAGAAGCATGCATTTATCAGCCTTGGGAGCTAGTTTCCCATTGTTGACATATGCAAAAATAGAACATCGAAAAACTCACAAAAAAATGTAGTCAACAGCATTACCTAACTAGACTTATTTTGGGAATTTTGAATTCAATAGAGGAGTGTGGCGACCAGTTCACCAGATAGCATGCCGTAGAAACAGCGTATCCCAAACATCTCTGCGATCCCACAAATTAGCGTTGGAGCGCATATAGAACGCTCTCTCAAGTAGAGTTCTATTAATGCGTTATGCAACCCCATTCTACTGGGGTTTCCCAATCAAGGTCTTATGTCTAGCGATTCCTTGAGTAGTGCAGAACTCATTAAACTCTTACTTACAAAAGTCAGGACCATTGTCAGTCCTGAGCTTCTTTATCTTCCTCCCAATATGGTTTTCAACGAGCGCTTTGAAATTTTTAAACATAAGCAAGGCCTCGTTCTTCTGCCTCAACAAATAAACCAAGACCTTTCTAGAGAAGTCATTTCCAAAGATCAACATGTAACGTTTTGCTCTAAAAGAAGAAACTCTAGAAGGACCTCACAAATCACAATGAATATAATCAAGGGTACCTTTAGTACGTTGTGCGGCTATAGAAAAACTAACCTTATTTTGTTTTCCAAGCACACAATGATCACAGAAATCAAGCTTGTCCATACCTTTGCTGACTAGTAGACCTCGCTTGCTTAGAATTCTCGTTCCTTTATCCCTGATGAGCATGCCATAGTCGAGTATGGTCTTCGACATATGAGGTGGTAGTGACTGCAGCAGAATCTATCACTATAGACGCTTGGAGAATGTAAAGACTTCCCCCTCTTTCTGATTTCATGAGAACCAAGGCACCCTTGGAGATCTTTAAAACTCCACCTTCAGCGAAATACTTGCACCCATTGGATTCAAGGGTGCCAAGTGAGATGAGATTATGCGTCAGGTTAGGAATGTGATAAACTTTAGAAAGAGTCCTCACTATGCCATTGTGAGTCTTGATTCAAACAGTGCCAATCCCAACAACATTGCATTGGGCATCATTGCCTATGAGTACAACACCAACATCTAGTGCCTGATATGTAGAAAACCAGTCCCTGTTGGGACACTATACTAGGTACAACCTGAATTAAGAACCCACACAGTAGCACCTCGTTATCCATGATAGTGACAAGTAGAACAGCATCATGTAGCCCTGAGTCTATAATTGAGGCTTTTGCAGGCTGATTATTGTTATCTTCTCTTTCCTTCTTGTTATTCAGTTTGTAGCATTCAGCTACTGAATGTCCTGGCTTTCTATAGTATTTGCAAAGCTTGTTGGATTTATATGCCCGGGACTCTAATATGGTATTTCTCCTATTTGCGCCCTCCTTTTCAAAGGCTCCCCCTCTCACTGACAAGCCTTCAAATTTGTCATCAGAATGCACTTCAAGATCAAAATTTTCTGTTCACAACAGGTTAGCCTTGTCATCATCAAAAGACAAAGTTTCGTTATTGTTGTATAGCATAATTTCCTTAAAGTGCTTATAGGAAAGAGCCAATGGGACAACCAATAGTATTACTTTATCCTCATCCTAAAGTTCACATCTAGACTTTTAAGAGCAATAATAATAGAATTGATTCCGTTAAGATGATTCTCAATAGGAGTACCTTTAGCCATAGAGAATGTGTAAAGATGTTCCTTCAGATATATCTTGTTAGCTAGGCCTTTGGTCATGTATAAGGACTCTAATTTGAGCCAGAGCGCTACAGTGGTAGTCGTATCCAGAACTTCACGGAGAACATGAGTTATAAAGCACAGTTGAATCATCGAGAGGGCCTTTTCATTGAGCTTCTCTTGTTATTCGTCTATCATGCTTGAAGGTTTCTTCACTGTTCCAGTGATAGCCTTCTTTAACCCGTTCTGGGTAAGAACTGCCATCATCTGGATTTTCTAAATGTTGAAACTCATTTTTCTATCGAATTTAGGTACATCGAATGTTGTGGCTGATGCCATCCTATAACCAACGCTTTGATACCACTTGTTAGGATCATTTAGGAATTGGATGGAAATAACAAAGAATCACAAAATACGATAATAGATAACAAACACAAATCAACACTAAGATTTCTGTGGAAAACCCAATGTGGGAAAAACCACAGACAATGATGAGCAAAATCCACTATAGAAATAGGAGAGTACAGAATTGATCTCAGAGTGATTTGCTCTAAGGAGAGATCAATTAGTGATTAGAATTCACTTTAGAACACTCTCTCACAAGGCGAGAATAGCGGAACAAGAAAGCTGAACAATTGTGTTTGCGCATTACTGTGTGTTGATAATGATGGAGGCTCGAGGCATGTCCCTAATAAAGGGATTGAGCACATAATTACAAGGAAACCCTACCCATCATGATATTTGGACCATAACCCAACAAATGAGGAAACCTTAGGTGTCATGCTATTTAGGCCTTAAACCCAATAGTTCTCATAGGCCTTAGCTCTAATTTCTTCCAACTCACTCAACTGTGAATTCCTCTCTACCCCAGTTGTGTCTAAGTCAAGGTTCAAAGTCTTTAAGCCCACATAGCCCAATGATCAAATTCTACAGGAAGATAAAAAGGCTTACCAAAGATAACCCTGAAAGGTGACATACTTAAAGGGGTCTCAAAAGCAGTTCTATGGGTCCATAGAGCTCTAATGAGCTTAGATGCCTAATCCGTACGGTTCATATTCATAGTCTTCTTTAAGATCTATTTAATATGCCTATTAAAAATCTCCATATGGCCACTAGTTTAGGATGATAGGTGGTGACTTAACAGTGAATGATGGAGTACTTTTTCAATAATGCATTAAATAATTATTATCAAAATGAGTACTCTGGTCACCAATGATAGCCCTAGATATACCATACCTGGAGAAAATATTTTCCCTAAGGAATTTGACAATGACTCTAGCTTTAGTTGTCTTGATTAGCATAGCCTCCACCCACTTAGAGACATAGTATGCATCAAGGAGAATATACTCATTCCCAAAATAAGATGAAATAGTCCATAAAAAGAATCTCCCCTAACATCAAAGATCTCGACAACGATTACCAGGCTAAGGGGCATAATATCTTTCCTACTGATTTTCCTAAATTGTTGACACCTAGGGCAATTGTTACAATACAAATGAGCATCATGGAATAAGGTGGGCCAAGAGAAACCACATTGAAGGACTTAGGTAGCTGTTTTCTTTCCACTAAAGTGCCTCCCACAAGCTTGGTTGTGACAAAAAGAAAGGACACTATTTATCTCATTCTCAAGGATACACCTCCTAAAAATCTTATCAAAGCAATATTTAAACAAGCAAAAGTCATCCCAATAGAAAAATTTCACTGGATAAAATCAGTCCTTGTTACGCTTACTCCAACTAAGGGACATCTCACTAGTCACTGAGTAGTTGACAATATCAGCATATCATGGTTCGTATTGAACCATAAGTAGCTGCTTATAAGGGAAACACTCAGAAATAGTGGATTCGCTCTCTTTTTGCACTATGATATGAGATAGTTGGCCAACAATGAGGTTTTTAGAAACTTTTCTATCTCGAATCTCACAATCAAACTCCAACAAAAGAAAAATCCATCTAAGCAATCTAGGTTTTGCATCCATCTTAGAGAAGAGATGCTTAAGAGCAGAATGGTTAGTATGGACAATCACATGATATCCAATTAAGTAAGGTCAAAAAATTTTAATTCCAAAAATAGTTGCCACAAACTCCTTTTTGGTCAGAGTGTAGTTCAACTAGGCCTCATTCAAGGTATACCCCGCATAACATATGACATGAGGTTTTCTATGTACATGTTGTCGTAAGACAACCCCTACAGCATAGTCAAAAGCATCACATCAGCTCAAATAGATTACCCTAGATAAGAGTGTGTAGAATAGGTGCATAAGTCATTGCCTCCCTTAGCCTATTAAATACCTTTAAGCCGTCCTTAGAGATTAGAAAAGGCACATCTTTAGCTAAAAGGTTGGAAACGGCTCAACAATTTTACCGAAATCCTGGATAAATTGTTTGTAAAACTCTGCACGCCCTAAAAAGGGCGTAGTATCTTTCGCACAAGTGGGGGAGGAGGTTAGCAATCAAATCAATTTTTACTTTATCAACTTTAATCCCATCATATGAAAGTACATGCCTGAAGACAATTCCTTTTCTTTACCATAAAATGGTATTTTCCATAGTTTAGCATCAAATTCTTTTCCCTATATCATTGCAATGTTTTTTTAATATTGGCTAAATAGTCACCAAATAAGGAACCAAACATAGAAAAATCATCCATGAGCACCTCAATGCAATGTTTAATCATGTCAGAAAATATTGAAGTCATGCAATGCTGAAAAGTGGCATAGAGCATCACAAAGACCAAATGACATCCTCCTAAAGGCAAAAGTACCAATCGAAAATTTGAAAGTTGTCTTATCTTGGTCCTCATGTGCTATGGAGATTTGTGTATAGCCAGAATATTCATCTAAAAACAATAGTAACCATGTCCAGTTAACCTCTTGAGCATCTGGTCCATAAAAGGAAAGGGGAAGTGGCCTTTTCTAGTTATTGCATTCAGTTTCCTATAGTCAATACAAACTTGCCATCCGGACTGGACTCTGGTGGGAACTAATTCATTCTTTTCATTTGCAACCACCGTAATACCCTTTTTCAGATGAGCAACTTCAATTGCACTGACCCACTCACTATTAGAAATGGGAATAGATTGTTCTCTAATCTAACCAAGTAACAACCTCTTTTTTGATGGAGAATAAGCAAGAAAAAGGAAACAAACTAGAACAAGCAATCAAGCCGCCTAGGTAAGTCTGATTGATCTGAACTGAAGCTAACAAGGATACCAGAAGAACCAAGATAAACTGAGCTCAATCATGGATACGGGCACAACACCAAGATGAATTCAGGGCCCTTGGTGTTAATATGGATACAATCATACCACCAGATCATCAGCCAAGACTCACTAGAACACCACCTGTAATGGCCACTTAACATGATAGCTCGGGAGAGTTTGAGAGGAAAGGAGCTATGCTCAACGTCATTTAATCAACAACTATTCAGTACAATACAAGATTAGGCCCTTTGTACTCAGCCTAGCTTACTCTCTCAATAGCTAAAACTAAAACATAAGCAAACTAAAAACAAGAAACAATTTCAAACTAAAAACAGCCTAAAACAGCATCTATAGTTGATCTTTGACACCTAATTACTTTTTTAATCTCCATTATTGAGGTTTCAAGCCCTTGGAGCATCCAAGTACTGCTAATGATGGTCTTAGGGAGAAAATTAAGCTACTGATGGGGTCATTAGCTCGAGCAGTCAGCAAGTACAGCAGCTAGACATCCATTGGATCAAAGGGAATTTCCTTTGATTTTGTGTTGGTTAAAAGCTAATGCAATATGATCTGAATGAGCTGCTTTATGGACTTTCTTGATAATATTTTTGATGCCTTTTCAAGCCCTTAAATGTATCTAAGCTTGCTGCAATCATGGAGTCAAAGTTGACTTTCCAAAATGCTACCCGACTGGATTGGAAACTGGGAAAAGGGTTGCTTTTGGTTGGCTATTCTAGTGTAAAAAAGGGAGCAAAAGGTAGGTAACCTGTACCATTTATTATCTACTAATTAAGCTAGCAAATGAGCAAAGTTACTCCCTAAAAAGACTTGTTGTTTATTGAACCAAATGGCATAATTTGGACTGGCTGGGCATGCTGGATAGAACACTGAGATCTGGATCCATGTTTCATAACTTTGAGGTCCAAGGCTTGAACACTCTGGCTTGAATTGGCTCCAATGGAGGCATCCCCATCATTTTTGATAACTTCTTGTTGGGTAGTGGGGATGTCTTTGATGGTCTCTACAAAGTTTAGCATTCTCTATAAGATGAATTCTATGTTGCACAATAGAGGGACTAATTCCTTTTATGCCACCAAAAGTCCACCGTATGGCCTCTTAGTTTTCCCTAATGTAATGTTTGTTGGGTGTAATATAACGATGTAATGTAATCAACTTTGTAATACAATGATGAGTACTTAGATTGTTGTAATTATAATTACAAGATTGTTCTTTATTATAAAAATATCATACAATCAGACAAGATAATGAAACTACAATTACAAACTTATTTGCATTACAAGTTTGATTACATCTAAACAAACATTCTATAAGTACTGTCAATAATTTACCCTATTTGGTCCTTATTTAGATAAGATGCAACAATCACCAGAAAATCTCATTAGCATTCAAAAAGGCATACTTCAGGGAATCAGGTAAAGGTTTCAACTCTAATGTGGGATAGGAAGCATGTGTAACAAAACAAGGGGGTTTAGAAGAACTAAGGGAAAGGGAGTCAATCATCATAAAGATCATTTCAAAGAAAAAATCAGCACATAAGTCATCATGAATACACATCTAGCCAATTAACATCGTGACTCTAAAAAAAAATAGCAAGTTGTCTTTGCATATTGAAAATATTCAAATCAACAGTCATGTTTTCAAAAGACAACTTCATCATACCATGCATACAATTGGTAAAACCATTTGAAGTAGTTAGGAAAGGTCGACTAAGAATGATAGGTATTTAGGCATCAGGGTTAGCAACAAACTTAGTTTTCAAAACAACGAAATCCATAGGAACTATTAACTCACCCACTTTAATCAAAGCATCATCAACTACACCATTAAGGGTTTTAGTTTAGCGGTTAGCCAATTGAAAAATCATTCTAGTGGGTTTTAACTATCCCAATCCCAGCTAATCCAACAATGCTCTATAGATGGTGTGGTCTTCTATAACTATGGAAATGGTAGCGCAACTAGGGTCTTTATACTTAGCTAGGATTTGGTGTGGGATAATGGAGCTCACATTAGAGGCTTAGAAAGCCTTCTCAGGGACATTTGTCACTCTCTTAGTGGTGCATAACTCTTTCAAGAACTTGACATAGGGAGGCATTTGCTGGATAACATCTAGAAGGGAGACAATGATTTTAACTTGAGATAAGGTCTCTCTAATCTTATCAACATGGATTTGGCCCTTCTTATTATTCCGTCTATTCGAAAAGGGTGCAATGGGTTTTTAAGCTTGCTTAACAGCCGAAGGCTGAGATGTGTCATCTCCCTTCTTAGTATCTTCTCCCTTCATCTCCTTGGTGTCAACTAAGTTAGTAGGGTAAGAAGGGGAAGAGTTAATTGGGATACCATTAGTAGCATCCCTAGAAGAAGAATCATTCTCAAGGAGATATGATGGAGACAGAGATAGAGAAAGCTGAATATGTACATCTATAAGGTCTTCCAAGTTATAGTCAATTAAACAAAACTAAGTTAGTAGGGCAAGAAGGGGAAGAGTTAATTGGGGTACCATTACTAGCATCCCTAGAAGAAGAATCATTCTCATGGAGATATGATGGAGACAGAGATAGAGAAAGCTGAATATGTACATCTGCAAAGTCCTCCGAGTTATGATCAATTAAACAACTAACCTAACTGAAGTTATCGTGTTACTACTTTTCACATTATCCTGGACTGATGAGCGCATCGAGGATGGACTTACATTCGGGTTAGGTTATGTTTAACTAGGAAATGCTCCTTTTTCCCTTTTGAATATGAGCAATTGAGATAACTATTTTGTCATTGTCCTCATTACCTTCTCTAAGCCATTCTGTGATCTCTCTAGAATGTTAAATCATTTATCAATTTCATCATATCTAGAAGGTGATTATGTATAGGTAACTAGGGGAGATGGTAGCCTAGGTGCCCGTTAGTAGCCTTGGTAACCTTGGATAGAGATGTTTCTAGGAAACATTCCGGTTTATGTGCTAGGACCTCCTATGTTTTGACCTTAACTCCAAGAAAAATTTCGGTGATTTTGCCACCCTGAATTGTGACTTGGTGCAAAAGGGTGATTTCTTGCCCTTTGATAGGCCATGTTCACTTGTCAGTTCCAGTTGATAATTGGTGAGCATAGTAGGGGCAGCCAGTCAAAACATGGTATAGGGATTAATAGCAAGAACATGTCGTAGAAGCACTTTAAAAGACCTAAGGTTGCTGAATAGTCAACCCCTTTAACTAGTTAGCTAAAGCTACAGACCTAGACTCTATATGGCTCAAGTCTAACACTACTTGCATACCCCCTCAGCACTGGTGATTCTAGAACTCATACTATCATCTCCAGTGGTCTACCACTATATTG
>JACYFF010031955.1:56575686-56604625 GCA_017589665.1 Selenicereus undatus
GAAAAGGCCTTGATAGTGACAAATGGGAGAGTGGTTTTGGCCTTTTCTAAAATAGGTTGCTGATACGGGTTTAAGGCTCGCTGATGTATAACTTGATTCAAGATAACAACGAGTACACTAGATTTTTTTAATAAATACATTTGATACATTCTGAATTGAGTAAATAACAGAGGTTTGAGGCCAAGAGAGATATATCTTGGTCCAAAATAACATAAACTACAGTAACTTGGTCTGATAAATATGGTTTCTGAGTCAAAAATTCTCCCCACTTCCCAAATTTCATTCACAAGTTCACTAAATACAGTTTTTCACCCCAAATAGATTATTGATCCCAATGAAAGCTATTAAACTTCTTAAACTTGGTACATTCTTTGTAATATCCATAAGTGATTCAAAACTTATAATTAAGCTCCCAAATTGCATACTTGTCTTCTTCTTTCTCATTAATCAAGCTAAAAGCTCCATGAAAGTCCATGAATATTGATTTCCCCCTTAAATGATCTTACTTGGCCCAAAATACACAAAATGAGTGCATGATCAATCTCGCTCAATCTTTATTATTGCTCTTTACACAATTACTCAAAATGCTTCCAAAAATCACCAAACTCAAAATACTCAACCAAAATTCATGAAATCTTATAGGAAATTTGAAAATAATATAGACAATCTACAGTAAAATTGTTAGAATTTCCCTCCAAGTATTTGCTCTACCGAAATTATAATAACAACCCCATTTGCACCAAAGTAGGTTAGTTCACTTGAAAAATTCATATCTTTCACCCTTGACCTCAAAATGTACACCTAAAATCCCAACATGGAAAGATTAATAAGTCCCCAAAAACTTTCAATTGCAATACAAAACATGATTCCCACAATAGGATTCCCAAAATGGGGTTAGAACACAAGTATGTCAGCTTTGATCTAACTTGCGCAGTTCTCGTAAAACGACCATAACTTTGTCCACAGAACTCGGATTAAGGTGATTCAAAAGGCATTTTAAAGCTAGCACACTGTTCTATCTGTTCACCAAATATCATAGTTTTTTAGCTGGTTGATCATTACTAGTTTAATCTCAAAATCACCCCTGTTTTCTGGCATTTCTAACCCTCACTGTTTTTTCTTTCTCCTCTTTTTTTTCACATAAATCCTCACTTTAAATCATTCCAAATCACCCAAAACATCATCATAATCATCAATAAGACTAAATATTATAAAATCATATACAAAACAATACAAATCCATCGCTTGACTTAAGCTAACTTCATCATGACAAAACCCTAACCTTAACATACTTCAAGCTCAACCCCACCATGATCAATACCCCTTAAATCAATAAAATTTGCATGATAACATTTCTTTTGATCATGAAAACATAAATCATAACTGAAACAATCACCAAACTAAAAATACATCAAGATAGAGTAAGAGTCTTTACTCACTTTGAGTTTGGATGCTAGAGGATGGAGGTGGTGTTTGATGTTGGAGAAGAGAGTAAGAAGATAAAGGCTAGACTTGTCTTTGTGGTAAATGACTTGGCTGTTTATCTTTGATACTTGGCTAATATTTAAGCCTCCAAAAATATCTTTTTGCTAATTAAAGTTAGGCACAAATGATACTAATTAACGCTCAATCATAATTGTCGAGGCCTACTTTCGATTCACCTGAAATTTAATCAATCAACGAAACTTGAATTTCTGATCAATGAAACCTGAATTGCAAAGTGGGACCCAAATGAAATATCCCTCAATTGGTATGCTTAAATACGATAAATGAAAGCGAAAAATTTAGATGACGTAAGGTAATTCGGTAAATATATAAATTGAGTGTAATTGAGTTAATAAATATAATTTGGTTAAACCAATAACAAGGAGTGATTAAATCAATAAATATGATTAATTAAATGAATAAACATGATTAATTAAATAAATAAATATGGGCTAGGGTCCAGTTATTACAGAGGTAAGGCATATAAATGACCTGCATATACAAGACATGCAGTTTATTCATGATGGTCATGACAGTAATTTAACTGAACGATGTTGTGAGATTGAGAGGGAGTATTACACAGCGAAGGTGAAGAAATCTAACAGATTGCCAAAGAGGCATTTGAAAAGTCATACTGTACCCGTATGTGAATAAATTGATGAAGATGAGGGCCAACACCACCAGAAGGGAAATTTTATTCATCTGGTGTTTGAAAGGCCAATACATCAAGATGAAAGAGTCAATCTTATGAGTGAACATGATGGCATTTATCAATAACACATTCTGCAGTAAATGGGAGCCTTGGGTAGGCCTATAAACTCTGAAACTGCTGGAAGATGAAAATAGCACAAATTGTTGTTTATAATTAATAAGATAGGCTGTACTAGTAAAGAAAGGATTACCAAAATAACTTGAGTAACGACATGTAATCACGGCCATAGAGTAGTATGCCAACATGACATTACGGTGCTACAGAAACACGAACAATATGCATCCATTTAATTGCTGAAAGGGCACTCAATGACTGGGTCTGAAGCAACCAAAGGCTTTGTAAGTAATAAATGAATAGCGGCCAAATATAAGCAAGGAGTTAAAGTAGGTGACAGTAAAAATATGAATATAATGATGACTGAACTATAAGTACAATGGATCAAATATGCTTAGAAAGAACTGCAGATCACACAGTAGTGCATATCGGGGGTGATTATAGGCTCCATTATGGCAACAAAGAATTAAACGATTATGATTATCAGGGTTTGAGTCATCTATAAGAAAGGTTGCTCATATTTGTTTAAAGGACTCCCCACAGACCACATACGAGATTTTTCATAAGCACTCCATTACAAATCAAGAGAGTGTAAGTGGCAAAGAAATGATGCCTCTTAACACTTCAAGGTAACTAGGGCAGAAATAACTCAATGACAGGAAGTGATGGGAGCATTGCTAATGTAAGGTCCTAATGTCAAGAATGACAGCTTAATCTTACTTATACCACCCATATAGTGCCAAGTAGCACACCACAAGCTACTAAATTACCGTCACAGGATTCCCTACAGTAATTCCATCTCATATTGATTCAACCCAAAGATATATCAAGTTGTAAGTGGCATTCCCGTAATAGGTTTTAAACATCACTGTACTCAATATCATGTATGTTAATACACCTCGATGAAACTCTCAAATTCTGGAGCAAAACGGATAGAGTTCGTCCTAAAAATTGGCTAAAACCTAGCCTTAAAGCCTTACAATGGACACCTGAAATGGAGAGAAACACTTCAATAGCTCAACGGCCACACGTCGGAGTTCATAACTCAACGGGTCACACACCCGAAGTGCACGATTACAAGAATTTAAACAAATGGGAGAAATGAAACACACAATACAACTCCCAGATAAATGAGAGAATGCCTCACTAATAGGTGACCCAAATGGTTCCACACTCTACTTTGCTAATGCTCGAATCTCAGGATATCACCAAATGATTGAGTAACCCAAATGGAAATGGTTCCTCCATATATGCTCATACATATGAACTTATAGTCAATAGCTCATTTAACTTGTCCAACATAACTCATATACACCTTGATAGCTAACTCAAAAACACTTGATAGCTCACAGTGGACCTTAAAACCTTGGTTCTGATGCCAAATCTGTAACGCTCCCAAAATGCTAATGACATGATTTACGAAAAATTGCAGCAAAAGACTTAATGATAGAAGATGCTACCGCCGACCTGATAAGTACAAGGCTCACTGAAACCATTTAATCTTGCAACTCATGTTCAAATCACAATATCTATTAAATTGAAACACTTCAATATCAAAGTCCATAATAGTTCAACTTCAATACAATCGACTTAATCATATCACGTGCTAACTCGCACTCCCCACTACATAAGTATCTTGAATATAGATCCAACTTAACTCTGAGGTCAATTCCAATATTCATGCTAAGTTGAATCCACTGTGAGCATCTGATGACTTCCAAAAGGGCTTGCTAAATGGAGAAACATGCGATACGTCATCACCTAAAATGGAAAATATGAAAACAATTTGAAAATATGAGTTAAAACTCAGTACATGCATTCTTGTATTATAAAATGAGTATAGAAACACTGTTGATGGGTACCGGCCTTTGTAATTCAGTTAGCTCGCAATAACAATGAAAATGAAAGTAATATGAAACTGAATTGCTCATTATTATCTGGATGTGAACCCTTTGCAATGATATAATCTATACATAGGTGTACACCTGCCAATCCGATCAGGAGTTGGCCTAAAGTAGTGCGGGTAAATGATGGGATGACACCCTATAGATGATAACTGACAAGGTCACGAGTTAAATGGCAAATCATTGTATAAACTGATTCATTGATAAACTCATTAAGAGTTGTAAATTGATAAACATGTTCTGCTTTCTAAAGATACAGACAATGGACGTATCTTAAGTCTTTTAAAAAAATGACATATGACTTGATAAATATGTTGTGATTTGATAACACTTATGCATAACGGGGAATGATAACTAGGCTCGATTCTGTTTCATAAATGTTATTGTAGGTATGTGTAGTCAGTAAATGATCCTTACTCACATAATTATGTAAGTATGTGTAATAGAAATTGAGCAATTAAATAGTGTACATAACTTGGGTATTTCAATATAACTTCAAAACTGAATTAATAAAAGTAATTAAATTCGATATAAAGTAAATGAAAGTAAAATAGACCACAATGAGATAAATGAGATTACAAAAGGAAAAGGTCTTGATGGTGATAAATGAGAGAATGGTTGTGGTCTTTTCTGAGATAGGCTGCTGATATGGGCTTAAGGCTCGCTGATGTATAGCTTGATTCATGAGAATAGTGAGTACACTAGATTGGCTTGATAAATACATTTCATACATTCTAAATTGAGCAAGTAATAAGGGTTTGAGGCTAAGAGTGATATATCTTGGTTCAAAATAGTATAAACTGTAATAACCTGGCGTGACAAATATGGTTTCTGAGTCAAAACTCTCCTTACTTCTCATATTTCATTCATAAATCCATTAGATATAGAATTCCACCCCCAAATGCGTTATTGAGCTCAATAGAAGCTATTAAGCTCACTAAACTTAGTATTTTCTTTGTAAAAACCATAATTGATTCAAAGCTCATAAACAAGCTCCAAGATTGCATACTTGTCTTCTTCTTTCTCATTAGTCAAGCTAAAAACTCCATGAAAGTCCATGAATATTCATTTTCCCCTTAAATGACCTAGCTTGGCCCAAAATACACAAACTGAGTGCATGATCAATCTCACTCAGTCTTTATTATGCTCATTACACAATTACTCAAAATACTTTCAAAAATCACCAAACTCAAAATACTCAACCAAAATTCATGAAATCTTATAAAAAAAATTCAAAAATAATATGGACAATCTACAGTAAAATTTTCATAATTTTCCTCCAAGTATACGCTATACAGAAATTGCAATAATAGCCCAATTTGCACCAAAGCAAGTCAGTTCACTATAAAAATTCATAACTTTCACCCTTGACCTCAAATGGAGACTTGAAACCCCAATATGGAAATACTATGAAGTCTTGAAAAACTTTCATTTGGAACACCAAGCATGATTCCCACCATAGGATTCCCAAAATGGGGCTAGAACATAAGCGTGTCGGTTTTGGCCTAACCTATGCAGTCCTCGTAAAACAACCATAACTTTGTCCACATAACTCGGATTAAGGCGGTTCAAAATGCATTTGAAAGATTACACACTGGCCTATCTACCCACCAAAAATTATAGTTTTTCAGTGGGGCGATCATCACCAGTTTAATCTCAAATTCATCCCTGTTTTTTGCCATTTCTAGCCCTCACTGTTTTTGCTTTCTCCTCTTTTTGTCACATAAATCCTCACTTGAAATCATTCCAAATCACCAAAAACATCATCATAATCATCAATAAGACTAAAGATTACAAAATCATATTCAAAACAATACAAATCCATTACTTGACTTAAGCTAACTTGATCATGACAAACCCTAACCCTTAACATGCTTCAAGCTCCACTCCACCATGATCGACATCCCCAAAGTCAATTGAATTTGCATGGTAACATCTATCTTGATCTCAAGAACATAAACCATAACAAAAACAATCATAAAAACCAAAAACACATCAGGATCAAGTTAGGGTTTTACCTCTTTGAGAGCTTAGAAGGAGAGGGTGTGAGGTTATTTGAGGATGAAGGCTGCCTTGGCTGGTGGCGGGCAAGGAGTGGCATTGGGTGGCCGACTAGTGGCTGAAAAAGGGCTGGTTGTTGCCTACTAGGTGTCTAGCCTTGAGGTAGGAAGGAGAGAGAAGAGAAGTGTGAGTGTGTGGGTGTTTACTTGGCTAAGATTGAATGATAAATTCACTTCGTTGATTTTTTAAGCGTCTAAAAATATCTTTTTGCTAATTAAAGTGAGGCAAACATGATAGTAACTAAATTAATTTAATTACACCAAAATTTTCATGCCAAAATTTGGGCCCATTGGAATTGGGTCATAATTTGGGCCCAATGAATTGGGCCAAAATAAATGAATTTGGGCAAACTTCGTGTAGCTAAAACTTAAAATTTTGTGACGTTATGAAAAATAATTTAACGCTCAATAATAATTATCGAGGCCTACTATTGATTCACCTAAAATTTAATCAATCAACGAAACTTGAACTAACAATCAATGAAACTTGAATTGCAAAATGGGACCCAAATGAAATATCCCCCAACTGAGATGATTAGATATGATAAATAAAAGCAAAAAATTTAAATGACATAAGGTAATTCGGTAAATATATAAATTGAATGTAATTGAATTAATAAACATGATTTGATTAAACAAATAACCATGACTGATTAAATCAATAAACATGATTCATTAAATGAATAAACATGATTAATTAAATAAATAAATATAACTTAAATAAATAAATATGGGTTAGGGGTTGGGTTATTACAAGATTTAGTTCTTA
The DNA here is from genome assembly GCA_017589665.1 of Selenicereus undatus. Taxonomy (NCBI): domain Eukaryota; kingdom Viridiplantae; phylum Streptophyta; class Magnoliopsida; order Caryophyllales; family Cactaceae; genus Selenicereus; species Selenicereus undatus. Next base: position 56,582,671 of record JACYFF010031955.1, read on the forward strand.
TATTCACTTATTGAAGCATTGTGGTGGTTCTGTGTTTCGGATTCTCAGGCCGCTATGTATTTTGCCTTTGCTTGCTATAGTTTAACCCTAGATCTTATTCATGGTTGCTTTTCATTCTTAGTTGAAGCTACAGTAAAGTGTCACCATGTGTTTCACTTGTAGTTGATTTTAAGGAGGCTCAATTTCATATTAATCTTTGAAGTCTAGAGCCTTACATTCGAGTTACATTTTGGTTAGTTGTACTAGTGTTCAGTGCTGGTTTCAAAAGGTTTAATTCTCATGTAACAATAGTATCAATTATGTGGTATGATCTTCATCCTATTAGGTTTTATTCAGAGCTTGAAGTTTGTTTGACAATCTTGTCTTAGTCTATATTGAATCGTAGTTTAGTTTATTTTGCAATCTAACTCCAAAAGCCATCCCTGAGGACGACATCTAAGTGCAACAATGATGAAATCATGCACTTGCAGATTTCACAACAAATTTTTGGTGCCATTGTCGGGGATGGATTTTGTGAAATTAGTTGTTGAATTGAGTTGAGTCGTTTGAGTCATTTTCGTTTTCATTTTGTAGTTTTGATCTTTGATTTTGTGTGTTTATCTAGTTTTACTTGTTTTGAGTTAGTTTAGATTTCTTTGTTTTTGATTTTTAATTAGAGTTGGTATTTTTATTTTTATTTTAGTTCAATTTAATTTTGGTTGTTAATGATTATTTACTGTTAGAAAAAATCAGATTTAACAGTTTCAGACTGAGTGTAGGGCAGAAGAAAAAGAACAGGAAAAAAAATCAGACAGCGCAGGGTTTCTAATGATTTTCAGTCTTTGTTTCAATTTTTCGTGTTGTTCTGGTTTTTTTTTTCGGTTGTTCTAATATTTTTAGTGTGTTCTTAGAAATCTTTAGAGTATAGGTGAATTTTTGTGGAATCTTTAGCATTTCTAGAATTTTATGTGATTTTTATAAATAATTTTCTAGTGCGAATTTTCTGTATTGTTCGGGGACAGAAAAAATTTGAAACAAAAATATATTGATGTTCCTGGTGATTATGCTGAATTTTCTGTGTATAATGTCCCAATTTCGGAATTGATTTTCTATTTTGATTTATTTTTCTGAGCTTTTGCTTGTTTAGGTTTTAGTTTATTTTCTATTTTCTTTTAGTTTATTTTGTGCTTTTTATTTTTGTGTTATTTTAGGATTAGTTTATTTCCTATTTTTGGTTTGTGTGGAAAAACAAATTTTAAAAAAATCCAAAAAGAAGAAAAAATTTAGAAAAAGAAAAAGACCAAAAATATTTTTATGAGGGTGTGTGATTTGATGACTAGTTGGGTTAGAGACCCTGAGAGCAAAAGAGTTATTAGTAGTGAACCCAACCCTGTCCTGAAATCCAAACATGCAAGAAATGGGATAAGAGAGATCTTTGAGCGATATTTTCTATCCTCATAGGACTGCTTTGCCATCTTGTTTTAATCCACTTGACTTAGGATTGAATGTGACCTTCGAGTTGAGACCTCAGTGCCCTCAAATGCTCCCTAAATTTATGGGTTTAGAGTATGCATATTTGTTTTGAGAAATTTTGAAGAAGTGTGTTCCATGATGCATTTCCCAAATATTCATGTTGATGTTGTGCGAATGAAATTAATTCCTTTTGCTTCGAAAGATTATGCTAAGATATGGAATTATGGATTGGCTGCTAATTCTGCTACTTCTTCAAATAATTTTATTAAATTGTTCTTAAGAAGATACTTTCTAAATGCCAAGACTATTAAGCTAAGAAATGAAATTAATCTATTTGTTCAACTAGAAAGGGAATCATTTTAGAAATACTTAGATAGGTTTCAGACTTTTTTGGCCCAATGTCCCCATCATGGTTTAGACCGAGCATGTTTATGCCAAATTATTTATGAAGGACTTGGCCAACAAACTAGAACCATGTTGGAGTCCATGTATCAGGGTGACTTTCTTTCTAAGAGCTCCACTGCTGCTTGGGAGTTTTTAGAGGACTTAGCGGAGAAGACCATGCAGTGGGAAACTGCTAGGGATGACAGTCTAAATTCTAGGTTTATTAGGGGTAGGTTGCATTCTGTTTCTAATATGAGTCACTCAAAGTCTAAGATTGCGGTTTTAAAGAACATGTGGAAGGAGTTGTCTCCCAAAAACCCCCATATTTCTCATACTTCTATAGTGTCCTACTCTCACTGTTAGGCATTAGATCATTGTTTGAGTACATGTTCTCATTTTGCTCACCAGTTATCAACTAAATAGGAGCAAGAGAGTATGACGTTTTGAAGACCTAAGAATGGCCCATTTTGCCCTTACTATAACCTAGGGTGGAGAAATCAACCTAAATTTTCTTGTAGTAGTGGACCAAATGATGTGATCCCTAACTCCCAGCCTGTAGTATTTCTTGGAAACAACTTTCGGCTCATCTCTCATCCCTCCAACACTTTTCAAAGATTGGCTTTTCTAGGTGTGCCCAATATACATAGACCTTCCCCTCCTGTAGCTGAGGTTCAACCTCCTCCTAGTTACATTCACATTGATAAGACTAAGAAGATAATTAATAATAATGTGGAGATGATGATAGATGCTAATATGAAGAAAATGAGGAGAATGATAACTGAATAGTTTTGCCAATTACCAATCATCTTCTAAGGAGTTAGGTACTTTTCCTAGTCATCCTAAGGTAAACCCTAAGGGTGACGCCTCTTTTTCTTCTGGGATTAACCCTAGTGAGCCTGTGACGAAAGAAAATACAGTCATATCTCTTAGATCTAGTCGAGAGATTGATAATCAAGTAGGAAATTCTAATGAACCTTACAAGTATCCTCACAGTTTCTTCCAAAATTCTTCTCCCTCTTCTTCTTCTTCTTCTCTAGAAACTCGTTCATCCAATAAGTTAGGGGGTGCTACTGAGGTTGTCCCCAGTGATTATACTAATCATTTGTCTTCAGAGTCACCTTCTGATAAACAGGAGCCCAAGGAGAAAGATGCCGCTGATTTAGGGGATCCTTAATCTCCTAAGGATTCTTCTTCGTTTTCTTATGCTGGAAGAGTTCATAAGTCTTTACCTCCTTTTCCCGTAGGCTGAAAAAGAAAGACCAAGCCTATGTTGATAGGATGAGAGAGACTTTCTCTCAAGCCAGTTAACATTTTGTTTCTCGATGCTATTTAGCGGATGTCTCCATATGCTAGGTTTTTAAGGGTTTGAAGGAGCCACCAGTGTCCTTCAGAAGGCTTTCTTAGCCTTTGGCACTAGTTCCATTATTTCTCACGGTATCCTAGTAAAGTATAAGAGCCCTAGTTACCCTACTATTTCCATAGTCATAGGAGACCAGCTTATTCACATAACTTTGCTTGATTTAGGGGCTAGTGTCAATTTAATACCATTCACTGAGTGCAAGAGGCTAGGGTTAGGTGAGCTGAAACCTACTAAGTTGGTCATCCAATTAGCTGATAGATCAACTATGTTGGCTAGAGGTATAGTTGAGGAATTTATTTACCTTGTGAACTTTGCTGTGATTGAAACTGAGAAGGTGGCTAACATCGCTAGTCAAGTCCTTGTGATTCTAGGGAATCCTTTCGTGGCCATAGCCAATGCCCTAATTAATTGCAAAAATGGCATGATGAGACTATCTTTTGGTAACATGACGCTAAAACTGAATATATTTAATTTGTAAAGAAAGCCTTTTGGTTTCGATGACATGGGCTTTTCTACTCTTAATGAATTTAATGACATGCTTGTTACTGACTATGAGTCTTTCCTCATTAATGATGAGCCTAAATATGATGTGTTTGAATTTGATGACTTATGCTTTTGTATTGAAACCTCTTCTGCTCTTGTATTGAAACCTCTTCCTAACTCTCTTAAGTACTCATCTCTAGGACCCGCTGAATCCTTACTTATCATTATTGTTCCTAATTTAGGTCGGGACCAAGAGGACAAACTAATTGCCTTACTTAGAGAGAACAAGGAACCCATAGATTAGACTTTAAGGGATATCTAGGGTATGCCATTTTGCAGCATATAATCCATTCAAAGGACTGACACTTCCACAAATGCACGGGTGTTCTAGTATAGTTTTAATATTGTTCCCACAGAGACCAACTGTAATCTATTGAGTTTTAACTTATTAGAGAAGGCTAAGCAACCAAATTTCGAGGGGTTGCCTCAACTATCGCTATGTAACTATTGGAAATTCAATCAAATTTAAAACATCTAGGGAATAGTTTCGCCTAGTAAAGAGTTGGATCGTTGGACTTAAATATGCACTTTACCTAAAATTGGATGCTTCAAAGGAGCGCAATCGAACTAAAATTCAATACTTTCTTTTGAAACAAACTGAATTTCCTAGACTAATCCAATTAATATTCTTTCAAATGTCCTTGGTTTTAGCCTTGGTTATGGATTTTTGATTGCTAGGATTTCCTCTCAACAAACAACTCTATTTCAAGAATCGTTAAATTACGTTCTAACTTATTGTTCTAACAGTGAGTTTTTTCCTTCAGTGCTTCACTTAACTATCTAGTATAAGGAAGCAAATCCAGCCAAAAATTTACTCACACCAGTGTATTCACAATATAGAATTCAATCATACCAATTTAGATAAAGTACAAATATTGAAAATTAAAGATCCAACATCAATACTTTGGCTAACACGTACCTAGATTAAGTAAAACCACTCACACATAATTGAAATTAACGATATCCAAGCAAGAGTTTAAGAGGAGATTAGAAGGAAACAAAGCTTAGCCAAAATGCTAGTCTTTAATGGCTTCCCAACCTCCAAGCCTCAAAGTGTCAATCTTCTACTTCAATTTCCTCTCTTCCTCTAAAGAAAACTGAAAAATCCTAAAACTAATAATATAAGTAAGATAGAAATGAGTGATAGATGTATTGCTTTCCCTTTCTTTGCAGCCGAAAAACCTATTTAAGCATGAACTCGGTTGTCCTCAGCCACAAGATGAAGGATGACAAAGAGGCAAGTAGTTTCAAGTTCACCACAGACTGTGGCCTTTACCACGGAGCATCCGTGGTTAACTCCACCTCAAAATTCTATAGTTCTTATTTCTTCTCCACAGGTATGGTGACTTGGGGGCATCCGTGGGAAGTCAAAACATATTTAGTTGGGATCAGCAAGGACAAAAAGGTCCAAAACCCTACAAAATACAGAAAGGAACCATACCCAAGCATAAAATGGGAATAGGAGTGTAAATTATGGCATGAAATTCATAGTTCTCCCTAAAAGGGCAGCAAAATGACCACAAAATGAAGTGTACTCCAAGCATCTATCAAAATCTCGCATGCTTGAACCGTCGCTTGTCCCCAAGCAACTATAAAAACCAACACTATAATGTAGAACCTCATCTGGTAAACATAAGTAGTAATATCAATAGCATAACCGACCCAATAAGCTAGCCCAAAAGTGATGGAAAGACATTGTAAAACAGATAAGAGAAGGAAGTTTTTGAAATAAGAGCAAGTATCATCACCTCAAACATTGAATGGAACACCTAAATTAGCTTAAACATTCACATTGGCACATACAATAGGTAAAGCTAAAAGAACGGGTAGTACCCTCACTTTAGGAATGAAGCACTCATCACTCATGTGTATAAAATATAATGCGATTCTCTCAAATCTCATTCCCAAGAATCAAATCTACCATAAGCTTGATATGACTCTCAAATTTTCCACCTCTAAAATGCAAAACATTCTACACAATCATGAAGACTTTGATAGGTTTGCAACGGGGCTATGGGCAAAGGTAAGAGGAGAACAAATATGTTGGGATTTATGGGGCTCAAAGCCAAAGACTATTAGTAAAAATCATCTTCATCCAACTTTTTACAAAAATGCTCCTCACACCAAGCACCAATACATCTCAAATACACTAAATTATCCCTAGTTGGTCTATTATGCAAAAAAGTGTTGAAGTATATGTAATGTGAAATTTGTACCAAATCCTTGTATTACTTGCTTCTTTTTTTTCCAACATTCCTTTTCTTCTTTTGTTTTTGTTTTTCTTTCTTTATCTCTATTTTTTTCGTTTGTTGATTCTTTTTTTTTTTTAAAGAGAAGGATTATGTCAAGAGAAATTGTGCACTTTTCAACATTTTTTCTTACTTGCAAAATTCAACCCAATGGACACTAAGGGAAATATCGTATAAATCCCTTATTGCATACAAGCAAACCACACAAAATAATAACATCATCATCCACAAACTACTCCCAATCGCTAATGAAACTCTATAGTCTTGACTGAAAAGGTAAGATATGCATTGGACCAAGATTCATTATTACAAGTTTGCATTAAGAAAAGGTCAAACCCTGAAAAGGTAAGATATCCCTTGTTCCAAGTTACAACTCCATTCCTAATCTCAAACTAAGCAAGTTCATATTGCAAATCAAGTCCATTACTTGAGTTTCCTTAAGGCTCATGCATCCACAGGGATTTGGAAAAACCCCGAACAGCCATCCAAGTAGCAAAAATACCAGCCTCTCTAGCATTTGATCAATGAAGGTAGGGGAAACTAGTCCTTACGGGTGGCCTAATTCAACTTCCTATAGTCTATACACATACACCAACTCATAACTGTCCTAGTAGGAATCAGTTCATTGCTCTCATTCTTTACAACCGTCATTCCACCCTTCTTAGGTACAACATAGACCAAGCTCACCCACTTACTATCAGAGATAGGGTAAATAATGTCGGCCTTAAGCAACTTCAAAATTTCTTTCTTAACCACATCTTGCATATTAGGGTTCAACCTTTTCTTTGGTGTTTAATTGAGGGTCTATATTCATCTTCCATCAAAATATGATGCATACAGACAGAAGGGTGAAGCCCCTTTAGGTCATCTAGAGTATGCCCTATGGCCTTATGATGCATCCTAAGTATTCTTAGCAAAGAGTCAACTTAAGATGCATTTAAACTCGCATTTACAATCATGGGATATATAGAAATGGGGCCAAGAAACTCGAACCTCAAAAAGGAAGGAAGACATTTTAGTTCTCCCTCGGGGGCACATTTCTCATCAAACAAGGGCACATCGTCATTCACTAGCATTTCCACCTTGGCAAAGGTTGGGGAAACTTGGGGAGAAACTTCCAAGAATTAAGCGAACATAGCTACTTCTGGATTTTCATCATGAGTGGTACCATCATTTAATAAACAATGCTTAAAAGGATCTGAGAAACATTATTAGAAATGGTCCTTTGTACCAAACTATCCACTACATCAATTTGATGATACTCACCACGAATAGAAGGAAATTTAGAAGCTTTAATTAAGTTAAATTCCACATGTTCATCTTCCACACCAAAAGATAGTTTACCATTTTTGACATCTATACGGTTATCCCATTTTTGACATCTATACGGCACCCTGTGGTGGCCAAGAATGGCCTTCCAAGAATGATGGGAGTGCATGTATCCTCTTCCATTTCAAGGATTACAAAATCTACAGGCACATATGAATCTCTTACCTTAATATGGGACATCCTTCAAAATACCCACAGGGTGCTTTACAGAACGGTCTGCCAATTTTAAAGAGATGGTGGTGGGTCTCATTTCTCCTAGGCCCAGCTTTTTGTAAAGAAAGAAGGGCATTAAGCTTACACTGGACCCCAAGTCACACAAGGCATGATCTATTGATATATTCCATATCAGATTGAATAGAAAAGCCACTAGGATCCTTAAGCTTAGTAGGGAGCTTATTTTGGATCGCGACACTACACTCTTCAGTTAATGCCAAAGTTTAATTCTCTTCTAGCTTTCTTTTATTGTACAAGATCTATTTTAAAAACTTAGCATAAGAAGGCATTTGCAATAAGGCATCAGTGAATGGAATATTAATATACAGTTTCTTAAGGACCTCTAAAAACTTCTCAAATTGTTGGTCAAGTTTAGCCTCAGCCATTCTTTGGGGGAACGATAAAGGTGGAACTTAAGGTCTTGGGGAAATTTTCTTGGGGTCATTAGGAACCTTATTAAAATTATGGGCATCATCACCTATGATATTTAGAAGAAGTAGACACCTCCTTCTCAACAACCACATCATTTCCATCATGTAAATGCTCACTTGGCCAATGCCCTTATGTGCATCAAATTGCTTTGCCCATCTTAAAATCATGACATTTCATTGCTCCCAGGGCTAAGTTCGTTCTTACTAGGAAATCTACCCAGTGGCATAGATGAAGATGTAGCTTGTAGGGTGATTTCAGGTTCTCACATCTTATTATAAGAAGTGAGCACATCAACCTTAGAGGCTAATTGCTTAATATACTCATCTAGCTTTTGCTGCGCCAAAAGTTTACTCTCCATCATGATCTCTAAATTAGACTTTTGAGGTGCTTGTTGAGGATAAGATGGCCCTTGAAATACAGGGGGTGGTCTAAAATTCATTTGAGGCACAGGCGAGCATTAGACTTATACGAGAAATTGGGGTAATTGCTCCAACTAGGATTGTAAGTGTTAGAGAATGGGTCATTGGTCGATCTAGGATTAAAATTGTTGACATAGTTGACATAGCCACTAACATCTTGGGCAAATGGACTCCTGACTTCACAATTCACATTCAAATTATCAACAAACCCACAGATTTTACATGATGGGGAAGGGGTACTTGAACTAATAGAATTAACATTCAATCGTTCTAACATTGAGACATGGCATCTACTTCAGTGGAAAGTATAGAGATAGCATCAAGTTCTAACTTACCTCCAACTCTATTGGGTTGGCTGCTCTCATTGGACCATTGGTAATTATTTAGCATCATCTACTTAATAAAATTGTAAGCCTCATCTTCAGTCTTGTTCAAAAGCGTACCACTTGTTGTTGCATCTATAGTAGACCTAATCGGTTGAGTGAGTCCGTTGTGGAAGGCTTGCATTAACATCCACCGTTGAAGGCCATAATGTAGACATAACCTTAATAGGTCCTTAAAATGGTCCCAAGCTTCATATAGCGCGGCTCGTCCTCCCTTTCAGTGAAAGTGGTGATTTGGTTTGTCAAACTCGCCGTCTTACTAGGAGAAAGGAATTTTGCAAGAAAGACCTTGGCGAGCTCTTCCCACGTTATGATGCATCCAAAAGGCAAAGAATGAAGCCATGCTCTCGGCTTGTCCCTAAGTGAAAAGAGAAATAGTCGCAATTGAATAGCATCTGTAGAAACTCCATTCACACACCTCTAAGAATACCGAGAGGTGTAAGTTGGGATCTTCTAGCATACTGCCTCCAAATTGGAATTGTTACACCATAGAAATAAGAGCTAGTTTAAACTCAAAGTTGTGGGCCTCTACCTTAGGTCAAGCAATACTAAAGGAAATGCCTTAGAATCCCGGGGTGATAAAATCCCAAAGCATCCCTCTTTGGTCATCCCCTTCTCCTATCATCGTTAAAGAGGCTTCTTGAGCTTTGGCACTCTGCTTTTCTAACTTCTGCTTCTCTCTTCCATAGCGAAAAGTCTTTCTATTTCCAAAGTGAATTCAAACGGAAAAGGACTTTGCATATAAGTGGAGAAATCCTGCAAAGATCACGACAAAATACTACCAATGCAAGTCAACAAAATACAATAAAAAAGAAAAACACAAAAATAATTAGTCAATCTAAATAGGCAAACCCAATATCCATCAATTGGTCCCCGACAACGGCGCCAAAAACTTGTCCCTTTCGCAAGTGGATGGGTGTTGTAGAATAGTTTTAATATCGTTACCATAGAGACCAAATGTAATCTATTGAGTTTTGACTTATTATAGAAGGCTAAGCAACCAAACTTTGATGGGTTGTCTCAACTATCACTATTTAACTATCGGGAAATTCAATCAAAGTTAATACATTTAGGGAATTGCTTCGCTTAGTAAAGAGTTAGATTGATGGACTTAAATATGCACCTTGCCTAGAATTGGTTGATTCAAAGGAGCGCAATCGAACTAAAAATTCAATCTTTTCTTTTGAAACAAACCAAATTGCCTAGACTAATCCAATTAACATTCTTTCAAATGTCCTTGGTGTTAGTCGTCGTTATGGATTTTTGACTGCTAGGATTTCCTCTCAACAAAAGAATTGTTAAATTAAGTTCTAACTTGTTGTTCTAATAATGAGTTTTTCCTTTCAGTACTTCACTCAACTATACAGTATAAGCAAGCAAATCTGGCAAAAACTTTACTCAAAACAGTTTATCCATAAGATAAAATTCAATCATATCAATTTAGATAAATCACAAATATTAAAAATTAAAGATCCAACATCACCACTTTGGCTAACAAGTCCCTAGATTAAGTAAAACCATTCACATATAATTGAAATTAACAACATCTAAACAAGAGTTTAAGAAGAGATTATAAGGAAACAAAGCTTAGCCACAATGCTAGTCTTTAACGGCTTCCCAATCTCCAAACCTCCAAGTGCCAATCTTCCACTTCAATTCCCTCTCTGCTCTAAAGAAAACTTTAAAATTCTAAAACTAATGATAGAAATGAGTGATAGATGTATTTCATCCCCTTTCTTTATAGTAAAAAAACCTTATTTAAGCATGATTTCTATTTTCTTAGATCTGGTTGAGTAGTACATGGAAATTTTCATAAGTGACTTTTCTATGTTTAGGTATTCCTTTGATGATTGTTTATCTAATATGAGAAAAGTATTGCAAAAGAAAAATCTGACTTTGAACTAGGAGAAATGTCACTTTATGGTTAAAAAGGGGGTAGTCTTAGGCCACATTATTTCTAGAGATGGAATTAAGGTAGGCAAGGCTAAAACTGACTTGATTGTTAATCTTCACCCTCCAACTTGTGTAAAAGAGGTGAGGCATTTTCTTAGACATGCTAGCTTCTACCGTCATTTTATTAAGGACTTTGATAAGATAGCTAAGCCTTTGACTAATCATTTAGCTAAGGATGTGCCATTTTGCGTCTCTAAAGAGTGTCTTGTGGCATTTACTAAACTTAAAGAAGCATTGACCTCTGCTCCCGCTCTTCATCCTTCCATTTGGGGAGAGGCCTTTGAGCTAATGTGTGATGCAGCAGACTATGCTGTTAGAATTGTTGTGGGACAATGTGTTGATAAGAAGTCTCATAACATTTATTATGCAAGTCACACTTTGAATGATGCCCAATTGAATTATACTATCATTGATAAAGAATTTTTTGTTCTGATATTTAGTTTTGGGAAGTTTAAACCTTACCTAATTGAGTCCTTTGTGGCTTTTCATATTGATCACTCTGCTATTAAGCACCTTCTTTCTAAGAAGGATGATTAGCCTAGACTATAGACTATGTGCAGGAACAGAAAGGATGTAGATGCATGTAGATGCTTTTTAGGCTTATAGGACGACTTTCAAAGCTCCCTTGGGTATGTCACCTTAAAGGGTTGTTTATAGTAAGCCTTGTCATCCTCCTGTTGAGATAAAGCATAGAGCTTGGTGGGCCATTAAGATGCTTAACTTTGACTTGACTCAGGCTGGTGAGGAGAGGAGACTGCAACTGTGAGCTAGAAGAAATAAGAGCTAAGGCTTATGAAAGTGTTCAATGTTACAAGGAGAGGGCTAAGTTTTTTCCTGATAAACATATTATTAGGAAAGAATTTGCACCAAGAATGAAAGTGCTCTTATATGATTCTAAGCTTCCTTTGTTTCCAGGAAAATTAAGGTCCCGATGGATGGGTCCCTATATTATTTCACATGTTTTTCCCTGTGGTGCTGTTAAAATACAGGACTGTGAAAATGGTGCCAAGTTTAAGACGAATGGCCAGAGATTGAAGTAGTTTCTGAAGCTATCGAGCATAGAGGATGGAGAGTATCTGATACTCCATTAGTGCAATTCTAATGAGTGATGTGCTTCTAAGATAGCTCAGGTGTACTTAGCACCCGACCTAGTTTGATTGAGTTTTCTTTGCTTTCTTTCTCTTTTCCCTATTTTTCTTCTATTTTCTTTTTGTATATTTGGATGCTTTTTGTTTTATTTCCCTTTCGTGTATGTGTTTGTGCATTTGAGTTTTAGAGTTGTGTCCTTTTTGTCTTCAAATCTTGTTTTTCTTTTTGTATATTTATTTTTCTTCTAGGTTGTGTTTTACGTTTCCTTCCACATCCAATGAGGACATTGTCTGATTTAAATGTGGGGGTGTGGAAACTACGTTTCAAATAGGAAAAATTTAAAAAAACTGAAATTTTTTGGAAATTCAAAAAGATTTTTGTTTTGTTTTGGGAAATATATATGCTATTTTGATTGATTATGTTCTCTTCTACCTTAGCTATTAGGTTCTATAAAGATATGATGTGCATGAATAGAGCGTACTCCTAAGTGTGATGTTTGTATACTGTCCTAACCCCCAACTTTTTTTTGAAACCAAGCTTGACTTTGGTAGATAACCTATGAGGATTTGAGCTTTAAAAACTAATTCATCATTTTTAGTCTAATGTTTTCTTTCATGTATGTGTCTTCTATGATTACATCTCTAGAACTTGCTTTGATTCATTTTGAAATCACATTTAGATGTGCATTACGATAATATGATAGAGGCATTCATTCATTTTGTGAGCTACATAGCTAAGTTGTCACCTTTGCTTTGAATGTTTTACCCTTTGTTAACCCTTTGAGCCTTGACCATTTTTGTTGTGAACCCTTCATTTTATCCCTTGGCCTAAACACATTTTATACGCTTGAGCCAAGCCTAGTGTAGCACCACTTCTATTTACACCAAAAATATGATAATTTTTGTAATATTTTTACACCTAATTTAGCTTCTAATAATTATGATGTTTAGATTTTTGTTTGATCTTATTTAATTTTTGTAGGTCATGAAAAAAATAAAAAAATGAAGAAACTTGGTGAAAATGAAGAAATTAGGTCAAGAACCCAAACACATCCCTTAGGCCATTCTTCCTTATTGCCCAAAAAGAAGAAACCAAGAGCAGAAAAATAAAGGAAAAATAAAAAAAAACTACCCCCCGTGCCCCCCCCCCCCCAATACTTCTGCTCACGTGACCTACATCCCCTCTTATTCTTTGATTCTCTCTCTCTTATCTCGGTCTTCAACACCCGAAGACAACCCCTCTCTTTTCTGGTTCTTTTCTTCTTCTTCGACATGTCATCGAGCACCATCATCACCAAACCACCATCTTCACCATTCCCTCTATGACCACCATCGCCAGTATACGCCCACAACACTAGACCACCACCACTTCAGGCATGGAATTAAGGGCCAAGATCGATGAAGGGGGAGAGTACAAATGAAGGGAAGTGGCGATTGAAGGTAAACGAGGGCTTTTAGGATTCCATTTTAGTCTAGTTCATATTTTGAGGGTTTAATTATTCAAGTGTTGTTCTAGAGATTTTTAAGGTTTTATTGCGATTTTTCTCTGTTTCAATTTCGAATTCTAGACCCAATTTTTAGTTTCAAATTTCTTACAATTGGTGTAGCTTTGTTAATTTCAACATCTATTAAACAAATTGTGATTCAAATAGTATAATTTTGGCTTGTATATTGATGTTCGTTCACTTTCCTTTTCCCTTCATTTTCGCACTTCCTGTTCTGATTTTCATATTCTTCTTTTTTAGTTTCTATTTAAAATGTATGTACTATGGGCTAGTGATCTTTGATTAATGTTGAGTTTGACTGGGAATGGTTCTATTTGGTTCTACTATTACTCAGATTGGCATCCTGCTTCTCCTCTATTTTGTGCTTTCTGTTGTGTCTTCTGTTTATTCAATCATAGGTGCTTAGGTTTTCCAGTTGAATTTGGGGTTTGGTGTCACTGATTTTTGGTTTGGTGTGCCTATTTCGAGAACTCTTGATCGACCATTTATGGAGCTAGGTGTTGGCCACTTCCTCCTCTCATGATTTTGGTTTGTCTTGTATTTTAGTCCTCATCTCTTTGTGTGCTTTGGATTGATCATTAGTGGCGGATTCGATTACCCCCCTCCTCTGTTTTGCCCAAACATGTATTCGCCTTTTCCCCCGGTTCTTCTTCTTTTCACTGGCCCTGTATTCTTCTCTTTATTGCAATTTCTAGGTTTGACATATTAGTGATTATGCTGGATCATTTAATAGTTCACTGTTCTAGATGTATGGAAACCCATTCCTTTATTCTTTTCACTCTTTCTTGATTTTCTTTTGTTAATTTCTCATTTTGTTCCATTCTTAGTGTGCTAATGGCTAATCTCTCGCTTTTATTATTTTACTTTTTGCAATTAATAGGCCACTTATTATAAAAGTTATGTTAGTATTTGTTTATAGCCGTAAGATGTGGAAATCACTTGCTTTAGTAAGTAAGGCTTAGGATTTAGTTAGTTTTATATTGGAGTCAACAAATTTTATTATTGTTATTAATAGTTGTTTTGTTATTTTGCTTTTTAAGTAGTTTAATTTCAGCTTATGTTAGTTTAATAATTTCAATGTTCTAATTTCATCCTCATCCCTGAGAAGACGACTCTCAAGTACTACAGCGAAAGTTGTACGCTTGTGGCCTTTAAGTTTAAATTCAAAGACCTTATACAACTTCAATATTTGGTGGGGCACTTTTTAGTGTTTTATGTAGTTGGTGTTTGATTTTGGTTGTATGATGGGGTGTATCATTGTGACCATTTGAAAATTGAGTTTTGTTATTTTTGTACACGCCATTTATTTATTTTGGTAATGGAAAACATGGCAAGCAAGAAAAAAATGAAAAAAAAAAGGAAAACGTTTCAAAGACAAGAGGTTGTAAAAAGTCAAAAAAAAATCTCAAAAATTGAAGAAAAACAGTTGTGAATAAGAGTGTTTGGCATGAATGTTGTCATTGTTCATACTCATTTCCAATGGTTGTTCTTGTGGTGGGGTGTGTTCTTATTTGTTGTAAGTTTTGAGAGAGAGTGTGTGATTATTATAATATGTGTAAGTGTTGGTTGCTCTTAAGTCGCTTGACTTTTAGTTGCTTATTTCCCAAATCATTTGTCCATCTCCTGTCCCTTAACCTTAACCCCGTTACAACCCTTGAAGAGTCCTCTAGATTATCGTGTTGCATATTGCATTTTAATGATGGAGAATTGAGAATCTTAGCAAGTTTATGGTAGTTTGTTTGATTAGAAGAAGCATTGAATGCACCTTATTATACCTTAAACACATGAGTAAGAGTGTTTCACATATCCCTAAAGTGAGGTTTTACCAGTCAGGCTTCTATATATTCCTTAAGTGGGGTGAAAGATTGTGTACAGATGTCCTCAGTGGGGATTGAGAGTTTCTTGATGTGCACATTGTGTTTATATTTGATCTAGTGCTTAGATTAATTGAATGATGTGATTGCTTGAAATGTGTGCATATTTCTCCCCAGTCATGTATATATGAGTGTTGAAGAAACCCAAAAAAAGATTTTCGAGTTTAATTTTCTGTTTACTTTTATAGATCCTGTGGGTATATTTTCTGTAAATCCTCACATGACCTTACTCGTCCACTAGGAGTAACCTATGGGTTTAAAGGACTTGTTGAACATGCTAAGTGCAACTATGATTCCGATGAAAATGTGTTAGGATTTTATTTTCTTTTTCTATGATTTTTAGTTTCATTTTACTTGAGGACGAGCAAAATTTAGGCGTGGATGTACTTGTTCAACTGAAATTAAGTCATCTTATACCCTTTTACTATTTAATATTTGCTCAAAATAAATAATTAAATTAGAATTTTAATATGTTCTATTTATTTTGTAGGAATTATAAAAGTTGAAAGAGAATGAATAAATTATTGGCCAAAAGAATTGGAAGAAAAGGAATTGGATCAATTAGAATGAAGGGGAAAAAAAGATACCAAAATGGGCCATTTGAAGCTCGAGCCCAGTCTACCTTTTCCCAGCCTTAGCTCTGCTTCGTGGGCGTATTGCTTGTTGCTTTCCGTGGCCTGATCGTCCCCTCACAACCCTTTTCCTCCCCAGTTTCCTCATCCTAAACGCGCTTCCCAACTCCTTCCTTCACGCCCTTGGTCTCTCTCCTCATTTCGGGCCTCCCTTACTCTCACTTCCACTTGCCTATTTCATGTTGTGTCGTGACGTAAACCTCTCCTTTCCCTCTCACTTAAAATTCCACCTGCCCAGCAAGTGACCCAAAACCCCACTCACTCTATCCTTTCTTCCTCCTTCGCTGCCTAGAAGCCAAAGAAGTCCCCATTGTTGTTGCTTCTTCTTCCTCCATCCCTCATAACCATTCGCTCTTATTTCTCTCTCCTCTTCTATCATCACCATCATCAAAACGAGCATTATATTGGAGCAATTATAGAGAAAGTTATGAAGAGTGTTAATTAGAGATTAATGACATCATTGAAGAGATGGGGGATAGTGGTTTTGGAGCTACAAAAATGGGATGGTCAAATGCTGTAGGAGGAATATAGATAGCAGTAGTTCATTTTTACAAATTAAGCTTTTGCTTTTAGATCTCATTCTAAACTATCGAGTTTATGTAGTTGGCTCGGTTCAGTTAATTTTGGGAGGAATTTCTAATATCCTGGTGGAACTTCAAGTGATTTAATACAGGATTTAGTTCTTATGTTCACTTATTGAAGCATTGTGCTAGTTCTGTTTTTTCGGATAGTTGCTTTTCATTCTTCGTTGAAGCTACAGTAAAGTGTCACCAAGTGTTTTATTCTTAGTTGATGTTCAGGAGGCTCAATTTCATATTAATCTTTAGAATCCAGTGCCTTGCATTTGGGTTATGTTTTGGTTTGGTTGTATTAGTGCTCAATGCTGGTTTCAAAAGGTTTAATTCTCAGCCTAACGGCAGTATTAGTTATGTGGCATAAGCTTCATCCTATTATGTTTTATTCAGAGCTAGAAGTTCGGTTGACAATCTTGTCTTAGTCTTTATTGGATCGTAGTTTAGTTTATTTTGCAAACTAACTGCAAAAGCCATCCTTGAGGATGACATCGTAAGTGCGACAATGATAAAATTGTGTGCTTGTAGATTTCACAACCCGAGACAACATGGATGATGATAACCTCGAGGGCGAGGATGATGATCCCACCGCTTAGGGCTTCACACCTTCCCAACACCTTTTGCCTTATTCTCCCTTCTTTTTAAATTATTCTTCATATTGCGTGCAGGGTCGCGTCGTGCTGATTGTAAAAATTTTTGTTTAGTGAAGTCAGTAATTTTCAAATGCTTGTGTTGTTAATTTACTTTGATTTTGCTCTTATTGTTGAGTTTCACTTCATAGTCCATGAGTTTTATTGACTGTTGATCGTGGTGGTCTTACCCATGCCCCCAAACTTAACAACAAGCAATATTTAAACTTGAAAAAGAAGCCAACATAAGTATGAAAACTTGCCTCTTATTGATTGTGAAAAAGTCCTTACAAGGCCTGCTTACAACTATTGTTTAAATTTCGTAAGATAAAAGCAAAGTAGGTAACATGTTGTGCTTGTCCTTAAAAGTAAGCACTTTTTAAGGTTATGATTGTGCTAGGTCCGCAAGATTCCGTTTTTCTTATAGTGTTATGAGCTGATGCATTCCCAGGCAAACTTGCAGCTAGATTGAGTATGGTCCTTCCCAATTAGTAATTAGCTTATCATCTCATGTGCCGTAACAATAGCTTCCATCTTCCTTTGGACTAGGTTGCTTACTGCTAGAGGCCATTCTTTAACTTTTCTATTGTAGAGTCATGTTATCCTCATGTTTAAAGAGCCTTCCGTTGGTAGGTATTTCCTCAGACTGAGGGTAGCCGGTCAAGAGCCTCCCCACAGCCAAGTTGGTTAGATCCTCCTAAAATGTGGTTAAGCGATAGGTGTGGAGGGCCACCTCAGCTGGAAGGAAGGCTTTGGGCCCATATACTAGTACAAAAGGAGTTCCTTCCATAGCAGTCTTCTTAGTTGTTCACATAGACCGGATAGAATGACCTTGTTAACTGCCTCGACCTGACCATTAGTCTTCTCAATCATCCTCATGGACCATATTATACTTTGGCATAAGAGTGTTCGCAGAGGATTCCATCATACAAGATGGACCATTCACCTTTCTTTTTGGCTCGTTCTGCCGCTTTGGGGTTGGACAAAAGGGTTACATCTGCCCAGTATGTCAAGATAGGGTCCATCCATGCTGAACTTCTGTCCAACCATTGGATCCCTTTGGGCTTGCCATCCACCGATGACTTGCTCAGCTTAGATAGAGCATTGACCTTGTAGCTTTTAGACAATGGGATGTGAATTATTTCGAAGCACATTATGTGGCTGGTCGCCTCGCGTACCCATCGTACGTATGTTGCCCTCATTTCATCCTTAACTTCATATTTCCCGTTGAGTTAACTAATGACTAGCTTGGAGTTTGAATTGGCATGGGTGGAGTTAGCTCCAGCTATGTAACATAACTCGACACCTGTTATCAAGGCTTCATATTCCACCTCATTATTAGAGGCTTTGAGCATGAACTTGAGGGTGTGCTCTTGCTTCTCCCTTTTAGTGTGCTCTTGCTTCTCCCCTTATTGGGTCTCTAGTATTAACCTAGCCCCATTGTCGTCTTTTGTTGAGGATTCGTCCACATAGAGGTTCCATGCATTTGCACTTGGTCAGTGCGGTACATCAGCGTTGGCATTTTTTATTAGGAAATCAGCTAAGCCTAGGCCTGGATTGTATACTCGGCCTTGAACTCTTTCCCACAGTGAGATAGTTCAATCGCTCTCTTTAGCAACATTGTTGATGCATTGTATTTCTGTATGACATTCTTCAAAGGCTTATCTATCAAGACCATTACCATGTGGGCTTCAAAGTATGGGTGGATCTTCCTACTTGCCTAAACTAAGGTGTAAGAAAAACTTCTCAATCAATGGGTATTTGAGTTTCACTCCCATGAGTGTGTGGCTTATGTAATATACAAAGATTTGATCCTTTTCTCTTTCTGCTACTAGGACCACACTTACTGCTTGTTCCGACGCGACCATGTATAAGAACAATGGCTTACCTTGAACTGGGCTAGCAATCTTTAGGTAGGTGGGACAAGTATTCCTTCAGTGACAGGAAAGCCTTGTTTGCCACTTCACTCTACTCAAAGTTAGTGTGGCTCTTAAGCTCTCAAAAGAACGGTTTACACTTATATGTAGACTTGGACATGAAGTGCCCTAGCTCGGCCATAGAGCTAGTTAGCAGATATACCTATTTGATGTTATATAGGGGCTTCATGTTGAGGACGACCTGTACTTTGTCTGGGTTTGCTTCTATCCCCTGACTGCTGATCCTGAATCTTAACAACTTGCAAGACCTCACTTCGAAGACACACTTTTTAGGGTTAAACTTCATCCTATAGCCACAAAGGACTATGAATGTCTCCCATAGGTCAGCCGTATGTTTGGAATCCTCCTTGCTTTTAACGAATATGTCATCAACTAAACTTCCATATCCTTCCCAATGAGGTGGTTGAATACCTTGTTCAGCAGTCGCTGGTTTGTCGCCCCCATGTCCTTTAGTCCAAATGGTAATGGTATAGCCCTACGTCTGTAATGAAGGTAATTTTCTTGTGATTATCCAAATGAAAGGGAATTTGGTAATAGTTGGGGAAGGCATCTATAAAACTCAGCATCACATAGCCGGCAATGAAGTCCATGAATTTGTTGATCTTTGGGAGGGGGTAGCTATCTTTCGTACATGTCTTCTTAAGGTCGGTGAAGTCTACGCACCTCAGCCATGTCTAGTTAGGCTTCTTTACCAGCATCATGTTTGATATCCACTTAGGGTACTAGAATTCTCTCATGAAGCTCGTCCAACAACCCTCAGGATCTCCTCACCTGCTCTTGCACATCATTCTATACCCATGTGTCTCTTCTTTTAGGCCATAGGTTTGTAGGTTAGGTCCACATTTAGGTGATGCTCAATGACCACCGGTTCAAACAAGGAATTTTATCAGGACTGAAAGCGAAAATGTCCTTGTACTCCCTGAAGAGAGTGACAATGAATCCCTGTCTAGAGTTGGCATGTCCCGTTCAACCTTCACAACCGAGGATAGACGTGCATCTTCTACCGACACTGACTCGACATCATCTACAGTTTCTAGGCCATAATGTCCCTAACCCTTCGTTGTCATGACACATATGGTTAGAGTTTCTGCCATGGCTGGTAGTTCAAGTCGTGCTTTCTTTGCCTTCGGATCTAGTGTGCCACCTTTAGGCACATCTTTTGCTCCTTTAGTGGCTTAGTGTTGACCAGATAGAGCATTCTCGGGTCGTCTACTAGTTGTTACATATTTTTTTTCCCACACTTCCATCATCTAGCTTATATTGGATCTGTAGAAGGTGAGGGGCGATGATTGCTTTGATCTTGTGTTAGGTTGGCCTTCTGAGGATGACATTATAGGTCGTACGTAAGTTGACAACTAGCAAGTCCACTCCAAGTTCCTAGCCTTAATATTTTACCCCAAAATGCACAGGCAGACGGATGATTCCGATGGGTTCATTGTTTTCCCTCCAAATCCTAGGGTCCAATTTGCACGGGGAATGATGTCCCACCCCAAGTATTTGAGCCACTTGAGGCATTCTAAGGTTATGATATTGGTTAAGCTTCCGATGTCAACCAGGATTCGTTAGATGAGGGCACTTGTTATCTTTAGCTCCACTACCAAGGGCTCATCACGCTAGGTGATGCGGCCACGAAAGTCGGCCTCACTGAAAGTCATTGTCGGCACCTTCACGGTCGTCCCCCTTTTCTACGATCATTACTTGATGCATGCTATGCATTTGGGCTTTTCACATTGCATGGGAGATGCCTATGGTGTATCCCCTTGGGACAATAGCAACCACCTCTGCAGAGCATTCTTCATCGACGGGCCTTTCATAAACTTAGGTCCTCCCTTTTTGTAAGCCCCTTGCGCCTATCTTTAAGAAGCGGCCTATTTGACCATTGTCGACCTGCTCATAGAGAGCCTTTTTTAGCTCTCTACACTCCGAAGTAATATGTTCATTATGTTCATCGATCTCGCATTACTTATAGACATTGCACGGCTTGTATAGGGCGGCAATGGGTTACGGTTTCCTCAACATGGGTGTCCCTCGATCTCTATAAGAATATTTTAAGGATCTGCGTTAAAGCATTGATCTCGGGCGTCATTCCTCTGCCTCCTTTCCAACTAGATAGGTACCTCTCTTCAACTCTACTCCTTTTAGGTCATCAATGGTTTCCACACAGATCTCAGTGATCCTTATGAAGTCTAAGACCTTTTAAGGGCGTCCGCGATGGTGGTTTCTTTTTTCTCGACCAATAAAAATTTGAACCGGCCATTTCAGAGGCCATTGAAATGGAAGCGTATGCCATGCCATCCTCCATGTCAAGGATACAGACAACCTCATGATGGAATCTTTTCATGAAGCCAGAGAGGGACTTGTTCTTTCCATGCTTGATCTTCATGAAAGGCATGCTTGTTTGTGATGAACTGACTTATAAAGCAGTCAGTGATACTGCTCAGCGAGAGTCCACTAAACTACTTCCAAATAGACCTGGCAAATGGGTCATTCGAATCAGGTACAAGTCAGGTCTTAGTTCAGTTCGGGTCACTTTCGCATCAACTATGTTCAGGTCGGGTTCGGGTGAAGTTCGAGTTTGGGTCACTTTCGAGCGAATCATGTCGGGTTGACTTCGGTTCAGTTCGGGTTTTGGTCACTTATGGGTACCATGTCCGGGTCAGTACGGGTTCGATTTAGGAGGAGTTCAGGTCAGGTCTGTTTCGGGTTGTCAATAATAGCCTAGTTTGGACTGGGTATGGTTCAAGTATAATTTGAGCCAGGTGGAATTCAGTTCAACGTTTGGGTCAATATCGGGTTAGGTGTAACTCGAATCGGATGTAAATCAAGTTGGGTTAATTTCGAATTATTGTATGTTTTCAATGTAGTCATGTTTAGTTCTTTACTCTTAACTTGTATTTAAAAGATAAAAATTGTTTAATAAAACAAAATCATTTATTCTAGATTTCTCTTTTAATTCATATGTTAATGACTAATTGATTCTACATTATATATATATATATAT
>JACYFF010031955.1:56605025-56652328 GCA_017589665.1 Selenicereus undatus
TATATATATATATATATATATACGTATATATATATATATATATATATATATATATATATATATTATTAATGGAAAATTATATAGGGTTAGTTCTAAATTTACTAAGAAAGTTAGTAAATTACAAATACAAGTATAAAACCCATTCCTAACCCTATGTTAAATGCGTCGTGTAATTATCCAAAGGATTATGTGTCGTTGAGTTAAGTGGACCAATTAAGTTCATGTGATAATAAAATAAGTGGACCAATTAACACAAACCATTTGTCAATGGTTTCATTTCTGAACCCCAATACCAAAATATACCCTGAAAAATCAAAAAAAGAAAGAAAATAATGAAATTTTTATTTAGACCCCGGTGTTGGTTTATAACTTCACGTTTGTCATATTTGGAGTTGGTAAATATAAACAGGTTGGTTCAGGTCGACATTTTTGGTAATCGAATCAATGTTTTTTGATAGCTCGCTAAGTGATCATACATCAAAATTCAAAGATTTGTCTTTGTGATATTAACAACTTGATATGCATTTGTTTAATGAGTTGAAACTAGAAAGCAACAGCAATATATGAGTATGTGTCAATTAGCATTACATTTATGTGATTATGAATGCTCATTATCAAAACTCGAGACTTTGAATTTAATTGTCCAAAATTCAAATGAGTCACATTATTATGAGATCATATGCAATGATACATTCTTGAATATGATTTTGTAGAACTAAACATGTTATGAAGATAATTTAGAATCGTAGATCAGTATTGCGGAATTTTTGATTGTAGACACAAAATGATATTATAAATTTATAATCACAGTGTGCATTGCATTAAGTCAAAAAGTGAATCAAATAGTAAAACAAGATTGCTAGATTCTCATATGTTTAATAAATTGTTAATTACACTTGTCTTTTCTTAATTCTTACTATGACAAAATATTTTTTCTCTTATACTGCATATCTATCAAATTAAAAACTTAAACTATTAACTATTTTATTTTTTCCTCTTAAGTTTTTAATTGATTTCATTTGGAAAAATTCCCTCTTAAGTTGTTTTTCTTTTCCCACCTAAGCTCAACTAATTGAGTTTGGAAATTTCAAATTTCCCCCCGAAAGATAACAGATTAAAACCAAAAAAAAAAGTTACTGCTTATTCGGGTAAAATGAATCGGGTAAAAATCGAATCGGTTTTAAATTGGGTACGGTTCGGTTCAGGTTTGGGTTGTCCATTTTTAGTTCACTTCGGGTCAGTTCACTATAGATCGGGTTTGAATGGGGTCAGGTCATTTCGGGTGTGGGTCATTTCGGGTCATGCTACAATTCAAGTTTCGTTCAGTTCTGGATCGGTTTACTTCGGGTGTTTAGGTTCAATTTGGTTCATCCCATTTTGGGTGTCAGTTCGGGTATGGACCTAGGTCGTTCCATTCGGGTTTCGGGTCTCAGGTCATTTTTTCCAAGTCTACTTCCAAACAACCCCTTTTAGTGTGATAGAGAAGTACTAGTAATAGGTTGCATCGTCTACGTCTTGGACGTATATATGAGCTCTATATACCGCAAGGTGCTCCTCCGAGTCTGTAGCTCTATCGTAAAGCTCCAGTCTAGGTACTTCGACCTTTCACGAGCACGAAATGTGCATAATGATGTGGCTGAAGGAGGTTGTGAAGGACGATGCTAGAGGGTGAGCGGTCGTGCCGAAATTTTAACGAGCAAGGATAGCCTCCATCTAACCTCAGCGACCGAGGGGCTCCTGGCCCGCCCTTCCTCCCTAGGTGGACCCCAGACGACCTATGTAATCTTCTCACATATGCTTCTTGGCCGTACTTGCTGTGGGGCACTAAGTCGTAGCTTCGTTCCAACGTCCAGCATCTCCTCTTCATGGGGTAGTAGTCGTCCGTGAGATGGACCTATCCCCATAACCGCGAGGAGCCCTCATACTTCGGTGGGTTCATTATCTACCCCCCAAATCCTAGGATCTAGTTTATGAGGGGGATGATGTCCCACCCTGAGTATTTGAGCCACTTGAGGTATTCTCAGGCTATGATATCGGTCGAGCTTCTAGTGCTAATCAGGATCCGCCGAATGAGGGCACTAACTGCCTTCAGCTCCACTACCAAGAGGTCATCCTGCGGGGTGATGACGTTATGAAAGTCGGCCTTACTGAAATTCATTGTTAGCACCTTCACGGTCATTCTCCCCTTCTGCGATCATTACTTGTTACGTCCTATGTATCTAGGCATTCCACATTATGTAAGAGATGCCTACGGTGGATCCCTGCAATAGTAGCAACCAGCTCCATGGGGCATTCTTTGTCGGCGAGCCTTTCCTGAAGTTGGGCCTTCCCTTTTTACAGGCCCCTTGCTCCTCTCCTTAGGAAGCGGTTTATCTTATTGTTGTCGAGAAGCTCACAAAGGGGTCCTTTTTAGCTCCTTACACTCCGAAAGGATATGATCGTTCTACTCATAGAACTCGCATTACTTAGTAGCATTGCACGACTGCATAGGGCAGCCACGGGTTGCGGTTTCCTCAAGATGGGATGTCCATTTACCTCCATAAGAATATTTTGAGGATCTTCATTAAAACATTAAAATCGGGCTTCATTCCTCTGCCTCCTTCCCAACCTAGATAGGTTCCTCTCTTCAACTCTAATCCTTCCTGGCCATCAGTAGTGTCCACATGGATCTCAGGGATCCTAATGAAGCCTGCAACCTTTTTAAGGGCGTCTACGATGGTGGTTTCTTTTTGCTTAGCCTATGAGAATTTGAACTGGTTATTCTAAGGACATTAAGGAATGAGGTGTATGCCACGTCGACCTCTAGGTCAAGGATAAGGACAATCTCCTGATGGAATCTTTTCACAAAGTCGAAGAGGGACTTGCACTTTTGTTCCTTGATCTTCAAGTGGTGTATGCTCGTTTCTAATGATTTAGCTTACAAAGCGGTCCAACAACTCTAAGGAGCAAATGGTGCTACTCAGCAAGAGTCTATTGAACTAATTCTGAACAACCCCTTTCAGCGTAATGAGGAAGTACTCGTAATGGGTTACATTATCTACGTCGTGGACGTACATCTGAGCTTTATACACCCCAAGGTGGTCCTCCGGGTCTATGTTTCTATCGTACAGCTGTAGGCTAGGTAATTTGACCTTTCACAGGAGCGAAATGTCCATAATTATGTAGCTAAGGAGGGTTACGAAGGACAATGCTAGGGGGTATGCGGCCATGCCTAAAACTTTAATGGGCAAGGATAGCCTCTGCCTAACCTCGACAACTGAGGGACTCCTAGCATGCGCTTTCCCCTTAGGTGGACTCCACCACGACCTGTGTGGTTGTCTCACATACGCTTCTTGGTCGTACCTACTGTGCGGCACTGAGCCATAGGTTAGTTCCAGCATCACCAACTGTTCCAGGGTCCGGCCTCTCCTCTTCGTGGGGGTAATGGTTGTCCGTCTAACGGTCCTCTCCCCATAGTCATGAGTAGCCCTCCCACTCCTTAAACCAGGTCGAGCACCTTGAATGGCTAGCATATGAAGTCGACGTAGACCTTAAGAGTGTTGTGTTCCCGTTGACTCTATCCAAGACTCGCTATCTTGTATGATTTTCTAGCATCCATCCCTCCTATATGCTCTTAGAGCGGCCTGCATGGCTATTTAGAGGCCACAAGGTGAACACTGTTGTGGGCCTGAGTATCTACTCTGTTTTACACAGGTTGATCCTGCCCATTCGCAAGCTCGTACCCAGGAGTTGGGTCATAACAAAAGGTTGGTAAAACGTGAGTGAAGCTAAACCCCTCCATGGTCTCCTTGAGCTGCTTGGTCACCCGTTACAAGAGGATGTCGGTCATAGTTGACATGAAGTTCTTTAGAGCATCGAGTGTTATGTGCTGTCGCTCACAGCCCATCTCTGACTGAGCGTGTTTTGCACAAGGAATGTCCCTCTGAGAATCAAGTAAGATTCCCAAAGGGGAAAGGGGAGTTTTAGTTAAGGATGGAGAATAAAAGCTAGAATCTTGGGAATAAAGATTGGATCTTTGCCTCTAACTCTAACAACTAATGTCGTCAAAGTCTAGTTCTACATATATTCCTCCCTTTTCTTGGATAGTACAAGCGATATAGGGGACTGTTGTAAGAGTATAATGGTAACTTCAGAAGATCAATGTGGTGGATGCACTTAAAGGGGCAATCCAATCTAATCAGAACAACACTTGTCAAGCACTCTTACTTGATTAACATGAGACTCCATTCTGTGAAGTCGAAGACTAACTTTTGAGGCACACATAGGAAGAGGTTTGTTTTGCTAAACTCCTTTGGGAGAGATCCTTAGTCTCACGTATTCATTTTGAGGCTATGTGCTTAACCTTAGGCATAACAGTTCAATAAAGATAATTGTAGTTCACACAGTCTAATCCAGGCTACGCTCTATTTTAGGAAGCTTTTCAACAAAGCCTTGCAACCAAACTGATTGAGATATCTAGTGACCCATCCAATCAGAAGGTGACATATGGTGCTAAGCAAGTCAACGTGGGGTCAGAGTTGACCGTAAGGAAGGTAGAGGGATGCCAGAGGGGTATAATGGTGATTTGACCCTAAATAGGAAAATTACCATCCTGTCCTTGGGTGCCAACCCCAAGGCTATAAATACTTCAACATTTTCCATTTTGAGGGGACTTTTACTATTACAACTTGACTACCCCACTAGATATTCTCCCAGAATAGCAAACTCTCTCTTTCTCTATGGTCATTTCTATCTGTCTGCTTCCATAATTCATCTTAAGACTGACTTGACCGTCGGAGGGGCCTTTCTTGAGAAAAACACATGGGGTCGACCTTCGTGTAGGCCGTCAAGGAGTGGACACATTAGTAAGTGCGATAAAGTGCCACGTCGGCTAAGTGTAAGTCCCGATCTCACCACCTCTCAAGTAAGTTTCTCCTGAAACAGATTGGCCCCGTCTATGGGGACTCATTAGCAGAATGGTTGATGGGGACCATCCAAGCCAACCTTCCATAGCACTTACCAATGATCCACCCACTATTTTGGAGCCCAAGAAGTTCAAGGAAGTTCATGCTTTGATCAGAAATCACTTGTGCAAAGAAGAAGAAGAAGTGTCCAGTTCATACCGTTTCTAGCCCGGTTTTGTTTCGCTGTTGGAGCAAAATGCTGAGGGGGAAATTTCCTGCACGCATCACCCCCTTAAAACTTAGGATCTCAGCTTTCCAACAAGTACTTTTGCAGGGCATTTGGAGCTCATTTAGTCAGTCAACCAAGCCAAAAACCGAAGGATATGCACTGCAGGGCGCAATCCAACACTGTCCGAAAGAAGGGTCTGATTGGTTGACCTATTTAACTTCAACTTTTGTCAAACTTTAGGGCACGAAAAAGCATCTAAATATTTATCAAATCATGGCCCGAAAGTTGAGCTAAGGGACCGGCTTGTGCTGCTATTATCTAGCCAAAGAAGGAAGAAAATCCTTTTACCCGGGTAAAAGGGAGAACCGACTGCCACCTTGGGTTTTGAGTGTACTCTTGCATTAATGGATGATTTAAGACCCTAAGCTGCTGTACTAAGGTTGTTTTGATGCTTGACACCTCAATCTTGAGTTTAATTAAGCTAGTGAGGTGTCAAGGATAGGTTAGATCTCTTGTTTTATCACTTAGTACTTGTAAGCTAGCTTAGGCTTAGTCACCTAGTCACAAATCAGCTTGTAATCGGCCTTGGCCGAGTGTGAGAGAGGTTTGGGCTATAAATAGCCCTTCTCTTCCCTTGGCAAGGGTCTTTTGTCAAATTGCAAACACATTTGAGCTTTGTCTCTCTCAAACTCCTAGTTCTATATCTTAAGTTTGGCAACTTAAGTGGTGTCTAGGTCTCTTTATCTCAATTGGGTGGTGCTTCTGTATCCCAATTGATCTAAAGAGATTGCCCAAGTGATTAACAAGAGGGCTCCTTTGGATTATCTCTTGAAGACACTTGCAACTATCCTACTTCTCTTCTTCTTTTATTCACACCCGAAATTCCTCCACCTCCCATTCTTAGCAAGTGCAAGGTGAGATACATCAAGTGGTATCAGAGCCTTGGCTACCCTCTTGAGCTTGCTTCCATCCTCAAACACATCCCCAAACACTAAGCCACAAACACCCTCAACCACCTCTCCATTTCTCTCCCTTGCACCATCCTTACCGTGCCACGGACAGAACTTTAGCACGAGCACCCCGTGTTACACGGCACGACCGTGCCTCCCTCCCAGCCTACCTACTCTAATTCAGCAACCAAGCATGGCTAGACCGTGCCTCTTTGCACGACCGTGCCTCTTTGCTCTTACCCGAAACACTCTAGCACCTACTCTCTTGTAACCATGTCTTCAAGCCTCACCCTGGACCACAGTGAGAAGGCCGAACTAGAGGCCAAGGTCAAGTATCTCCAAACCCAACTTGGCCAACTCCTTGAGGAAAAGAGAAGCTACTTGAGGAATTCTAGAAGTCCCATGGAGCAACACCCTCGGATTGATCTTGAAGAGGAAGAATGCTACCAACATGAGTCCTCTAGTGAAGAAGGTGAAGGAAGGAGACCATTTCGACCTAGTGGAGGTGGCAACCTTGACTTCAAGGTTGATATACCCGAGTTTGAAGGCCATCTAGACCCCAACTTGTTCTTAGATTGGCTTCGGACGGTTGAAAGAGTCTTCAACTACAAAGACATCCCGGATGAGAAAAAGGTAAAGCTTGTAGCCCTTAAGCTCCGCAAATATGCTTCCACTTGGTGGGCTAATTTAGTGACCAAAAGGGCAAGGAAAGGGAAAGGGAAAGTTCGAACTTGGGCTCAAATGAGGGATAAACTCAAGGCCAAATTCCTACCCACCCGCCACCTCCGTGATAACTACCTCAAATTCCATAACCTCAAACAAGGAACCAAGAGTGTGGAAGAATATACTAGGGAGTTTGAACAACTCCTCTTGAAATGTGATTTGAAGGAAGAAGAAACCCAAACCCTTGTGCGGTATTTGAGTGGTTTGGATGAACAAATTTCCCATGTCATTGAGCTACACCCTTATTCTTCTCTTGATGAGCTTAGTTCTCTTGCATACAAAGTGGAACAACACTGAAAAGCCAAAGGAAAGGGAATTGTGTCCAAACCTCCTTCTCGGTCTTATCTCTTTCAAAGACCCCCAAACACAAATCCTGGACGCCAAACTCCACTACCTCCACGGCCAACTCCCCAAAATGCCCAAAACACACCTCAAAGAAGCCTTCCCAAGCCGGAGGATAGAAGGAGATGTTTTCGGTGTCAAGGGTTAGGGCACATTGCTTCTGAATGCCCAAACAAGAGAATTGTCACCTTAGCTGAATTTCAAGCTTCCTTTGAGGGGCTTGATGGAGAGAATGAAGAAGAGAAAGAGCTAGACTCGAATAAGTCTCTGGAAGAGGTTGAAGAAGGTCCAGATGAAGGGGAACTTTTGGTTATTTGAAGGGCCTTAAGCGGCCTAGCTTCCCCAGATGATCTTGAACAAAGAGAGTCCATCTTCCGTACAAGATGCACCGTAGGTGGCAAAGTGTGCTCCCTTATCACTGATGGGGGAAGTTGTGCAAATGTAGCCTCACAATCCATGGTGGACAAACTCAAGCTCTCAGTGACTCCCTATCCAAAGCGATATACCATCCAATGGCTTAATCAAAGCAAAGGTTTGCAAATCTCTTCTCGGTGCCTCTTGTCTTTAAGCATTGGGAAGACTTACAAAGATGAGATTTGGTGTGACATTGTACCAATGGATGATTGCCATGTTTTGTTGGGTCGCCCTTGGCTCTTTGATAGGAGGGTTATGCATGATGATCGTATGAATACCTATACCTTCACCAAGAACCACAAAAAGATCACCCTCACTCCCCTCAAATCGTCCACCCCCTCCAAACCCAAAGAAAACCCACAAATGGATATCTTCCTCACCCTCCTCAAGTCCCAAATGCATGAATATGAGCCCTGCAAAGAATGGATATTGCTAGGCCAAGAACCGACCTTAGCCCCGGCCTCACACCATCCCTTGCTCGCCCCCCTCCTCCACACCTTCCAACATGTTTTCCCTCAAGAAATACCCCATGGTTTACCACCAAAAAGATCCATCCAACATAAGATTGACCTTGTTCCCGGTTCTACTCTCCCAAACAAACCGGCCTATAGGATGAACAACCAAAAAACTCAAGAGGTCCAACGTCAACTTGATGATCTCTTAGCTAAGGGGCTAATCTGTGAGAGCCTAAGTCCATGTGCCATCTCGGCCCTACTTATGCCCAAGAAAGATGGGAGTATTAGAATGTGTGTTGATAGTAGAGCTATCAACAAAATCACCATCAAGTACCGGTACCCTATCCCAAGGTTGGAGGATTTGCTTGATGAGCTTCATGGAGCCACTATCTTCTCCAAAATTGATCTTAGAAGTGGCTATTATCAAATCCGGATCTTTGAAGGGGATGAATGGAAGACGACTTTCAAGACCAAGGGAGGCTTATATGAGTGGTTGGTCATGCCATTTGGCTTGACAAATGCACCAAGCACCTTTATGAGACTCATGAATGAGGTGCTTAGGCCGGTCATATGCAAGTTTGTTGTTGTCTATTTTGATGACATTCTTGTGTATAGCCGGGATGAACAAGAGCATGCAAGTCACCTTCACCAAGTCTTGAGTATTTTTCCTAACGAAGAGCTCTATAGGAACCTTGAGAAATGCCACTTCTTCACACCCCAAGTCATCTTTTTGGGTTATGTGGTGTTGGCTCAAGGTATCCGTGTTGATGAAGACAAAGTCAAGGTCATCCGTGAGTGGCCTACTCCCTCCTCCATACATCAAGTTCGAAGCTTCCATGGTTTGGCCTCCTTCTATAGGAGATTTGTGAAGGATTTTAGCTCAATTGTATCTCCAATGACCGAAGTTATCAAGGGCAAGACCATTGAATGGAATGAGCAAGCTCACTTGGCATTTGAGGAAATCAAGAGACTCACAAGTGCTCCCATCCTAGCATTACCTAGCTTCTCCAAGATCTTTAAGGTGGAGTGTGATGCCTCCGGAGTGGGTATAGGGGTTGTTTTATCTCAAGAAAAACGGCCCATTGCATTCTTTAGTGAAAAGTTGAATGAAGCCAAGAGAAAGTATTCCACCTATGACAAAGAGTTCTATACAATAGTCCGAGCTTTGGAACATTGGAGACACTATCTTATGGGGGGCGAATTCATCTTACATTCGGACCATGAAGCCGGTAACTTCATTCAAGGGCAACATAAGCTCAACCTCCGCCATGCCAAGTGGGTTGAGTATCTCCAAGCATTCAACTTCATGATCCATCACAAGGCCGGCAAGTTGAACAAAGGGGCGGATGCTCTCTCAACAAGATACTACCTCCTTTCGATCCTAGAGTCCAAGGTGCTTGGGTTTGAGATTGTCAAAGGGATGTATGCTAATGATGAGGATTTCAAGGATATCTATGTCAAGTGTGCCACCCACCCCTACAACCTATTCCACATTCTAGAGGGATTCATCTTCAAGGGCTCACGACTTTGCATACCCAAGTGTGGGTTTAGGGAGTTGCTAATTCAAGAGCTTCATGGTGGTGCTCTATCCGGTCACTTTGGGGTAGAGAAGACTTGTTTAACGCTCAAGGAGCATTATTATTGGCCAAAAATGGCCAAGGATGTGGAACACTTCATCAAAAGGTGTTCAATTTGTCACATGGCTAAGAGCCATGTCCTTCCCCACGGCCTCTACTCTCTTTTGCCCGTGCCCTTAGCTCCATGGGAAGACATTAGCTTGGACTTCATCACGGGGTTGCCACGCACTCAAAGAAGCAAGGACTCCATCATGGTGGTGGTGGACCATTTCTCCAAAATGGCTTACTTTGTTCCTTGTCACACCATCCATGATGCCTCCCACATAGCCAATCTCTACTTCAAGGAGATTGTGAGACTTCATGGCATCCCAAAGAGCATGGTTTCGGATAGGGACACTAAGTTCCTTAGTCACTTTTGGCTTACCCTTTGGAGAAAAATGGGGACACGCTTCAAGTTTAGCACTACTTGTCACCCCCAAACTGATGGCCAAACCGAAGTGACCAACCGAACCTTGGGGACCTTACTTAGGGTCCTTGTGAAGAAGGATATCAAGGCGTGGGATGAACTCCTACCTCATGCGGAGTTTGCTTTCAACCGGGCACCAAGCAAAGCCACTCACCTCTCCCCTTTCCAAGTGGTCTATGGGTACAATCCAAAAAATCCCTTGGACCTCACACCCATTCCTACTCCTGGCAAGTTGAGTTGGGAGGCCGAAAAGAGAGCCAAAGAAATCAAGGATCTTCATGCTCAAGTTAGGAAGAGGATTGAGAAGTCTAATGCCCAAGCCATGCACCACGCCAACAAGCACAAAAGGGAGGCCCATTTTCAGCCAAGAGACTTGGTATGGATTCACATGAGGAAGGAGAGATTCCCAAGCAAGTGCAAGTCCAAAATCATGCCAAGGTTGGATGGCCCCTTTGAGATATTGGAGAAAATTGGACCTAATGCATACAAGGTCGGCTTGCCTGGTGAGTATGGGGTCTCTGCCACCTTCAATGTGGCTGATCTCAGCCCCTACTATGAGAAAAATGAAGAAATCCCAAGTTTGAGGCCAAACTCCAACTCACTTGGGGAGGATGATGGGGACCATCCAAGCCAACGTTCCATAGCACTTACCAATGATCCACCCACTGTTTTGGAGCCCAAGAAGGTCAAGGAAGTTCATGCTTTGATCAGAAATCACTTGTGCAAAGAAGAAGAAGAAGTGTCTAGTTCATACCGTTTCTGGCCCGGTTTTTTTTGCTGTTGGAGCAAAATGCTGAGGGGGAAATTTCCTGCACGCATCACCCCCTTAAAGCTTAGGATCTCAGATTTCTAACAAGTACTTTTTCATGGAATTTGGAGCTCATTTGTTCAGTCAACCAAGCCAAAAACCAAAAGATATGCACTGCAGGGCGCAATCCAACACTGTCCGAAAGAAGGTTCTGATTGGTTGACCTATTTAACTCCAACTTTTGTCAAACTTTAGGGCATGAAAAAGCATCTAAATATTTATCAAATCATGGCCCTAAAGTTGAGCTAAGGGACCGGTTTGTGATACTATTATCCAGCCAAAGAAGGAAGAAAATCCTTTTACCCGGGCAAAAGGGAGAACCGGCTGCCACCTTGGGTTTTGAGTGTACTCTTGCATTAATAACTGATTCAAGACCCTAATCTGCTGAACTAAGGTTGTTTTGATGCTTGACACCTCAATCTTGAGTTTAATTAAGCTAGTGAGGTGTCAAGGATAGGTTACATCTCTTGTTTTATTACTTAGTACTTGTAAGCTAGCTTAGGCTTAGTCACCTAGTCACAAATCAGCTTGTAATCTGCCTTGGCCGAGTGTGAGAAAGGTTTGGGGCTATAAATAGCCCCTCTCTTCCCTTGGCAAGGGTCTTTTGTCAAATTGCAAACACATTTAAGCTTTGTCTCTCTCAAACTCCTAGTTCTATATCTTAAGTTTGGCAACTTAAGTGGTGTCTAGGTCTCTTTATCTCAATTGGGTGGTGCTTCTGTATCCCAATTGATCTAAGGAGATTGCCCAAGTGATTAACAAGAGTGGCTCCTTTGGATTATCTCTTGAAGACACTTGCAACTATCCTACTTCTCTCTTCTTTCATTCACATCCGAAATTCCCCCACCTCCCATTCTTAGCAAGTGCAAGGTGAGAAACATCAATGGTTGACACTCGATCTAAGGCATTGAAGGAGAGAGATAAGGGTAAGTGTGGGGCAGCCAAAGACCCCCCAAGGAGGCATGGTGTCTCTCCAGCTCAAAGCTCCGAAGAGAATTCGATTAATTGCCCATCCGCTGAACAATTTGGCACACCATAACAATTGGGGGAGGAGCTAAAGCAAATGCAAGAGGTAGTGATTCGAGGGGTGTGTGAAAATATGAAGGCAAATGAGCATCAGCTTAAGCCCATCCACGGGTTTGAATACGAACCAACACCGAGATACACCCCTCCATACTAGCAAGCTCAGAGCTGACGCCCCCAAAGGGATACGAGCGCTTTGAGAGGCAGGGATGCTAGGAGAACCACTGAAGCTAAGTAAGCTCTCAAGAAAACCCACAATAGCATCACTCCCTCACGGTCCATCACAACTCCCTACGCATCCAAGTGCCATGGAGCCGTATGGTATGAGGAGCAAGAGGAGTCCTGTTACCCTAACCACTTGGCAGAAGGAGGCTCAGAAGAAAGAGTTCCTTTACCGGTTAGGTTTGTGGGAAGGACCCCGATGAAACTCCGGTACCCCATAGCACTCATCACTCCTTCGAACGGCCAATGCCAAGAAGGGGGCAAAAATAAGGGGTATCATCCATGCATTGTCGATCACCTTTTATGAATGAGCTAGGCCATCCTAGGCCTCCCATGCTTTGGATCGGGGGCTTCTCGGAGAAAGGGTCCTTGCCTTCCTTTTAACGCCTTTCAGTAGAGTACTCATGTAGACACCATACCCTAAGAAGGTCAAGATGCCAACTATCAATCCATTTGAGAGAGCTACTGACATTGGTAGAAGGCATAAGAAGGGCTCGTAGTTCATACAAGCCACGGACATATGCGACGGGGATGACTTTGCTTAGGAAGAATCTTAGAAAAGAGGAGGGAAGGATAAAGGTCCCTAGGCAGGCAAGCGTCCTAGGAAGGATGAGGAAATAATTGGTCGTTTCCATACCACCCTCAGAACATCCTCATGGAAATTAAGAGCAACTCCATGCTAAGGCAACCAAAGCTCATTGAGACTTTGGCAACATTTCGAAACAAGAACAAGTATTGTGAACACCACGAGAATTATAGGCACACCACCTCTAAGTATAGAGAACTCAAGAAAGCCCTCCACGAGTGAGCTGAATAGGGCTAGCTCAATTGCTTCTTGAGAAGGGGAAGAGGTGAGGATTGCAATTGTCACAACCCAAAAGGAAAGAAAGACAATGATGTTGACCACAATATAAAGATAATAGTGACCATCATTGGAGGGATTGACGATAAGAAATTAAACGTAGGGTACCAAAAGGCTCAGATTCGAAAGCTCAGCCAGGTCATGGTTGCTAGAGAATTAAAACTGCTTACAGAACCAACCATGATGTTTGCTCCGAAGGACATGCATCCCTTGCATACCCTTCAAAATGATGTAGTGATACATCTTAAGATAGCGACTCCCATCGTTCACTAAATACTTGTGGACGCGAGAATTTCTATTGATATCATCGCTCTTTAGTGCCTTAAGAAATTGCAACACACCACAAAAGACTTGGAAGCAATCAAGACCCTTATTATGGGTTTCAGGAGACAAGTTACATACCCCCTCTGAACTAAAAAACTACATGTCCAAGTGGGTGACAAGGACAACTCACGGACTGTACAGACAAACTTTCTAGTGGTAAACATCCTCACAGCAATGTTATCCTAGGACGACCAACCTTTAATGTCATTAGAGTTGTTGTGGCACTACACCTCCTACTCATCCAATTTGAACTTGATGATGGTAAGGTAGGGAAAATATATAGAGAACAAAAGATGGCAAGAGAATGCTAATATGTAAGTCTGAAGCCCTTATGAAGGAAGAAAGAGCCCCCCCCCAGGCGAGACATCTCGACCGAGGGTTGGAAATAAAGTGGCCGCTGAAGCAAAGGTAGTACTTTCGGCCTTGGCAAAAAAACATGAAAGACCCCGGGTGCCCAGAGCAAACAGTTTAGATTGGCAAAGTTAAGGTGGTGCTGAACATGAAGTCTTCGATAACCTTAGGAGGTATTACATATGATGTAAGGAGGTAGCCTAATTCTTTTATGTAAAGGGAAGGCTTGTTTCAATATAGCACATCGGTTGTATGTTCGGTTGGCCCACGATTTTGTCAGTTATAAATGAATGATTGTTTGCTAGTATTCGTTTTGTGGTTTTTCGTCATCAAGTTGGGGGGCAAAGAGGTTTAGAATGAGATGATAAGTCTAACCAAGAGAAAAAAACTTAACGACAAACTCAGTTGGATGCAACTATTAGCTAAGTTAGCTGATAACTGGATTTATCCCACGAATGTCGTGATAGGCATTACAAATGATAGGACGTTGACCTTGCAACCGAACTCATCCTACCCCCTTAAGGAAGGGGTCTAACCAAGTGTGACAACTTGGTTAAATTATATGTTAATGCAAGGATCAACTCGTTCGGCTGGTGTCCGGACTCATCCCATGAATGTCGTGATAGGCATTAGGAACGATAGGACGCCAGTTTTACAACCGAACTCGTCCTACCACCTTAAGGAACGGGTCTAACCAAGCATGATAGTTTGGTTAAATTATACGCTGATGCAAGGATCAGCTCATTAGGCTGGTGTATGAACTTATCCCATGAATGTCGCGATAAGCATTGGGAATGATAAAACATCAGCCTTGCAACCAAATTCGTTCTACCCCTCTAAGGAAGGGTCTAACCAAGTGTGACAGTTTAGTTAAATGATACGCTGATGTAAGAATCATCTCGTTTGGCTGATGTTTGAACTTATCCCATGAATTTCGTGACATACATTGGGAACAATAGGATGTTGGCCTTGCAACCCAACTCGTCCTACCCCCTTAAGGAAGGTTCTAACCAAACATTGCAGTTTGGTTAAATGATACTTTGATGTAAGGATTAGCTTATTCGGCTAGTGTCCAAACTTATCCCACGAATGTCGTGATAGGCATTGGGAATGATAGGATATCATCCTTACAACTAAAGTCATCCTATCACCTTAAGGAAGGGCTTAATCAAGCGCGACAGTTTGGTTAAATGACACACTGATGCTAGGATCAGCTTACTCGGCTGGTGTCTAGACTTATCCCATGAATGTTGTGGCAAACATTGGGAATAATAGGACATCGATCATGCAACTAAACTCATCCTACCCCTTAAGGAAGGGTCTAAGTAAACGCGACAGTTTAGTTAAATGATACTCTGACTCAAGGATCAGCTCGTTGGCTAGTGTCCAAACTTATCCCACGAATGTCATGATAGGCATTGGGAAGGATAAGATGTTGGCCTTGTAGCCAAAATCATTCTACCCCCTTAAGGAAAGGTCCAACCAAGAGCGACAGTTTGGTTAAATGCATAAGGATCAACTCGTTCAGTTGGTGTTCGAACTTGTCCCATGAATGTCATGGTAGACAATGGGAACAATAGCATATTGGCCTTGCAACCGAACTCGCCCTATTGCTTTAAGAAAGGGGTTTACCAAATGCAAAAGGTTTGGTTGAACAATATGCTGATGTAGGAATCAACTTGCTCGGCTGATCTCAAAACCCATCATACGAATGTAACTCAATCCTTTACCCCACTACACCTTAAGTACCTAGGGGCTAAGGAGTTGGAATGCGGTTAAGACATGCTTAGGTTGTCAAGACTCCCACTGCGATGATAAGGGCAGGGGCTTGGAAGCCTTTGGAACATTATACTTATTTGCTAAGCGACCAACTAAGACAAGAGCATATTGTACAAATAAGAAACATAGAGATATGCCACTGAGTGTACAACCAAGCACATGAAGTAACCATTCACATTAAGCAAAATAAAGTGTCATAACACATGCTCTCACATGCGAAGTAAGCAAAGAAAGAAAACAAGTTCAAGAAATGACTAAAAGTCTAAGTAATGTAGTGCTTAATGGAGGAGGCATTGAACTTGGGTTCCATCTTCTCCACCATCATTTTCCATTTACTCGATTATAAACAACCTTTAGGAATAATTATATGTCCGGCTATAAAAGGAATGACCTCAAGATAAGCCATGCGAAAATGAGTATTCCACTTGGCTCTTCCATTCAGCAACGATGAACCGCAAGGGGCTACCCATTCAGTTTTTCCATTCAGCCATAATCGGTAATAGAGTAGGCCTTCTCCAATTTGGCCAAGACGAAGCCGAGTCATAGAGCCTTCGACTTAACTGTGACAACCTTTCCGATTCGGCCATGACGAAGCCGAGTCAAAAAATCTTGGATTCAGCTACGACGACCTTTCCGATTTGGCCAAGATGAAACCAAGTAGAAAAATCTTCGATTAGGCCGCAACGACCTCTCCAATTTTCCCATGATGAATCGTTCATGGTGACCTCTTCAATTCAACCATGACGATGCCAAGTCTGGGAGTCTTCAAATCGTTTGCGGTGACCTCTTCGATTTAGCCATGACGATGCTGAGCCAGAGATTCTTCAACTCAGCTATGACGGCCTCTTCAATTTGGCCGCAGCAACATCTCTGATTCGGCCATGATGAGGTCTAGTTAAAGAGCCTTTGATTCAGCTGTGACAAACTCTCCGATACAGCCATAATGAAGGCAAGTCGAAAAGACTTCGATTTGGCCATGACGATCTGTCCGATTTGGCCATGATGAAGCTAAGTCAGAAAGACTTTGATTTGGCCATGGAGATCTCTCCGATTCAGCCATGATGAACCCGAGTAAAAGACTGTTCGATTTAGCCGCGATGATCTATTTAATTTGGCCATGACGAAGCCGAGTCGGCCTTCATCCAATGGCTAGTGACAGTTATGATACCACTAGGCACACAAACAGAAAAAAAGAGGAAAAAAGGTTGCCTGCTCAAGTGGGGCCGACCAAATGGAGGACAGAAACCTCTTCCTTCCATTTGACTGAGCCAAATAGAGGGTGGGAGCTCCCCCTTCTATTCAGCTAAGCTAAATGGAAGGAAAGGAGTCCCTCCTTATATTTGGCCCAGCCAAATGGAAGGAGGGCCCTCATCCTCCATTCGGTCCAACCAAATAGGAAGGATGGGCCTCTTCCTCCATTCGGTCCAATCGACTAGAAAGGAGGGGTCTTCTCCTTTTATTTGATTCAGCTGAATAGAGAGGAGGTCCTCCTCCTCCTATTCGGTCGAACCAAAGGGGGATGAGGAGTTTTCCTCTATCTACTCAGCCCAATCAAGGGGGAAACGAAGGATTTCTTCCCCATCTTACCATTTGAACAAACAGAAATGGCTAGTGCAAGGAGATCTTCACACAATTCTCATGGATTGGATTATACAAAGAAGTCCATCAAAACAAGCCAAGAAAAGCAAAAGCATAAAGGGCCTATAAATTATGATGCATTAAAAACTCATGCGGAATCGAACTACCAAAGTTGAACAATTAATTGATGATGGAAACCTCAAGTACACAATGAAAACAAGAAAAAATGACAACAAAGGTAATGGTGTTGTGGCTCAAATACACATCAAAAGAGGGCATGAATGCCCGTTACAAGCAAACAAGAATAAAGTAAAGATGGTAAGGTGTTTTAACTCATCAGCGATGAATGAGTAGCCGGTGTTGACACGACATTAAGACTAGGAAGCCGAACCAAACTCCTTTTTAGATGAAGGAAAACCTTTCCTCCCTTGAGAATGAGCCTTTTTCCAATCAACAGATGAGTGGTGTGTCTTCACCCAATGAGCAACCACATCCTTTCCCTTCAAAAGAAGACGTCTTCATTCTAGAGTCACATCTGATTCTTTATTCCAGGGCTACTCTCACTCTCTCATGGGGAAGACTTATTTTTCCCCCATTCGGAAGGAACCTCTTTCGCTCCTTTGGAGGGATCCCTGAGG
Organism: Selenicereus undatus; assembly: GCA_017589665.1. NCBI lineage: Eukaryota > Viridiplantae > Streptophyta > Magnoliopsida > Caryophyllales > Cactaceae > Selenicereus > Selenicereus undatus. Next base: position 56,622,650 of record JACYFF010031955.1, read on the forward strand.
CAGTGAAAAGGGAAACGTTGACGAGTCAGAACTCTCTAGCCCTCATAACCCGCTGAAGCATTACCACTCGCTTCCTACTGATAACACCAAACAAGTTGGTCACAATTGAACCAATCAAATCTCAAAACTCTCCAAAGCCTCGATCTACGAAGGGTGAGGTGATCTTGAAGTGAATCGTCTCTTGAAGAATGGAGGCATAGAAGATCAATTGTACTGTCTCGATCCCAACGCCATATGCACAACGCTAAACCTCAGCCTTAACAAAATGAGGGCAAAACGATGGCCAGTGAGGTTGGAGAGGTATGGGCGAAGAAAGCAGGGGCTTCATATGAAGTATCCAAAAATCGAATCGTGAAAGGATAAGCTGGGCATTCTCCTTACCCTCCAGAAAGGGAATCCATGCTTGGACATCATGAATGTGCTAATGAACTAAGCTCAAATGGAGGCAATGGGCATATTTATAATGCTTCGAAAGGGCGGATCGAGTAAGTCAACATCTCCCCCGAACGCCTTGTGAGGAGTTCCATTAAGATGTGAGGGGCTAAATGAGTTGGATATTTAGTGGCCCATCCAATAGGAAGACAACACGTGGCGCTGACCAAGTCAACGTGGAGTCAGAGTTAACTGTAAAGAAGGTAAAAGGATGCTGGAGGGGTATAATGATAATTTAACCCCCTAAACGGGGAAATTATCATCCTACCCATGGGTGCCAACCTCAAGGCTATAAATACTCAACATTTTTGCCATTTTAAGGGAACTTCTAATATTCACAACTTGACTACCTCACTAACGACTCTCCCAAAACAGCAAACGCTCTCTTGCTCTCTGCTTTTTTCTCTCTATTGGCTTCCATAATTCTTCCAGAGACTAGATTGAGCATCAATGGGGTCTTACTCAGGAAAAACAACTAGGATCAACCTTCATGCAGGTCGTCAAGAGTGGACACATTAGAAAGCACAATAAAGCGACACGTCAGCTAAGTGTAAGTCTAGGCGGCGCTACCACTCAAGTATGCTTCTTCTGAAACACAAAACTTAGCCAATATTATACTCATTTTAGAGATTTGGATGTCTACCTTCATGCTAGCAACCCAATTCTAAGAGAAGTTCACCCTTTGATTCACCATAGCAAGAAGGTTGGACACTATCAAAATAGCAATACAGGCTGGACTTGGACCATTTTTAGGAGCAAAGCTTTTGATATAAGATTTTAGCTTCCAATCTCATGATTACTTAACTAAACAATTTTGAAGCATCATCATGATCTTTAACCAGCTAAGAAGCTCAAGTAGGAGGTCAAGGACCAGCCAAGAAGGATAGAAATGCCCTTCAGACTACTAGACATTCTATTCAAGTAACTTGCACTTTCCACTTGCTAATCTACCCATTTTTGGGTTTTCTTGTAATTATGACTCAAATTATGCTTAAACATTAGTGTTACCATGTATTTGACATGGTTTAGAGGCTCAATAATGATTAGAATTTTGCAGCAAAAGTCATTTCAGTCAGCTTCAAGGCTAGCTATTAGTGAGTTTGCTGTGCTAGGTGTAATGTTCTTATTTTAGGCCTTCATTTATAATCTTTTCATGGTTTTCTAGGCCAGCTTTAGAAGGAGTATATAAGCCCTCTCTAATAGCCCTGGACATGCTACTGTTGAATTATATTAAAGTCATTTGCTTGCTGTATTTGAACATTCTCTCAAAATCTCTCAAACTTTATCCTTTTCAAAAGTGGTGTTTGGAGTGAAGATCTTTATCTGAACTTTGGTATCTTGACTTTATAAGTTCATGGTGATTCTCTCTCGTGGGTTTGGATGGTGGATTACTTCCTTTGTTTTAAGTCATATCTTCTATGTTGAGTTAGTAGCTATTGTTTAGTGCTCCTTGCTACCTAAATTACATCAACTAGTATTAGAGACCAACTTTGATCCTTTATGAGTTCCTAAATTCTGTGTTTTCAGTTCTTAGTTATTTTGAGTTGATGGAAACCGCTAAACCCTGGAACTCACTAACTTAGCTACAAAAGGCCCCTGACCAGAACACAATCCCACCTATACAACACCAAACTCCTCAAACAGCCACAACCACCTACCGTCCATGTTCTATAATAGAATATCTAATAGAGACACTTCTCCTCCTTAACAACTTATTGGGTTCTAAGGGGACCTCTCCCTTGACCAAGCACGTGATCTTAGGATGGATAAAGCCATCCTAGAACTACAAGACAACAATAGGCACTTGACTGCTCAAGTTCAATAGCTAATGACTCAACCTAGGAAGGTAACTGCCCATTGAACTCCATGATGGGTTAGATTCTGCCTAGGAATCTCTACTTGGCAACAACTCCTCTAATGGATAAAGGTGGCAAGGAGAAGACAATCACATAGGGATGACCTCAAGGTTGAACCCCTTGAGCTTGATGGTAGCTTAAAACCTAAAAACTACATTTAGTGGGTTCAATCCATGGAGAGGATCATAAAGATCAAGGGATATTCAGGCGAGAAAGCCTTCAAAATTATTGTCTTGAAGCTTAAACATTATGCATCAGTCTTGTGTTCGAAGCTTAAAAGAACCGGAGCTCTAAAGGGCAAGCTAAATATCAACACTTGGGCTAAACTAAAGAAACACATAGATGAAAGGCTTCTACTAGCTACTCGTTATAGCTACGTACAAGCAAGAATTGTATTTGAGAGTTACATCTCTTAGTCAAGGAAGCATGAAGGTTGAAGAATATATAAGGGAATTTGAGCGATTTCAAATCAGATGTGCCTTGAAGAAAGAACTTAAGTATACATACCTAGATTCCTTAAGGACTTGAACCTTGCTATTCTAGACAAGGTTGAACTCCAACCTTTTTAGACTTTTAAGGAGGCTTGTAAACTTGTTGTCAAGGTGGAGAAGTCTATAAGGCAAAAGCCAACAAAAACAGAAAGGGGGTGGACTTCTAGCCGGGATATCTTGTTTGGCTCTATCTCAGAAAGGAGAGGCTCCCAACCATAAGGAAAATCAAGCTCATGGTAAGGGGAGATAAGCCTTTTAGGATCTTCATAAAGGAGGGAGCTAACACAAATAAAATGGAATTGCTTACAGATGTCAATGTGTCATCCACTTTTAATGCGGGGGATCTTAGTCCCTATGTGGGAGGTGAGATCAATTGTGTGGATTTGATGGAAAATCCTCTTAAAGGAGGGGAGAATGATGCAACTTAAGGGCCAACCTAAACTAATCAGGACAACATTAGTCACACACTCTTACTTGATCAGCATGAGAATCAATTTTGTGTTAAAGAGCTATATTTTTAAGACTTGCATGGGAAGAGTTTTGGTTTGTGGAATCCTTAGGGAGTCATCCTCAGTCCCAGTATTCATTTGAGGCTATGTTTTAATCACAATAGCTCAATATATGCCACTACAATTCACACAATCCAATATAGGCTAGGATCTATTTCAAGAGGTTTTTCCGCAAACTCTTGCAGCTAAACCTTAGCTAATATTGAACTCATTTTGAAGCTTTGCATGTCTACCTTTATTCTAGTAACCAGCTCCAAGACAAGTTCACCTTTTGAGTCACCATAGCAAGAAGATTGAAGACTGCCAGAATAGCAGTGTAGGCTATATTAGGACCATTTTGATGACCAGAGCTTTTGAGATGGGATTTCGTCTTCCTAAGCTCATGATTGCTTTTCTAAATAATTTGGAAGCATCGCTATTACCTTTAACCAACCAGAGGATCAAGCATGAAGTCAAGGACCCGTTAAGAAGTACAAAAATTCCCTCAGATTGTTGGACACTCTAGTTTAGCACACTTGCACTCTCCACTTGCTAATCTGCCTATTTTTTTTTTGGGGGGGTTGTAATTATGAGTTAAAGTATGTTTAACCGTTAGTGTTACCATGTATTTGATTGGGTTTAGAGGCTTAAGGATGATTAGACGTTTGTGGTAAAAGTCATTTCAGTCAGCTTCCAAGCTAACTATTAGAGAGCTTGTTGTGATGTGTGTAATGTTTCTATTTTAGGCATTCATTTGTAATCATGTGATGGTTTACTAGGTTAGCATTAGAGGCAGTATATAAACCCTCTCTGGAAGCTGTAGACAAGCTAATGTTGAATTATATCGAAGTCATTTGCTTGTTGCATTTAAGCATTCTCTTAAAATCTCTCAAGCTTTATCCTTTTTAAAGGTGGTGTTTAGACTTTAGAGTGAGGATCTTTATCTGAACTTTAGTGTCTTGACTTCATAAGTTCTCTTGGGCTTGGATGGTTGATTGCTTCCTTTATTTCAGGTCATATCTCCCATATTGAGTTGCTAGCTTTGGTTTAGAGCTTCTAGCGGCTGAAATACATTATTGCTTCTTGGGCCAAATTAGAATTGGGCATTTATTGTGTGTTATCTTTTGGGCTTCTTCCTCTAGATGTCACTTAGTAGGGTGGGCCGCTCCTGATGTGTCCGAGATGAGGTTATTGTTGGGTTTTTCTAAAATGAGGTACCTAATGCTCCACTATAATGGTCGGAGCAAGAAAGAGGTTGTTAGTGCTCTAAAAGAACGCATGCGGAAAAACTAACTATTGGAAGGAGAAAAATCTGTCAAGAGCAGGCAATGAAGTCCTTCCCAAAGTAGTGATTCAAGCCAAGCCTACCTACCTTATGTGTATTTTCAAGCTCATTGTGACTTTAATTGATAAGTTCCATATATTTTGTCACACATGTTGGTGGGATTTAGTTGAAGGAGATAAGAAGGCACGTTGGATGGCTTGTGAAGTTCTCTGTGAACCAAGATGCCTCAAAGATTTGGGATTTCATAAGATGGATATTTTTAATGACTCTCTTCTTGCAAAACAAGGATGGAGTATCATCCAAGATGAGGAATTACTTCCTACTCAAGTTCTCAAAGTTAAATATTCTCCTACAAACAAAATTTTGAAATATTTAAAGGCTTTAATCTATTTTGTCCTAGCGTGGTATTTGCCCTTCTAAGGGCATCTTCAAAGGGGGACTGATGTGACGTATGGGTAATGTTGATACGATCAATACATGATATGATGCTTGACTAACTAGGGAAGTTCAGATGGTGACCTCTATGAGCCTCAACAATCTTGAAGCTATTAAGGTATCCCTTGATTGATTTTGAGACAACTTCTTGGAAGACAAAGTTAATTGACTAGTTTTCAATAAGCTAGATAAAAGAGCATATTATTCTCTCTATCTTTTTGAGTTCTAGGCTGCCCATGGTTGCCAAATTTGATGTTATTTCTAGTAAAGGAGTGTAGGCCCTGTGATAGGATTAGGCATCTGTTAGGTCTAGTCCAGTGATTATGTAATCTCCCCCCACTTAGTCTATCAAGCTACTAAACTTACACATCACAGAAAGGCCCAATAGATAAGCTAACTTAACACTTCAAATAGGAAAAAAATGTTAATAACTAACAATGATAATTATAAGAATGATGATGATTTGATAATAATGACACTCTCACTTACAAAAGAGCCCAAGGTTCCTAAATGAGAAAGAAGTTATCTAATGTTAAAAAATCTAGTGGGTGCTTTTTTCTTTTTTAAAAAAAAATTGACATAATTGCTGTTTACATTTTTTGTTTTTTTGGTTGAATTTTGATAACGCGGTGGTGATAAAAAGTCCACTGTAAAGCTAAGACCAAGTATTCTATTTCCATTTTTCTGAAGTTATTGTTTTTCCTTCTTCTTAGAAGGGTCATGTTTTCGTTTTTGATTGAATTCATGTACCCTTAGGTGTGAAGTCTATTTAATTCGCAGCCCACTGGGCACTTATTTACTTTTATTTATTCTTTTCAACCATTCCGTTGAACGCAACGCAAGCGGAGCACCTTAGGGCATCCCTAACCATATACCCGCGAGCTCCCCCCCACACGCGGGTCACCCTCCCCCCTCCCAGCCCAGGCCACGCGTGCCAGAATCCGCAAGCCTACCCGCGTGCCATCCTTCCTTGTTTTTTGTTTTTTTTTTTTGTTTTTTTTTTTTGAGGTTATAAATAATTTTTATATGATTAAAAAAATAGGTTGTGTGTTATGAAGTAGGTTCATGATAAATTTTTTTATTGGGTTATTCAAATTGGAGTTCCATAGGTTGGAGAAGTGATGAAATGTTAGTTCTAAAAATATAAAATTTTTACTGACGTGACAAACTTGAGTTTCAAAAATTGACACTTGGATTGTGGATGCCCTTACCTCTGCCCATTTGCCCATGTATGTACATCGACTCGCTCTCAGTCTCAGGCGCCCTCTCTCGCCCATCGTAAATAGTGGACCGAAGGGGGGAGAGTTTTGTCTTTGTACTACTGAAGGCACCAAGACATACAAAGAGTAAACAGGAGAGACAGACGGGCGCAAAGCACGAGAGAGAGGCGACTCGTGGAGTCTTGGGGCTGCGATGCGTGGCCGCTGGTGACAGATTAACAACAATGGCGACGACAATTTCTCTTCCAACCCTTACTGCAATGAGAGACAGGAGCAAGAGAAAGAGTCCTACTAATCGATCTTAACGCCTTCATAAACCCTAAACAAATAAACTGACTGTTTCACTCTCTATCTTGTTGGGTTTCTTGCGCTTTCTTGTTCATCTTTGTGCCAGTCCGTCTTTTCAGGTGTGTGGATCGATTCATACTTCCAATCTCTGTGATTTCTTTGGATTGATTTTATTTCACAATCTGCATTTCCAATCGTCGAGTTTCAGTTCACTTGTCCCGGATCATGAAAATTTGCGTTTGCTTTCCTGCATTGGATGTTTGTTTGTGATTTCCACTGGATTTTTGTGAGTTATTCGCGTTTTGCATGCCAGGTTTATTCTCACAATCTATCCACTTAGATGCATGCTGAAAATTTTCTGCATTAGCGAAAACAATAAACTTTCAAAGTCCCTTGATTCTTACTAATAGTTTGACGTATGGAAAATTACAATAGAAGATACAGTTTCGAACTCATTGATTTTTCTGGGGGTTTTTGATGATAGGAAAATGGCTGGAGTGAATAAGGTTCTGTACACAGTGGTGGTGGACGATGGGGATGACAAGAAAGAGAGAGAGAAAGTTGGGAAAGAGTCGTTCCGCTACACGCGTCCGGTTCTGCAAAGTTCTTTGCAGCTCATGGGATGCAAAGCTCGACATGCGTTTAAGGTAATTTCTTTCCTGGATGGATTTTGACAAGGGCATGCGAGCCTGCCTTGCTTTTTTCTGCTATGCATGTTCTTGACTTTTTCTGATTGCGTGCTCTTACAACCCATTCATTTGCCTATTCCGATCATTTCATCTAAGGACAGTAGCTGGACTTGTGAGATTCGTGGAATCTGATTCTGCTTTTAGGTAGGGTCAATCTGTGTTGCAGTGTCAAATATTAGAGGATGGAAGTGGGAAGAAAGTCAGGGAAGGATTCTCGGCTTCTCTGGCTTTTGATAAATTAATTTGTTTCTCTTTGCTTGGGAATTAAAGTGCCCTTTCTTGAATTTGTTAGATCCCTTTGCTTTGTTTCCCCCTCCTTTTTCGTTTTCATATTTGAGTATTGTTGCTTTTGGTACCTTTGTGAGTATTTGTAGATTATATGTTTTAATTTCAACCTGACAGTACCAGCGTGTCATTGAAATCTTTTCATAAGACCCAAAATAAAATTTGTAAGTCTCTCATCTGGTTCATGGATATATCTGAACCAGATTCTGTATCATGGGATAATTGAAAGCTTGTTGTGGTATATATTTGTCACAGAAATAATTCCATTTAGATCTTGGAACTTTGATAAAAGTAGCTGTCTCATACTCTTCTGAAATTTGTACCTGATTGTTATAGACGTAATCAAGCAGTGAAATGGCTCTTCATAATATCCTTTTGATACTAGTTCAACGTTGAAAGGCAGGGTGCACTGTACTTTGTGTGCGGTGGATGACTGGCTATACTGCTATACTATTGTTGAGACTTGAGAGGCATATTATCCTAGGAAAGGGGATGAATTGGATATGACAGATAGCGCTTTCTCTCTTTACAATTAGCCTAATTGCTTCTGAGTGAGCGATAGTTGGGTGCCTTAGCAAGTAATGATATGGATTAATGGAACCAATACATGAAGAATTATTCAAGTGAATAATAACATGCAAGGTAATCAATTAGGGAAAGGTAAGAGAGTAGTCAAGAAATTTATAGAGGTTTGTCTTCATGGGAAGGGAGTGCAAATTTGCATCCTCTCTCAATAGTCGATGTCTTCTTTTATACCAAATTACGAGTATGAACAGCTTTGGGATTACAAGAGTCACGTCTTTTGATGTCGCCATGTATTCACAACTTACAATGTTCTTCAAATAAAGGTTCTTCAAGCTTAAAAACACCATTTATGGTTACTAGCTATGCTGACAATGGTGGTTTTTTAAGGCAAGGTTCTTGTGTGAGTATGAGGTTTCTACTCACAGTAAACAAGTTGTGCACCAATGTATATTTTCCATGATTGTTTTATCTTTGACTTGCTCATATCTGTAATGCTACATGACATGCTTTGGGTGAGCATGACATTGCATATGCCTTCGAATCTATAGATACAACTATTTGGACCAAATTTACTTGGTGGACTTTCGAAATTCATAAGTTCTATGCGATCTGTTTGAAGTAATTAAAATTTTCCTTTCTTGAAACCCAAAATTTTGATATAGTTTCAGGCCGTAGTGGTGATATGAAGTTCCTTTTATATATATATATATATATATATGTGTATATATAAATATGTTTGTGTGTGTGTGTGTGTGTGTGTGTATGTGTGTGTGTGTGTGTGTGTGTGTGTGTGTATACATATATATACACATATACATATGTGTATACATATACATACACATATACATACATATATACATATATACATACACATATACATACATACACACACACACACACACACACACACACACACACACACATATATATATATATACATACACATATATATACATACACATATACATACATATATACATATATACATACACATATACATACATACATACATATATATATATATATATATATATATATATATATATATATATTGTGTTTTTGTTATAAATGGTGTTTCACCCCTGTTTAAATCCATCACAGAATGAAATGTTTTTAACTCTAATAAACATATTGGCTGCATTCTCAAAAGTTACCCAAATGATGGCAAAAGTTAATCAAGCCAAGCGTTCGAAACTAGTGTGATTTGGCCCATTTGGGGAACATGCTTGAGAGGTCTAGAGGAGGAGGATGTAGATCATCTTTTTTACATCCCTCACAGAATGTAATCTAAGAATATAGATATAGAAGTGTTCTACAGTTTGGGCATTTTTTTGTGTAAATCAAACAATGCTGCTTTCCTTTAACGCGGGGAATTATTGCTTTTGTGAAAAAGAAAAAACTTGAGATATGTGTTTGGCTTTCATTAAAAACAGTAATGGCCTTTGCTGACTGCCATTGGAAATACTGTTGGATTTGAATTTGCCATCTTTGACCCTTAATGGCATATAGGTCCATGTTTTACTCCGCACTCTTTTAGCTGGGTTGAATAGAACCTTTTAACTGATGGATCGTCATTTGTTGATTGCTCATGATCTCTTTCGTCCATACATGCTTAGCATTCTCTCCCCGAAGTGTTCTTCCTTGTGGACAGGTAAGGATGTCCACTTCTGTTGAATAGTTCACATTATTTCTTGGTTAGTTATATTTGCAGTTATTTTTAAGTTGCAGTTTGCACTTATTGAATCACTCCTTGGGTTTCATCACCATCTTTGAGGCTCAAGACTTCGTGGGTCTACTAGTTTTTGTATGTCGGCAAAATTTTTATTGGGCTATTATCTTAGCAATGACTTCCAAGCAAGGTCATAATACTTCTTTTGTCTGCCACATAGTATTATTGATGTATGGCCTTCATCTGATCGAACAAATTCTCTGTACAAATAATATTTTCTTAGCATGAGCTACTTAAAGTACTCTGACCACCACGTGACAGCTTTCTATTTGTTTTACTTGATCATTTTTCAGTTGGGTGCCAATCTTATTCCACTTTGTGCAGATTAGCAAAAGGGTATTTGAAATAGTGAAAAATATAAGCTCAAGTAACTCAGCAGCCAGAGTGGATATATTTGGAGCTGACATGTCTTACCTGGGTTCAAAAATACAAGACTCATTATCTGCCGATAATTGCTCTGTTAAAGCTCAAGTGGCTTCTGGTTTAGCTACAGAGAATGAAGCTGGGTGTAAAAGCCAGTCCTCCGAATCATATAAAAGGCGTACAACTGTAGTCATTGGTAGAGACAAGTTCCTAGATGTTGTATGTGATGCTCTGTCTGAGTACAAGTATGTGGGTCCTAACCAAAGGAAAGACTTGATTTTAGCTTGCAGGTATGTTCATAACATGTTCCATTCTTTCTTGTAGTATACAAGTGCAAAATATTTCCCTTCTCACCTTCTACTTCTGTTTCTTTTTTTGGGGGGGGGGGGTTGGCGGTGGGGCTGCTTGAATGTTTTTTATTAAGAAGATGTAACACCTTCCCCCAGCCCCTCGTCCCCAAAAAAAGGAAATGAAAAAAATAGAGCTATTAATCTTGATATAGCACAATGCTTAATAGTTATTTCATCCGCTTCTTTTGATGAAATTTTCTTTTTGGTATTAGAGAGGCATAAAGATGCTCAAATATGTATTTATGATAGAAAACGCAATACATTTATATTGCTTTTGTTTTTGGAAGGGAGTTTGGCTTCCTGAATTCACAAGGTGCTGTCAGCAACAGCAAGTATACTCTAGTTTCTGATTGGCATATTGGTTGAATTCTTTCTTTTCATATGAAGATAAAATTCCTGTTTGACCGTGTGCATCCAGTTCTTCTTCTGGTGACATTTGGTTGAAATTGCTGTCTCTTGTCCATGTAGATTTAGTTTGCTTCTTAAACACTTATGTTGAAATTCTGGAGTTTTGTTCTGCTCAATGATGTGTTAATTGTGACTCTTATTCGTTGTCATTTTGTCATCTCTGCATATTCGATAAACTCTTAAAATTTGGCATCCGAAGGCAGTGCTTTGTGTGTCTCATTGAGTTGTCATTTGCTCTTTATTAGAGTAGGCACTCCCTAACATTCCAAGAATCGCAAAATATGTGGCTTTGAAAGGAGACATAGATGGGACCAACTCTAGGCAGTAGATGTCTTCAACTGCAGAGAAGTTCTATAGAAGAAGGTGATGCAGGATAAGAGTAAAGAATGGGGAAAGAGATTTAGGGTGTGAGAATTTTGGTTGTGTGTGTGCCATCCCTTCCCATAGGAATTGCTTTTAGAGCGTCCTAAGCCAATTACCCTTTTGTAAGTATTGCTCTCAGAGCGTCCTACATCAGAAGGTCACATTTTAGCGTCTCCCTGGGTTCACTCTTTCACATTCCACCCAATGTTTTTCTGTGTATTGCTCATTTGCTTGCTTCTGAGTTCACCGTCTTCATTTGCTTTGAATGCTTTGTGACTTCTGCTTCCTTGTTATTAACTTACTTTATTTAACATTGCATACTCTAGTGACACTAATTTTCTTGTGTGATTTCTTTAGCTAGTTACCAGATCAGTGTAATGGAAACTATTCTTCTCTACCAAGTATCTCTTAGCTGAAATTGTCAGATATTAGTATAAACTGAAGTTCTGAACTAGACCAATTAGAACTTACCTTGTTGCCCCACCTTCGGTTGGATCCCTTTTGGGGGGGGGGGGGTGTTAGACGCACTCGACCTTTCCCCTGTAATTGCGTTGTGCTGAGCATGCTTTTGTTAGACCTAGATATGAAAAGCATTGGGTGCCTATCATTTTGTACAAAAGACGCAACTAAGACAATTTTCTTTACTCACGTACTTGTTAGTGTGCAATCCGCTTATTTAAAAACATGTTGTAATCTAATTTACCAAATGGAGGTGGCTTTCATTGTTGATTTGTGAGTGTATGTCAAGCTTTTTGTGAAAGAGCATATACGTGATTTGTCAAGAGGTAGTCAAATTCTTAATCATATGTGAGGTGTAAGTTGCCCGTCCTTGGATTTTTTCCAGCTTTTTTTTCTCGGATTGGGAGTCAGCGGGCAATGGAAAAATAGTGTTTTCATTAGTAGATAGCTATATGAAATGGACAATCACGATTGGATTCTACAAAATACTGACCCAAAGTGGACTATAAAGCAAAAATCCTTCTAGAAAAGTTGTCACATATTAATGATTGTATGAACTACCGCTTCCTTGAGTGCCCCCACTCTTGTACCGCTGGAGGTGAATGAATCGATATGACACATTAAATGATGTTTTGAAGATCCACTGTAGATCAATGTAGACTTATTAATCAGACCATCCCATATGAGTAACTCCTAATAGTACACTCAGTGGATCAGTATAAACTAATATCAGACCATCCTTTGCCCTTGGTATTTGTACTATTTAAATGATATGAACTGTCCCAAAAAAGGGAAATGATGGCATCTATCACGAGAGGGGACTTAACTAACTCTCAATTTCGAAGAGACTACCTTCACCGAACAAAGACTGCTAATACACCAATGAGTACAATTACGACGAAGTTGGTGTTTAGAATTGGCGAACATGGTTGATTGTAGGTCGTTGTTGCAAGACTTTGGTAAAGACAATTGTATATTGTATGCATAGTATCACATTTTTTTGTGCCTAACAAAGAGGATTACTTGTGATTGCTGAAGGAATTGTCTTATACTGGCATATCAAATCCAAACATCTTACTGATAAGCACATATATGTTGCCACTAGGATGCTATGATTTAGACAATGCGTTGTCGATGAATATCTTTTCTTTCTGCTCCTCCCTAAAGATTGTCTATTAGATTGGTTCCTACTCATTGATACATCAGCTTTGTTCCTTTTATGCTTTACATGCCAACTGTGCTCAAGGATGGCATTCTTTTTCTCGTAAGCAACTTCTTCCTTGTTGAGCATTCCATTTTATTCATTTTTTCAATAACATAGCTGATGATTTCTTCTGTAGAATCCGTGAAAGGAAGGAGTCAGTAACAATCCTGTTGTGTGGCACCAGCGGCTGTGGAAAGTCTACATTATCATCATTGTTGGTATTCACATATTCTTCTTCAATAGTAGCTACTAGAAGTGGGATTTTTCTGTAGTGCATTCTGGTGCACCTTGCTAATTCTCTTCTTTCACAGTTCACCTGTGCCTTGAGATATCTACAAGAATCAGTTAATGAACTTAGTATTACTTCGATTGTAACAATAAAGCTTGTAATGGGTCACTTTCTTGAGTGAGAGAATCATTGGCTCATTTTTAAGTTGCAAAAAACTTGGTTTGACAGGTAGTATCGTGTTTGCACAATCTTATTTGATCTCTTTTGTGCCTGTCAGTTTGTTTTGGCTTTCTATCCTGTTGCTGAATTTAGCGACTGAATGATATGTGGTGGGTAGGTTTGGATGCATGGATAGTACTCTCTATGCTTCTTGTTCTTTTTGCTTTTCCTGAATATTATATCAATTGTCAGCCTATTTATGCTAGAATCATAAAATGGAGTTCAGTGACCTTACATTCCTGCCATGGAGTAATATACAACTATTAAGTTTGTTCTCTTTTGCATGGTTTGTAGGGAAGTAGATTGGGAGTCACAACAGTTGTATCCACTGATTCTATACGTCATATGATGAGGAGTTTTGTGGATGAGAAGCAGAATCCTTTGCTGTGGGCTTCAACCTATCATGCAGGGGAATGCTTAGATCCCATTGCTGTTGCAGAAGCAAAAGCGAAAAGGCAAGCGAAGAAGGCTGGAGTTAACCCTTCTGTTTCTAAGGATGGGTCAGCTGATAGTGTTCAAAATGAAAATTCTGTTAATCAAAAGCTAGGGCCAGGTTCTAATAACACTGAACTAATTAGTCCTAAACAAATGGCTATTGAGGGATTCAAGGCCCAAAGTGAAATGGTTATAGAGAGTCTTGACCGGTTGATCACTGCCTGGGAAGAACGGAAAGAGTCGGTTGTCGTCGAAGGGGTACACTTAAGTCTCAATTTTGTGGTAAGTTGAACAATTTTTAGTTTCTAATATTAATGTTTCCCTTGTTCTAGTAGAAGCAGCTTTTAATATGTCGTTTTGTTTGGCAGATGGGCCTTATGAAGAAACATCCTTCAATTATACCATTCATGGTATACATTACTAATGAAGATAAGCACTTGGAAAGGTTTGCAGTGCGGGCGAAGTATATGACACTTGATCCTACAAAAAATAAATACGTGAAATATATTAGAAATATTAGAACGATACAGGAATACCTATGCAATCGAGCTGACAAGCACCTTGTCCCAAAGGTTAACAATACCAATGTAGACAAAAGCGTTGCAGCGATTCATGCCACGCTTTTTAGCTGCCTACGGAGGCGCGAAGCTGGAGAGCAGCTTTATGATCCTATCACTAACACTGTAAATACTGTTTACGAAGAATACACCAAACAATGTGCGGCAGATTCAGTGAGCTCCAAGGGAATGTTCCAGCTAATCCAAAGACAAGGATCATCAAGGCATCTGATGGCCCTTCTCAATGATGATGGTTCTGTTGCAAAGGCCTGGCCTGTCAATTCTATTAGTAGTAATGGCAAGCCCATTTCAGGGCATGGTGGTGGCAATGGGATAGGAACACCAATGTATGGACCTTTGCAGATCAGCAAGGCAGAACCTGTCAATCTTCAGTTTGGTCATTTCGGTTTAAGTGCTTGGCCCGATGATATTGGGTGCACAAGTCATGCTAGTAGTGTTGATGAATCTAAGGGTGACTGGACTGGTACTGAGACTGGCAGTAGACATTATTCATCCTGCTGTAGCTCACCGCGAATGACTGATGTTCCCGCAAAGGAGGTATTTTCAACACCCATTTGAATTTCCTACAAGCAAACTTTCGTACCTAATGTTACCCTTTTAAACTCACCTTTCACCCGTGGATTCCCGTGATCGGTTGTCTTTGTAGCTTAAGGAGGAACTATCGGTTTCTGGTAGCGACGAAGAGGTTGATGATCCACATGAGATGGACAGTGATGAGGAATGTAGTGATGTTGACAAACATACCCAAGAAGAGGTATCGAATTGTTGATTTATTCTTTTCTGGAGCTGCATGGGATCAACTGGATGTAGTCTTTTCTTGAAGGCTAGAATGGCTTCACGAGCCTTTTCCTCTTGCTTTAAAAAGGTCAATAGTTTCATGATTTCTTACAATCATCACAGATGTAGAATCCCTAAAGATTGCTTGTATACATATTCGACATCTCCAAACTTAGGGAAAGGCTGTCCGTGGTTGGCAATTCCTATTGGGGCCTGCTTCCTTACAGCTACTTTTTGGTTGGTTACAATTAATTTTATTATTCCCACTGTGTGTGAAAGAGCGAACTTGACCTTTGAGTTCATCTTGCGTCAGGTTGAAGGGTCTGTTGACGAGGAATCCACAAAGTCAGATGAGGAGTATGATGATCTGGCTATCCAGGATGGCGTAGAAAATGGCTATAGGTCCGATGACGATAAAGATATCAAAGTTGAATCCTTGTTGACTTCAGGGAGTCTGTCAGCCCATGTGGAAAATAACAAGAAAGAGCACAAGTACTCTCCAACTCTCGACATGTTCTTGAGGAGCAGGAGTGAGCCATTAACTGAAGCGCTAGGTTCATGCACTTCCATGATGCCTGAGAAGACTGACAATAAGATCCCTTCCAACAACATTAGGATGAGGAAACACTCTCCGAGCATTCCCGGATTCGGAAAGCGTGGGGAATGCTGCTGATCCCCTTGAGAGGTGATTTGGGCAGCAATTTTGTTGATCCTCCCTCCTCTCCTGAGCCTTGTTTGCTTGTTTTTGTTGTAGAAACACTCCTCTGTAGCCGATGTAGGATTATGATATCATAGGAGATATCTGTTGAATCTTTTGATTGTACAGTTTTGGGGAGGTTTTGTTGTAACTTGGGGACATTTTTATTCTTGGCAGTAGTTGCTAAGGATCTGTGGTTGTGGTTGTGGTTGTAGGTGCTAATCTTGTCTGAATAGACATTTTTATTGTTGGTGGTGGTTGGTAAGGATCTGTGATTGTGGTTGTGGTTGTAGGTGTTAAGCTTGTCTGAATAAGCTAATGTTGTGTGTTAGGAGATTAAAAGATTATGCTTCTGGTATTTCAACTCTTTTGAACCTTTGTTGTGATGTCCACTTTGTTGTGCGAGTGATAGATCCAGTGTCTGCCATATTCGAAATGAAATGAATGTACACTCACGATTTGTTTTCTTGTTTAAGCTGTCTTTTATGTGAGAGATCCTTTGTTCTGGAGCATAACGAAAAAGACGTTCGGAGCTGGCTAAAAAATGTTCGGAGCATATGCTCTAGCCGCATCTTGCCTGTGCATCTTGGATCCGGCACATGGGTAATTACGCACGGCTCGAGTAGGTTTAAATTGGATTTGACTATGTTGAAGGTTAAGGACATTACATCTGCAACTGCAAGAATTTAGGTGAAATTGGCGCACTTAAAACAAAAAAAAAACTGCACTCTTTTGTGAGGTTTAGTATTTGTTTTTTTAATTTGTCCGACTGAGAAGATACATGGGTAGCTTTTTTAGTCGATTATTTTTATTTGTTGTATTGCTTTTTATAATTTCTCTCCTTTTTCCAGGTATACTCTACAAAGTAATCCTGGTATTTCTATATAAAAGAACCAGAAGTAACTAGATTGAGAGATATCTATGATTTTATATAAGATTTAAGCATAATGTCAAGACTGACTTTCACTTAACCAATGTGACATACGTAGGCAGTGATTTGCCTAATATATCCCATGCTTAGAAGTCATGTAATATATTTTATGTTTTGTCTTAAGTGAATAAGATAAAATAGAAGCTTTGAACTGAAATTTGCTCACAACTCATTTTATTCAAGCGGACAAGAACTTTAAACCAAAGAAAGTAACAAATTCTAGAGACCGATGGGTGGACATCCTGATCTCAATTCTGTGATTTGAAATGACAAATTAATCGATGAAATTGAAGATAATCTACATGATTAAATGGGCCATATTGCAAAATTTTTGAGTCCAAGTCTTCGACTTTGCCAAAAGCCATAATTAAAAGTTTATAACATGTCAACTCATGAAATTAATAGATGAAGTTGAAGATAACCTATATGATTAAGAAGGAAAATTATATCATGGTCTAGGATAGGGCTGGCAAAAATTCGGGTCCGGGTCAATTCGGGTCCGGACGAATCGGACATTCGGACAAAAACTTCATACCCGGACCCTGTTCGGATTACAAATCGGACACTTTGACCAGACCCGGACCCGGACCCGGTTGTCCGAATGTCCGGACCCGGTTGTCCGAATGTCCGAATTTGTAATATGATTTTAGGAGATTCTGACCGAAATTTTGTGTGACCGAACCCGAACTCGATTTTTCAATGTCCGAACCCGGTTGTCCGAATTTTTTTTATAAAATTTTCTTAAGAATTTGGACTAAAATTATATATAAACATAGTTGTCCGATGTCCGAACCCGGTTGTCCGATTGTCCGAATTTGTCCGAACCCGAAATGGTTCAAAAATCCGGACAACCCGAACCCGAATGTCCAAACCCGAACCCGACCGGGTTTAAATTCGGACATGACCGATTGTCCGAATTTTAAATTCGGACATAAATTTGGTGACCATACCCGGTTTTTTCCGGGTCGGACAAATTCGGGTAATCGGGTCGGACAAATTTTTGCCAGCCCTAGTCTAGGATCCACATAGCAATATAGACCGCGCGTGTCTATTGGCTTGAATGAGCATTTATATGTTGTGCAAATGACCATTTTGGTAATAAGTATTTATGTGGTCTAGAAATGAACATTTATATAAAAGCACAAATGAGCATTGGATACTTTTATTTATCTCGCATTACTTTACCTAAATATGTTGCTAGATGACGACTATTGGTATGGATGTGGTTGATTTTGAGAAAGAAATAACATCTTATATGAGGTTTTGATTGCATTTCTAAGCTTATTTCACTTGTATTCCAGTATTGTCTTTTTCTAATTTACTTTTCATTACTTTTAAGGGAACATAGTATCATCGTTTACTATTTTATAAGTAATGGTATCTACTTATTTTCAAAATGAACATTTATAAAGCTTACAAATGACAATTCTGATGATTGCTATTATATCTCCTTAATTGTTTCAATTTGTTAAACGTATATATGAACTTTCAAATTACAAAGTTATGTTCATTAAAAAATGAAACAAAATAATTGATCATTAGCAAAGTTTGAGTTGAATTAAAAAAAAAATTCAAAATGATACAAAGCAATTGAACAACTAAAACTCGAATGATTTTTCCTCTTTTTGCTAAGGACATCACAACATCAATTATTCGAAGTGTATTTCTCATATCCTTGTTGCCCTCAACAAAAATTCAAACAAAAAAATCGAAGCAAACAAAAAAAGTGAGACAGGAAAAGGTGGCCGCAAGCGGGCTCAGGTGTTGGTAGGGATGGCAACGAGGCGGGATGGGGAGGGAGGCATATTCCCCGTCCCCGTCCCCACTAGCATCCCCGCTGTCCGTCTCTACCCCTTTCCCCCTAACGGGGAGAAAATTCCCCTCCATCCCCATCCCCGACGGAGATTTAATTCCCGACGGGGCCCCAACGGGGATTTTTCTCCACTGTTTTTTTCCCTCCCTTGTCATAGCTATATTGCAAGTCTTTGATGAAAGCTCAATTTATCATTTCTCTACCCTACTCCCTAGCCCAATTAAAAGTACAACAAGCTGTTCTAATCTCCATGCAACACAAGTATAATAAAATTCATCAAATTTTACAATCCAAATTCCAAACCAAATTAAGGTTTATATGTTGTGCAAATGACCATTTTGGTGATAAGCATTTATGTGGTCTAGAAATGAGCATTTATACAAAAGCACAAATGAGAATTGGAAATTTTTATTTATCTCGCATTACTTTACCTAAATTTGTTGCTAGATGACGACTATTGGTATGGATGTGGTTGATTTTGAGAAACAAATAACTTCTTATCTGAGGTTTTGATTGCATTTCTAAGCGTATTTCATTTGTATTCTAGTATTGTCTTTTTCTAATTTACTTTTCATTGCTTTTAAGGAAACATAGTATCATCATTTACTTATTTATAAGCAATGGCATCTACTTATTTTCAAAATGAACATTTATAAAGCTTGCAAATGAGAATTCTGATGATTGCTATTAGATGTTCTTAATTGTTTCAATTTGTTAAACGTATATATGTACTTTCAAATTACAAAGTTATGTTCATTAAAAGATGAAACAAAATAATTGATCATCAGCAAAGTTTGAGTTGAATTTAAAAAAAAAAAAATTCAAAATGACACAAAGCAATTGAACAGCTAAAACTCAAATGATTTTTCCTCTTTTTGCTAAGGACATCACAACATCAATTGTTCGAAGTGTATTTTCCATATCCTACTTGGCCTCAACAAAAATTCAAACAAAAAAATTGAATCAAACAAAAAAAGATGGCAAGGGGGCGGGATGGGGAGGGAGGCATATTGCCCGTCTCCGTCCCCGCTAGCATCCCCGCTGTCCGTCTCCACCCCGTTCCCCGTAATGGGGAGAAAATTCCTCTTCATCCCCATCCCCGGCGGGGATTTAATTCCCAACGGGGCCCCAACGGGGATTTTTTCCTACTGTTTTTTTTCCACCCTTGTCATAGCTATATTGCAAGTCTTTGATGAAAGCTCAATTTATCATTCCTATACGCTACTCCCTTGCCCAATTAAAAGTACAACAAGTTGTTCTAATCTCCATGCAACACAAGTATAATAAAATTCATCAAATTTTACAATCCAAATTCCAAACCAAATTAAATTTTATATGTTGTGCAAATGACCATTTTGGTAATAAGTATTTATGTGGTCTAGAAATGAGCCTTTATATAAAAGCACAAATGAGCATTGGAAAATTTTATTTATCTCGCATTACTTTGCCTAAATATGTTGCTAGATGACGACTATTGGTGTGGAAGTGGTTGATTTTGAGAAAGAAATAACATCTTATATGAGGTTTTGATTGCATTTCTAAGCTTATTTCACTTGTATTCCAGTATTGTCTTTTTCTAATTTACTTTTCATTACTTTAAAGGGAACATAGTATCATCGTTTACTATTTTATAAGTAATGGTATCTACTTATTTTCAAAATGAACATTTATAAAGCTTACAAATGACAATTCTGATGATTGCTATTATATGTCCTTAATTGTTTCAATTTGTTAAACTTATATATGAACTTTCAAATTACAAAGTTATGTTCATTAAAAAATGAAACAAAATAATTGATCATTAGCAAAGTTTGAGTTGAATTAAAAAAAAAATTCAAAATGATACAAAGCAATTGAACAACTAAAACTCGAATGATTTTTCCTCTTTTTGCTAAGGACATCACAACATCAATTATTCGAAGTGTATTTCTCATATCCTTGTTGCCCTCAACAAAAATTCAAACAAAAAAATCGAAGCAAACAAAAAAAGTGACACAGGAAAAGGTGGTCGCATGCGGGTTCAGGCGTTGGTAGGGATGGCAACGGGGCGGGATGGGGAGGGGGGCATATTCCCCGTCCCCGCTAGGATCCCCGCTCCCCGTTCCACGTAACGGGGAGAAAATTCCTGCCCCCCCCCATCCCCATCCCCATCCCTAGCGGAGATTTAATTCCCGACATGGCCCCAACGGGGATTTTTCCCCACAGTTTTTTTGCCTCCCTTGTCATAGCTATATTACAAGTCTTGGATGAAAGCTCAATTTATCATTCCTATACCCTACTCCCTAGCCCAATTAAAAGTACAACAAGCTGTTCTAATCTCCATACAACACAAGTATAATAAAACTCATCAAATTTTACGGTCAAAATTCCAAACCAAATTAAAGTTTATATGTTATGCAAATGACCATTTTCGTAATAAGCATTTATGTACTCTAGAAATGAGCATTTATATAAAAGCACAAATGAGCATTGGAAATTTTTATTTATCTCGTATTACTTTAACTAAATATGTTGTTAGATGAGGACTATTGGTACGGAAGTTGTTGATTTTGAGAAAGAAATAACTTTTTATCTGAGGTTTTGATTGCATTTCCAAGCGTATTTAATTTGTATTCTAGTATTGTGTTTTTCTAATTTACTTTTCCTTACTTTTAAGGAAACATAGTATCATCATTTACTATTTTATAAGTAATGGTATCTACTTATTTTCAAAATGAAAATTTATAAAGCTTACAAATGAGAATTCTGATGATTGCTTTTATATGTCCTTAATTGTTTCAATTTGTTAAACGCGCATGTGTACTTTCAAATTATAAAGTTATGTTCATTAAAAAATGAAACAAAATAACTGACCATAAGCAAAGTTTGAGTTGAATTTAAAAAAAAAATTCAAAATTATACAAAGCAATTGAAAACCTAAAACTCGAATGATTATTCCTCTTTTTGCTAAGGACATCACAACATCAATTGTTCAAAGTGTATTTCTCATATCGTTGTTGCCGTCAACAAAAATTCAAACAAAAAAAATTGAAGCAAACAAAAAAAGTGAGACAGGAAAAGGTGGCCGCAACCGGGTTCAGGCGTTAGTAGGGATGGCAACGGGGCGGGTTGGGGACGAGAGGCATATTCCTCGTCCCCGTCCCCGCTAGGATCTCCGCTCCCCATCCTCGATCTGTTCCCCATAACGGGGAGAAAATTCCCCCAATCCCCATCCTCGGCAGGGATTTAATTCCCGACACGGCCCCAACGGGCATTTTTCCCCACTGTTTTTTTCCATCCCTTGTCATAGCTATATTAAAAGTCTTGGATGAAAGCTCAATTTATCAATCCTATACCCTACTCCCTAGCCCAATTAAAAGTACAACAAGCTGCTATAATCTCCATGCAACACAAGTATAATAAAATTCATCAAATTTTACAATCCAAATTCCAAACCAAATTAAACTTTATATGATGTGCAAATGACCATTTTGGTAATAAGCATTTATGTGGTCTAGAAATGAGCATTTATATAAAAGCACAAATTGCATTGGAAATTTTTATTTATCTCTCATTACTTTAGCTAAATATGTTGCTAGATGACGACTACTGTATGGATGGGGTTGATTTTGAGAAAGAAATAACTTCTTATCTGTGGTTTTGATTGCATTTCTAAGCGTATTTCATTTGTATTCTAACATTGTCTTTTTCTAATTCACTTTTCACTACTTTTAAGACAACATAGTATCATCATTTACTATTTTATAAGCAATGGTATCTACTTATTTTCAAAATGAACATTTATAAAGCATACAAGTGAGAATTCTGATGAATGGTTTTATATGTCCTTAATTGTTTCAATTTTTTAAACGTATATGTGTAATTTCAAATTACAAAGTTATGTTCATTAAAAAATGAATCAAAATAACTGATCATAAGCAAAGTTTGAATTCAATTAAAAAAAAAAATTGAAAATGACACAAAGCGATTGAAAACCTAAAGCTTGAATGATTTTTCCTCCTTTTGCTAAGGACATCACAACATCAATTATTCAAACTGTATTTCTCATATCCTTGTTGCCCTCAACAAAAATTAAAACAAAAAAAATCGAAGCAAACAAAAAGTGACACAGGAAAAGGTGGCCACAAGCGGGTTCAGGCGTTGGTAGGGGTGGCAACGGGGCTGGTTAGGGACGAGGGGCATATTCCCCGTCCCCGTCCTCGTCCCCGCTAGGATCCCCGCTCCCCATCCCCGCCCCGTTCCCTGTAACGGGGAGAAAATTCCCCACATCCCCATCCTCGATCGGGATTTAATTCCCTATGGGGCCCCAACGGGGATTTTTTCTCACTGTTTTTTTCCCTCCCTTGACATACCTATATTACAAGTCTTGGATGAAAGTTCAATTTATCATTCCTATACCCTACTCCCAAGACCGATTAAAAGTACAACAAGCTATTCTAATCCCCATGCAACACAAGTATAATAAAATTCATCAAATTTTACAATACAAATTCCAAACCAAATTAAAGTTTATATGTTGTGCAAATGACCATTTTGGTAACAAGCATTTATGTGGTCTAGAAATGAGCATTTATATAAAAGCACAAATGAGCATTGGAAATTTTTATTTATCTCGCATTACTTTACCTAAATATGTTGCTAGATGACGACTATTGGTATGGATGTGGTTGATTTTGAGAAAGAAATAACTTCTTATCTGAGGTTTTGATTGCACTTCAAAGCGTACTTCAATTGTATTCTAGTATTGCCTTTATCTAATTTGCTTTTCATTACTTTTAAGGAAACATAGTTTCATCGTTTACTATTTTATAAGTAATGGTAACTAGTTATTTTCAAAATGAACATTTATAATGCTTACAAATGAGAATTCTGATGATTGCTTTTATATGTCCTTAACTGTTTCAATTTTTTAAACGTATATATGTACTTTCAAATTACAAAGTTTTGTTCATTAAAAAATGAAACAAAATAATTGATCATAAGCAAAAGTTTGAGTTGAATTTAAAAAAAGAAAATTCAAAATGACATAAAGCAATTGAACAGCTAAAACTCAAATGATTTTTCCTCTTTTTGCTAAGGCCATCACAACATCAATTGTTCAAAGTGTATTTCTCATATCCTTGTTGCCCTCAAAAAAAATTCAAACAAAAAAATCGAAGCAAACAAAACAAGTGACACAAAAAAAAGGTGGCTGCATGCGTGTTCAGTCGATGGTAGAGATGGCAACGGGACGGGTTTGGGACGAGAGACAAATTCCCTATCCCCGTCCCCGCTAGGATCCCCACTCCCTATCCCCGCCCCGTTCCCCGTAACGGGGAGAAAATTCTACACATCCAAATCCTCGACCGGGATTTAATTCCCTACGGGGCCCCAATGGGGATTTTTTCCACTGTTTTTTTCCCTCCCTTGACATACCTATATTACAAGTCTTGGATGAAAGCTCAATTTATCATTCATATACCCTACACCCTAGACCGAATAAAAGTACAACAAGCTATTCTAATCTCCATGCAACACAAGTATAATAAAATTCATCAAATTTTACAATCCAAATTCCAAACCAAATTAAAGTTTATATGTTGTGCAAAAGACCATTTTGGAAATAAGCATTTGTGTGGTCTAGAAATGAGCATTTATATAAAAGCACAAATGAGCATTGGATATTTTTATTTATCTCGCATTACTTTACCTAAATATATTGCTAGATGACGACTATTGGTATGGATGTGGTTGATTTTGGGAAAGAAATAACTTCTTATCTGAGGTTTTGATTGCATTTCAAAGTGTATTTCATTTGTATTCTATTATTGCCTTTATCTAATTTGCTTTTCATTATTTTTAAGGAAACATAGTATCATCGTTTACTATTTTATAACTAATGGTAACTAGTTATTTTCAAAATGAACATTTATAAAGCTTACAAATGAGAATTCTGATGATTGCTTTTATATGTCCTTAATTGTTTCAATTTTTAAAACGTATATATGTACTTTCAAATTACAAAGTTTTGTTCGTTAAAAAATGAAACAAAATAATTGCTCATAAGCAAAGTTTGAGTTGAATTTTAAAAATAAAAAATTCAAAATGACACAGAGCAATTAAACAGCTAAAACTCAAATTATTTTTCCTCTTTTTGCTAAGGACATCACAACATCAATTATTCAAACTGTATTTCTCATATCCTTGTTGCCCTTAACAAAAATTCAAACAAAAAAAGCGACATAAAAAAAGGTGGCCGCATGCGTGATCAGTCGTTGGTAGGGATGGCAACGGGGCGGGTTTGGGACGAGGGGCAAATTCCCTGTCCCCGTCCCCGCTAGGCTCCCCGCCCCCCATCCCCGCCCCGTTCCTTGTAACGGGCAGAAAATTCCCCACATCCCCATCCCCGGGCGAGATTTAATTCCCTACGGGGCCCCAACGGGGATTTTTTCCCACTGTTTTTTTCCCTCCCATGAGATACCTATATTACAAGTCTTGGATGAAAGCTCAATTTATCATTCCTATACCCTACTCCCTAGACCGATTAAAAGTACAACAAGCTATTCTAATCTCCATGCAACACAAGTATAATAAAATTCATCAAATTTTACAATCCAAATTCCAAACCAAATTAAAGTTTATATGTTGTACAAAAGACCATTTTGGTAATAAGCATTTATGTGGTCTAGAAATGAGCATCTATTTAAAAGCACAAATGAGCATTGGAAAATTTTACTTATCTCGCATTACTTTACCTAAATATGTTGCTAGATGACGACTATTTGTATGGATGTGGTTGATTTTGAGAAAGAAATAACTTCTTATCTGAGGTTTTGAATGCATTTCAAAGCGTATTTCATTTGTATTCTAGTATTGTCTTTATATCATTTGCTTTTCATTACTTTTAAGGAAACATAGTATCATCGTTTACTATTTTATAAGTAATGGTAATTAATTATTTTCAAAATGAACATTTATAAAGCTTACAAATGAGAATTCTGATGATTGCTTTTATAGTTCCTTAATTGTTTTAATTTTTTAAACGTATATATGTACTTTCAAATTACAAAGCTCTGTTCATTAAAAAATGAAACAAAATAATTGATCATAAGCAAAGTTTGAGTTGAATTTAAAAAAAAAATAATTCAAAATGACAAAAAGCAATTGAACAGCTAAAACTCAAATGATTTTTCCTCCTTTTGCTAAGGACATCACAACATCAATTGTTCAAAGTGTATTTCAATATCCTTGTTGCCCTCAACAAAAGTTCAAACAAAAAAAGCGACACAAAAGAAGGTGGCCGCATGCGTGTTCAGGCGTTGGTAGGGATGGCAACGGGGCAGGTTTGGGACGAGCGGCAAATTCCCTGTCCCCGTCCCCGCTAGGTTTCCCGCTCCCCATCCCCGGCCCGTTCCCCGTAACGGGGAGAAAAATTCCCACGTCCCTGTCCCGGGCCGGGATTTAATTCCCTACGGGGCCCCAACGGAGATTTTTTCCCACTGTTTTTTTTCCAAAGCTTGACATACCTATATTACAAGTCTTCGATGAAAGCTCAATTTATCATTCCTATACCCTACTCGCTAGACCGATTAAAAGTACAACAAGCTATTCTAATCTCCATGCAACACAAGTATAATAAAATTCATCAAATTTTACAATCCAAATTCCAAACCAAATTAAAGTTCGTATGTTGTGCAAATGACCATTTTGGTAGTAAGCATTTATGTGGTCTAGAAATGAGCATTTATATAAAAGCACAAATGAGCATTGGAAATTTTTATTTATCTCGCATTACTTTACCTAAATATGTTGCTAGATGACGACTATTGGTATGGATGTGGTTGATTTTGGGAAAGAAATAACTTCTTACTTGAGGTTTTGGATTGCATTTCAAAGCGTATTTCATTTGTATTCTAGTATTGTTTTTATCTAATTTGCTTTTCATTACTTTTAAGGAAACATAGTATCATCGTTTACTATTTTATAAGTAATGGTAACTAGTTATTTTCAAAATGAACATTTACAAAGCTTACAAATGAGAATTCTGATGATTGCTTTTGTATGTCCTTAATTGTTTCAATTTTTTAAACGTATATATGTACTTTCAAATTCCAAAGTTCTGTTCATTAAAAAATGAAACAAAATAACTGATCATAAGCAAAGTTTGAGTTGAATTTAAAAAAAAAAATTCAAAATGACACAAACCAATTGGATAGCTAAAACTCAAATGATTTTTCCTCTTTTTGCTAAGGACATCACAACATCAATTGTTAAAAGTGTATTTCTCATATCCTTGTTGCCCTCAACAAAAGTTCAAACAAAAAAAGCGACACAAAAAACGGTGGTCGCATGCGTGTTCAGGCGGTTGTAGGGATGGCAACGGGGCGGGTTTGGGATGAGGGGCAAATTCCATGTCCCCGTCCCCGGTAGGATCCTCGCTCCCCATCCCCGCCCCGTTCCTTGTAACGGGGAGAAAATTCCCCACATCCCCATCCCCGGCCGGGATTTAATTCCCTACGGGGCCCCAACGGGGATTTTTTCCCACTGTTTTTGTCCCTCCCTTGACATACCTATATTACAAGTCTTGGATGAAAGCTCAATTTATAATTCTTATACCCTACTCCCAAGACCGATTAAAAGTAGAACAAGCTATTCTAATCTGCATGCAACACAAGTATAATAAAATTCATTAAATTTTACAATCCAAATTCCAAACCAAATTAAAGTTTATATGTTGCGCAAATGACCATTTTGGTAATAAGCATTTATGTGGTCTAGAAATGAACATTTACATAAAAGCACAAATGAGCATTGGATATTTTTATTTATCTCGCATTACTTTACCTAAATATGTTGCTAGATGACGACTATTGGTATGGATGTGGTTGATTTTGGGAAAGAAATAACTTCTCATCTGAGGTTTTGATTGCATTTCAAAGCGTGTTTCATTTGTATTCTAGTATTGCCTTTATCTAATTTGCTTTTCATTACTTTTAAGGAAACATAGTATCTTCGTTTACTATTTTATAAGTAATGGTAACTAGTTATTTTCAAAATAAACATTTATAAGGCTTACAAATGAGAATTCTGATGATTGCTTTTATATGTCCTCAATTGTTTCAATTTTTTAAACGTATATATGTACTTTCAAATTACAAAGTTTTGTTCATTAAAAAATGAAACAAAACAATTGATCATAAGCAAAGTTTGAGTTGAATTTAAAAAAAAAAAAATTCGAAATGACACAGAGCAATTGAACAGCAAAAACTCAAATGATTTTTCCTCTTTTTGCTAAGGACATCACAACATCAATTGTTCAAAGTGTATTTCTCATATCCTTGTTGCCCTCAACAAAAGTTCAAACAAAAAAAGCGACACAAAAAAAGGTGGTCGCATGCGTGTTCAGGCGTTGGTAGGGATGGCAACGGGGCGGGTTTTGGACGAGGGGCAAATTCCTTGTCCCCATCCCCGCTAGGCTGCCCGCACCCCATCCACGCCCCGTTCCTTGTAACGGGGAGAAAATTCCCCACATCCCCATCCCCGGCCGGGATTTAATTCCTTACGGGGCCCCAATGGGGATTTTTTCCCACTGTTTTTGTCCCTCCCTTGACATACCTATATTACAAGTCTTGGATGAAAGCTCAATTTATCATTCCTATACCCTACTCCCTATACCGATGAAAAGTACAACAAGCTATTCTAATCTCCATGCAACACAAGTATAATAAAATTCATTAAATTTTACAATCCAAATTCCAAACCAAATTAAATTTTATATGTTGCGCAAATGACCATTTTGGTAATAAGCATTTATATGGTCTAGAAATGACCATTTATATAAAAGCACAAATGAGCATTGGATATTTTTATTTATCTCGCATTACTTTACCTAAATATGTTTCTAGATGACGACTATTGGTATGGATGTGGTTGATTTTGGGAAAGAAATAACTTCTTATCTGAGGTTTTGATTGCATTTCAAATCGTATTTCATTTGTATTCTAGTATTGCCTTTATCTAATATTCTTTTCATTACTTTTAAGGAAACATAGTATCTTCGTTTACTATTTTATAAGTAATGGTAACAAGTTATTTTCAAAATGGACATTTATAAAGCTTACAAATGAGAATTCTGATGATTGCTTTTATATGTCCTCAATTGTTTCGATTTTTTAAACGTATATATGTACTTTCAAATTACAAAGTTTTGTTCATTAAAAAATGAAACAAAATAATTGAACATAAGCAAAGTTTGAGTTGAATTTTAAAAATAAAAAATTCAAAATGACACAGAGCAATTGAACAGCTAAAACTCAAATGATTTTTCCTGTTTTTGCTAAGGACATCACAACATCAATTGTTCAAAGTGTATTTCTCATATCCTTGTTGCTCTCAACAAAAGTTCAAACAAAAAAAGCGACACAAAAAAAGGTGGCCGCATGCGTGTTCAGGCGTTGGTAGGGATGGTAACGGGGCGGGTTTGGGAGGAGGGGCAAATTCCCTGTCCCCGTCCCCGCTAGGTTCCCCGCTCCCCATCCCCGCCCCGTTCCCCGTAACGGGGAGAAAATTCCCCACATCCCCATCCCCGACCGGGATTTAATTCCCTACGGGGCCCCAACGGGGATTTTTTTCCACTGTTTTTTTCCCTCCCTTGACATACTTATATTACAAGTCTTGGATGAAAGCTCAATTTATCATTCCTATACCCTAATCCCTAGACCGATTAAAAGTACAACAAGCTATTCTAATCTCCATGCAACACAAGTATAATAAAATTCATCAAATTTTACAATCCAAATTCCAAACCAAATTAAAGTTTATATGTTGCGCAAATGACCATTTTGGTAATAAGCATTTATGTGGTCTAGAAATGAGCATTTATTTAAAAGCACAAATGAGCATTGGAAAGTTTTATTTATCTCGCATTACTTTACCTAAATATGTTGCTAGATGGCGACTATTGGTATGCATGTGGTTGATTTTGAGAAAGAAGTAACTTCTTATCTGAGGTTTTGATTGCATTTCAAAGCGTATTTCGTTTGTATTCTAGTATTGTCTTTATATAATTTGCTTTTCATTACTTTTAAGGAAACATAGTATCATTGTTTACTATTTTATAAGTAATGGTAACTAGTTATTTTCAAAATGAAC
>JACYFF010031955.1:56717328-56735330 GCA_017589665.1 Selenicereus undatus
AATTCCCCACATCCCCATCCCGGACCGGGATTTAATTCCCTACGAGGCCCCAACAGGGATTTTTTCCCACTATTTTTTTCCCTCCCTTGACATGCCTATATTACAAGTCTTGGATTAAAACTCAATTTATCATTCCTATACCCTACTCCCTAGACCGATTAAAAGTACAAAAAGCTATTCTGATCTCCATGCAACACAAGTGTAAAAAAATTCATTAAATTTTACAATCCGAATTCCAAACTAAATTAAAGTTTATATGTTGTGCAAATGACCAATTTGGTAATAAGCATTTATGTGGTCTAGAAATGAGCATTTATATAAAAGCACAAATGAGAATTGGAAAATTTTCTTTATCTCGCATTACTTTACCAAAATACGTTGCTAGATGACGACTATTGGTACGGATGTGGTTGATTTTGAGAAAGAAATAACTTCTTATGTGAGGTTTTCATTGCATTTCAAAGCGTATTTCATTTGTATTCTAGTATTGGCTTTATCTAATTTACTTTTCATTACTTTTAAGGAAACATAGTATCATCGTTTAGTATTTTATAAGTAATGGTAACTAGTTATTTTCAAAATGAACATTTATAAAGCTTACAAATGAGAATTCTGATGATTGCTTTTATATGTCCTTAATTGTTTCAATTTTTTAAACGTATATATGTTCTTTCAAATTACAAAGTTCTTTTCATTAAAAAATGAAATAAAATAACTGATCATAAGCAAAGTTTGAGTTGAATTTTAAAAAAAAATAATTCAAAATGACACAAAGCCATTGAACAGTTAAAACTCAAATGATTTTTCCTCTTTTTGCTAAGGACATCACAACATCAATCGTTCAAAGTGTATTTCTCATATCCTTGTTGCCCTCAACAAAAATTCAAACAAAAAAATCGAAGCAAACAAAAAAGGCGACACAAATAAAGGTGGTCGCATGCGTGTTCAGGCGTTGGTAGGGATGGCAACGGGGCGGGTTTGGGAGGAGGGGCAAATTCTCTGTCCCCGTCCCAGCTGGGATGCCCGCTCCCCATCCCCGCCCCGTTCCTCGTAACGGGGAGAAAATCCCCCCCTCCCCATCGCCAGCGGGGATTTAATTCCCGACGGGGCCCCAACGGGGATGTTTCCCCACTATTTTTTCCCCTCCCTTGTCATAACTATATTACAAATCTTGGATGAAAGCTCAATTTATCATTCCTATACCCTACTCCCTAGCCCAATTAATTGTACAACAAGCTGTTCTAAACTCCATGCAACACAAGTATAATAAAATTCATCAAATTTTGCAATCCAAATTCCAAACCAAATTAAAGTTTATATGTTGTGCAAATGACCATTTTGGTAATAAGTATTTATGTGGTCTAGAAATGAGCATTTATATAAAAGCACAAATGAGCATTGGAAATTTGTATTTATCTCGCATTACTTTATCTAAATATGTTGCTAGATGACAACTATTGGTATGGATGTGGTTGATTTTGAGAAAGAAATAACTTCTTATCTGAGGTTTTGATTGCATTTCTAAGCGTATTTTTTTAGTATTCTACTGTTGTCTTTTTCTAATTTACTTTTCATTACTTTTAAGGAAACATAATATCATCGTTTACTATTTTATAAGTAATGGCATCTGCTTATTTTCAAAATGAACATTTATAAAGCTTACAAATTACCATTCTGATGATTGCTTTTATTTGTCCTTAATTGTTTAAATTTTTTAAACGTATATATGTATTTTCAAATTACAAAGTTCTGTTCATTTAAAAATAAAACAAAATGATTGATCATAAGCAAAATTTGGGTTGAATTTAAAAAAAAATTCAAAATGATACAAAGCAATTGAACAACTAAAACTCGAATTATTTTTCCTCTTTTTTCTAAGGACATCACAACATCTATTGTTCAAAGTGTATTTCTCATATCCTTGTTGCCCTCAATAAAAATCCAAACAAAAAAATCGAAGCAAGCAAAAAAAGTGACACATGAAAATGTGACCGCAGGCTGGTTCAGGCGTTGGAAGGGATGGCAACGTGGTGGGTTGGGGACGGGGGCATATTCCTCGTCCCCGTCCCTGTCCCTGTCCCTGTCCCTATCCCTGCTAGGATCCTCACTCCTCGTGCCCGCCTCGCTCCCCTTAACGGGGACAAAATTCACCCCATCCCCATCCCCAGCGGGGATTTAATTCCCTACGGGGATTTTTCCCCACTTTTTTTTTCCTCCCTTGTCATAGCTATATTACAAGTCTTGGATGAAAGCTCAATTTATCATTCCTATACCCTACTCCCTAGCCCAATTAGTTGTATAACAAGCTGTTCTAAACTCCATGCAACACAAGTATAATAAAATTCATCAAATTTTACAATCCAAATTCCAAACCAAATTAAAGTTTATATGTTGTGCAAATGACCATTTTGGTAATAAGAATTTATGTGGCCTAGAAATGAGCATTTATATAAAACCACAAATGAGCATTCAAAAATTTTATTTATCTCACATTACTTTACCTAAATATGTTGCTAGATGACGACTATTGGTACGGATGTCGTTGATTTTGAGAAATAACTTCTTGTCTGAGGTTTTGATTGCATTCCTAAGCGTGTTTTATCGGTATTCTAGTATTGTCTTTTTCTAATTTACTTTTCATTACTTTTAAGGAAACATAGTATCATCGTTTACCATTTTATAAGTAATGGTATCTACTTATTTTCAAAATGAACATTTATAAAGCTTACAAATGAGCATTCTGATGATTGCTTTGATATGTCCTTAGTTATTTCAATTTTTTAAACGTATATCTATACTTGCAAATTACAAAGTTATGTTCATTAAAAAATAAAACAAAATAATTGATCTTAAGCAAAGTTTGAGTTGAATTTAAAAAAAAATAAATCAAAATGATACAAAGCAATTGAACAACTAAAACTCGAATGATTCTTCCTCTTTTTGCTAAGGACATGACAACATCAATTGTTCAAAGTGTTTTTCTCATGTCCTTGTTATCCTCAATAAAAATTCAATCAAAAAAATTGAATCAAGCAAAAAAAGTGACACAGGAAAAGGTGGTCGCAGGCGGGTTCAGGTGTTGGAAGGGATGGCAACGAGGCGGGCTGGGGACGGGGGGCATATTCCTCGTCCCCGTCCCCGCTAGGATCCCCGCTCCCTGTTCCCGCCCCGTTCCCCGTAACAGGGAGAAAATTCACCCCACCCCCTTTCCCAGCGGGGATTTAATTCCCGACGGGGCCCAAACGGGATTTTTCCCCGCTGTTTTTCTCTCTCCCTTGCCATAGCTATATTACAAGTCTTGGATGAAAGCTCAATTTATCATTCCTATACCCTACTCCCTAGCCCAATTAATTGTACACCAAGCTGTTCTAAACTCTATGCAACACAATTATAGTAAAATTCATCAAATTTTATAATCCAAATTCCAAACCAAATTAAAGTTTATATGTTGTGCAAATGACCATTTTGGTAATAAGTATTTATGTGGTCTAGAAATGAGCATTTACAATAAAGCAAAAATGAGCTTTGGAAATTTTTATTTATCTCGCATTACTTTACCTAAATATGTTGTTGGATGACGACTATTGGTATGGTTGTGGTTGACATCGAGAAAGAAATAACTTCTTGTCTGAGGTTTTGATTGCATTTGTAAGCGTATTTTATCGGTATTCTAGTATTGTCTTTTTCTAATTTACTTTTCATTACTGTTAAGGAGACAAAGTATCATCGTTTACTATTTTATAAGTAATTGCATCAACTTATTTTCAGAATGAACATTTATAAAGCTTACAAATTAGCATTCTGATGATTGCTTTTATATGTCCTTAATTGTTTCAACCTTTTAAACGTATATATGTACTTTGAAATTACAAAGCTATGTTCATTTAAAAATAAAATAAAACAATTGATCTCAAGCAAAGTTTGGGTAGAATTTAAAAAAAAAATCAAAATGATACCAAGCAATTGAACAACTAAAACTCGAATGAGTTTTCCTCTTTTTGCTAGGGACATTACAGCATCAATTGTTCAAAGTGTATTTCTCATATCTTTGTTGCCCTCAACAAAAATTCAAACAAAAAAATTGAAGCAAGTAAAAAAAGTGACACGGAAAAAGTTGGCCGCAAGCGGGTTGAGGCGTTGGAAGGGATGGCAATGGGGCGGGTTCAGGACTGGGGGCATATTCGCTGTCCCCGTCCCTACTAGGATCCCCGCTCCCCGTAACGGGGAGAAAATTCAATCCATCCCCATCCCCAGAGGAGATTTTATTTCCAACGGGGATTTTTTTCCACTGTTTTTTTCCTTCTCTTGTCATAGCTATATTACAAGTCTTGGATGAAAGCTCTATTTATCATTCCTATACCCTACTCTCTAGCCCAATTAATTGTATAACAAGGTGTTCTAATCTCCATGCAACACAAGTATAATAAAATTCATCAAATTTTACAATCCAAATTCCAAACGAAATTAAAGTTTATATGTTGTGCAAATGACCATTTTTGTAATAAGTATTTATGTGGTCTAGAAATGAGCATTTATATAAAAGCACAAATGAGGATTGGAAAATTTTATTTTTCTCACATTACTTTACCTAAATATGTTGCTAGATGACGACTATTGGTATGGATGTTGTTGATTTTGAGAAAGAAATAGTTTCTTATCTAATGTTTTGATTGCATTTCTAAGCGTATTTTATCGGTATTCTAGTATTGTCTTTTTCTAATTTACTTTTCATTACTTTTAAGGAAACATAGTATCATCGTTTACCATTTTATAGGTAATGGCATCTACTTATTTTCAGAATGAACATTTATAAAGCTTACAAATGAGCATTCTTATGATTGCTTTTATATGTCCTTAATTATTTCAATTTTTAAACGTATATCTATACTTTCAACTTACAAAGTTATGTTCATTAAAAAATAAAACAAAATAGTTGATCTTAAGCAAAATTTGAGTTGAATTTAAAAAAAAAATTCAAAATGATACAAACGAAACAAAAAAAGTGACACAGGAAAAGGTGGATGTAGGCGGATTCAGGCGTTGGTAGGGAAGGCAACGGGGCGGGATGGGGACGAGGGGCATATTCCCCGTCCCTGTCCCCGCTAGGATCCTTGCTCCCCATCCCCGCCCCGTTCCCCATAACAGCGTGAAAATTCCCCCGCATCCCCATACCCAGCGGGGATTAATTCCTAATGGGGATTTTTCCCTGCTGCTTTTTTTCCTCCCTTGTTATAGCTATATTACAAGTCTTGGATGAAAGCTCAATTTATCATTCCTATACCCTACTCCCTGGACCAATTAAAAGTACAACAAGCTATTCTAATCTCCATGCAACACAAGTATAACAAAATTCATCAAATTTTACAATCCAAATTCCAAACCAAATTAAAGTTTATATGTTGTGCAAATGACCATTTTGGTAATAAGCATTTATGTGGTCTAGAAATGAGCATTTATATAAAAGCACAAATGAGCATTGGAAATTTTTATTTATCTTGCATTACTTTACCTAAATATGTTGCTAGAT
The DNA here is from genome assembly GCA_017589665.1 of Selenicereus undatus. Classification (NCBI taxonomy): domain Eukaryota; kingdom Viridiplantae; phylum Streptophyta; class Magnoliopsida; order Caryophyllales; family Cactaceae; genus Selenicereus; species Selenicereus undatus. The sequence continues at coordinate 56,722,856 of JACYFF010031955.1, forward strand.
GACGACTATTGGTATTGATGTGGTTGATTTTGAGAAAGAAATAACTTCTTATCTGAGGTTTTGATTGCATTTGTAAGCATATTTTATCGGTATTCGAGTATTGTCTTTTTGTAATTTACTTTTCATTACTTTTAAGGAAACATAGTATCATCGTTTACCATTTTATACGTAATGGTATCTACTTATTTTGAAAATGAACATTTATAAAGCTTACACATGAGCATTCTGATGAGTGCTTTTATATGTCCTTAATTGTTTCAACTTTTTAAACGTATATATGTACTTTCAAATTACAAAGTTCTGTTCATTTAAAAATAAAACAATATAATTGTTCTTAAGCGAGGTTTGGGTTGAATATAAAAAAAAATTCAAAATGATACAAAGCAATTGAACAACTAAAACTCGAATGATTTTTCCTCTTTTTGCTAAGGACATCACAACATCAATTGTTCAAAGTGTATTTCTCATATCCTTGTTGCCCTCAACAATAATTCACACAAAAAAACTCGAAGCAAGCAAAAAAAGTGACACAGGAAAAGGTGGCCGCAGGCGTGTTCAGGCGTTGGAAGGGATGGCAACGGGGCGGGTTGGGAACGGGGGGCATATTCCCGTCCCCGTCCTCGCTAGGATCCCCGCTCCCTGTCGCCGCCCCGTTCCTCGGAACGGGGAGAAAATTCACCCCATGCCCATACCAAGCGGGGATTTAATTCCCCATGGGGGCCCAACGGGGATTTTTCCCCACTGTTTTTTTCCCTCCCTTGTCATGGCTATAATGCAAGTCTTGGAGGAAAGCTCAATTTATCATTCCTATACCCTACTCTCTAGCCCAATTAGTTGTACAACAAGCTGTTCTAAACGTATTTCTTGTCTATTGGTATTTCTTGTCTATTGCTAGACGACGACTATTGGTGTGGATGTGGTTGATTTTGACAAAGAAATAACTTCTTACTTGAGGTTTTGATTGCATTTCTAAGCATATTTTATTGATATTCTGGTATTGTCTTTTTCTAATTTACTTTTCATTACTTTTACGGAAACATAGTATCATCGTTTACAATTTTATAAGTAATGGTATCTACTTATTTTCAAGATGAACATTTATAAAGCTTACACATGAGCATTCTGATGATTGCTTTTATATGTCCTTAAATGTTTCAATGTTTTAAGCGTATATATGTACTTTCAAATTACAAAGTTCTGCTCATTTAAAAATAAAGCAAAATAATTGATCTTAACTAAAGTTTGGGTTGAATTTAAAAAAAAAATTTCAAAATGATACAAAGCAATTGAACAACTAAAACTCGAATGATTTTTCCTCCTTTTGCTAAGGACATCACAACATCAATTGTTCAAAGTGTATTTCTCATATCCTTGTTGCCCTCAACAAAAATTCAAACAAAAAAATCGAGGCAAACATAAAAAGTGACACCGAAAAAGGTTGCCACATGCGGGTTCAAACGTTGGAAGGGATGGCAACGGGGCGGGTTGGGGATGGGGGGCATATTCCCTGTCCCCGTCCCCGCTAGGATCCCTGCTCCCCGTTCCCTCCCTGTTCCCCGTAACAGGGAGAAAATTCCCCCCATCCCTATCGCCAGTGGGGATTTAATTCCCAACGGGGATTTTTCCCCATTGTTTTTTTCCCTCCCTTGTAATAGTTATATTACAAGTCTTGGATGAAAGCTCAATTTTTCATTCCTCTACCCTACTCCCTAGCCCAATTAATTATACAATAGGTTGTTCTAAACTCCATGCAACACAAGTATAATAAAATTTATCAAATTTTACAATCCAAATTCCAAACCAAATTAAAGTTTATATGTTGTGCAAATGACCATTTTAGTGATAAGTATTTATGTGGTCTTGAAATGAGCATTTATATAAAAGCACAAATGAGCATTGGAAATTTTTATTTATGTCGCATTACTTTACATAAATATGTTAGATGACGACTATTGGTATGCATGTGGTTGATTTTGAGAAAGAAATTACTTCTTATCTGAGGTTTGGATTGCATTTCTAAGCGTATTTTATTGGTACTCTAGTATTGTCTTTTTCTAATTTACTTTTCATTACTTTTAAGGAAACATAGTATCATCGTTTACTATTTTATAAGTAATGGTATCTACTTATTTTCAAAATGAACATTTATAAAGCATACAAATGAGCATTCTGATGATTGCTTTTATATGTCCTTAATCGTTTCTGTTTTTTAAGCGTATATATGTACTTTCAAATTACAAAGTTATGTTCATTTAAAAATAAAACAAAATAATTGATCTTAAGCAAAGTTTGGGTTGAATTTAAAAAAAAAATTCAAAATGATATAAAGCAATTGAACAACTAAAACTCGAATGATTTTTCCTCTTTTTGCTAAGGACATGACAACATCTATTGTTCAAAGTGTATTTCTCATATCCTTGTTGCCCTCCACAAAAATTCAAACAAAAAAATCGAAGCAAACAAAAAAAGTGACACAGGAAAAGGTGGCCGCATGCGGGTTCAGGAAAGGTTGCCCTTCGACTGTTGAGCAAGTCCATAAACCTGTCACACCCTTTCCAAATAGGCTAAGGAACAAGAAGGACCAGACCTATGTTGATAAGATTAAAGAGACATTTTCTCAAGTCAGAATTAACATTCCCCTTCTAGATGCTATACAACATATGCATCCCTATGCCAAGTTCTTAAAAGAGTTGTGCACTACTAAGATAACGACCAATATCCCAAAGAAGGCTTTCTTATCCTCGAATATGAGCTCCATTATCTCACACCAAATCCCAAGTAAGTATGAAGACCGCAGCTGCCCTACCATCTCCGTAGTCATAGGGGACCAGACCATTCATAGGGCATTGTTGAACTTAGGGGCCACTGCAATTTGCGTCCCTACTGGTGTATGAGATTATAGGATTGGGAGAGTTAAAACCCACTAGAATTATCCTCCAGTTAGTCCACCACTCCACTAGAACCCCTAGGGATGCTTTGATTAAAGTGGGTGAGTTCATATTTCCTGTGGATTTTGACGTACTGGAAACTGATTCTATTGTTAACCCTGAGGCCCAAATACCTGTCATTCTTATTCAACCTTTCCTATCTACTTTAAATGCTTTAATCAACTATAGAATTGGTATGATGAAGTTGTCTTTCGGGAATATAACTGTTGATTTTGAATATTTTTAATCTGCCAAAACAACCTGGTATTTTTGATGAGATTGATTGTGTTAATTGGCTTGATGTGTATGCTTATGATGACTCATGTGATGATGATTTGATTGAAAATGACATTTGTAATGAGATTAACTCCCTATCCCCTAATTCTTCTTACTCCCCTTCTTTTGTTACACATGCTCCCGATCCCACATAGAGTTAAAACCATTGCCTCATTCCCTTAAGTATGTCTTTTGGGTCCTAATGAGATTTTGACTAAGAGGGTAAATTGTTTAAAGCACTTACGGAAAAAAAAGAGGCCATGTAGTGTACTTTAAGTGACATAAAATGTATTAGCCCCTCCATCGTGCAACACAGAATTCATCTTTATGAGAATGTTAAACCTTATAGAGACCACCAAAGACATCTAAAGTCTACCTTACAAGAAGTCATCAAAAAGAGGTCATTAAGTGGTTAGATCACATGACAATCTATCCAATTTCTATTAGCAAGTGGGCCAGCCCCGTTTAAGTCATTCCTAAGAAGACCGACATTACCATGATTATGAATGATAAGAATAAATTAATTCATAATAGAGTCCAGTCTAGGTGGCGTGTTTGTATTGACTATAGAAAACTTAATGCAACCACTAGGAAATACCACTTCCCTTTTCCTTTTATAGACCAAATTCTCGGGAGATTAGTCGGACATAGTTACTTTTGCTTCTTGGATGGGTATTCTAGCTACACCCAAATCTTCATGGCACATGAGGACCAAGACAAGACCACTTTCACATGCCTCTTTGGCACTTTGGCCTTTAGAAGAATGTAATTTGGTGTATGTAATGCTTCTACCACTTTTCAGCGTTATATAAATTCCATATTTTCTAATATGATTAAATAATGCAATGAGATGTTTGTGTATGATTTTTTTGTGTTTAGCTCCTCATTTGATGAATGTTGGGTCAATCTAACCAGAGTTTTGCAGGGATGCAGAAGAAGAATTTGACTCTAAACTGGAAAAAATGCCATTTTGTAGTTTTACATGATGGGATTGAAGTTAATAAAGCAAATTTTGATTTGATTGCTAATCTTTCCCCTCCTACTTCTGTGAAAGATATTATGTCATGTTTAGGGCATGAAGAATTTCATAAACGATTTATCTATTAGTAAAATTGCTAAGTGCTTGACAACCTTTTAGCCAAAGATGTGCCTTTTCACTTCTCTAAGGAATGTTTAAAGACATTTAATAGACTAAAGGAAGCCCTAACTTCTACCCCTATCCAACACCCTCCCATTTGAGGAGAGTCCTTTGAGTTGATGTGTGATGCTTCTAACTATGTTCTAGGGGTTGTCTTGGGACAATGTGTAGATAGGAAACCTCATGTCATATATTATGCGAGCCATACATTGCATGAGGACCAGTTGAACTACACTGTAACTGAGAAAGGGTTTTTGGTAGTTGTGTTTGGCTTTGAAACATTATGACCCTACTTGATTGCCTCTCATGTGATTGTCCACTATCGGCTATGTTGCACTTAAGCATCTATGCTCCAAGAAAGATGCAAAACCTAGACTGCTGAGATGGATTTTGCTCTTGTAGGAGTTTGATTGTGAGATTAGGGATCGAAAGGGACTGGATCATTGTGAAAAAAGAGAGTGAGTTCCCCATTTCTGAGTGCTTCCCCGATGAGTAGCTACTCATGGTTCAATTTACCCCATGGTACGCTGATATTGTCAATTATCTTGTGACTGGTGAGATACCCTTGGGTTGGAGTAAGCATGATAAGGACATTTTTCTTTTATCTAGTGAAATTTTTCTTTTAGGATAGCCCTCACTTATTCAAATATTGCTCTGATCAATTTTTTAAAAGATGTATCCCTGATAATAAGATTAGAAGTGTCCTTTCTTTATGTCATGAGCAAGCTTATAGGGGGCATTTTAGTGAGAAGAAAATAGCTACCAAAGTCTTTTAATGTGGTTTGTATTGTCCTACCTTGTTCAAAGTTGCCCATTTGTATCGTAGGAGTTGTCCTCGGTGCCAACAGTTTGGGAAAATCAATAAGAGAGATATGATGCCCATTAACACGATCACTATTATTGCGATTTTTTATGTTTGGGGAATTGATTTTATGAGACCATTTTCATCTTCTTTTAGGAATGAGTATATTCTCCTTACTATAAACTACGTGTCTAAGTGGGTGGCAGTTGTGCCGACTAGGACAACTAAGGCTAGAGTTGTTGTCAAGTTTCCTAGGAAAAATATTTTCTCCAGGTATGGCATGCCTAGGGCTATCATTAGTGACCAACGTATTCATTTTGACGATCGCTCTTTTGATGCATTGTTGAAAAAGTACTCGATCATTCACCATTTAGTCACCGCCTATCATCCCCAAACTAGTGTCTAGGTAGAGGTTTCTAATAGACAAATTAAACAGATTTTGGAAAACCTGTGAGTAGAAACCGCAACGATTGGACAGATAAGCTTACTGATGCTCTATTGGCTTATAGGATAACTTTTAAAACCCCTTTATGCATGTCACCTTTTAGGTTTTTTTTTTTAGTAAGCCTTGTGATCTTTCTGTAGAACTTGACCATCGAGCTATGTGGGTTATAAAAATTTTAACCCTTGACTTAGAGGCTGCTGGGATAGAGAGGAAGTTACAGTTGAGTGAGCCGGAAGATATCAGAATTGAGGCCTATGAAAACTCTAGGGTGCATAAGGAGAGAGCAAAATTGTTCCATGAGAGGCATATTCATAGGATAGAATTCTTCCCATGTCAGAAGGTGTTCCTTTATGACTCTGTATACACCTTTTTTCAAATAAGTTAAGATATCATTGGATTGGTCCTTTAATTATTTCTTATGCTTTTCCACACGGTGCTATAGAGATTAAGGGATGTGAAGCTACTGGCATAGGAGAAAGAAGTATAGTATTTGATGCTCTACAAACCACAGTACAGAGATTAAGGATGTGAAGATTATCTTGGACACATCTAGCATTCAACCTAGTACTATTGTTCCTTTATATAAATCTTATTTTGTACATTAATTCTCTTTTAGTTTCTTTTCTTTGTTTTTGATTTTGTGCTTTTCATTCTTATGCTTTTACATGCAATAGAGACATTGCATTGTTTAAGTATGGGGTAAGGTCTTGTGCATTTTTTTCTAAAATGAAAAGCAAATGACCAAAAAAAAATTTTCCTTTTCTTTTCTTTTTCTTTCTTCGCTTTTGTTTTACTTCATTTTGGAGAATATGTTATGCTATTTTGGTCAACTTGACCTCTTGTAGTTTACTATTACATTGTACATAGGTAGCATGTACATGATAAAAAAACTTTGTCATAACAATGATATTTTGTGCCGCAGTTTTAACCTCAGCATTTCATTGTGACTATGGGTCAAGTCCTTACTTTATACGTAACCATTGTCTTAAGGTGTTGTTCCAATGTTGATTATCCTACTTGTCTTTGTATAGTTGTTTTAGTTTTTGCTTTTCAATTTTCATTAAAAATCAAAAAAAGAAAGGGGAAAAAATAGAGTCGGTAAAGATAAGTATTCCTTTGTGCCATGTACTACTGGGTGCTACCCTTTGAGGTAGACCTGTCCGTTCAGGCGGGCGGGTTAAATACAGGTCATGTGTATTTTGGGTTTGGATAAAATACGGGTCGAATGTATTTTGTGTTTGGATAAAATGTGGGCGGATATATTTCGTTTTTACAGGTTTTGGGTCAACCCAATGGGTTTGGAGCGCATTTTTATTGAGTTATTTCTCTTTTTGTAAAAATAAAATTTTGGCACAGTTATTACTTAAAATTATCTGTATTTAATGAACAAACATTCTAATTATAATTTCTTAAAATAATTAAAAAATATTTCAACTTTTCAATATCATATATGAATGCCATGTACCGGTAGACACTAATTCATGGTTGAGTGGGTTGGTCCGTATATTAAATATTAATAATAGGTCGGGCCATTGGTGGGCTGACCCATCTAAAGCATGATAATGTGTTGGAGCGGCTCGATCCATTAATAACCCATTTCATGATTCATTATTTTGTTAATTAACCTACCATTACCTAATCATGTATGCTTTATTAATAGGTTGATTCGAACACGAATACAAATTGGTCCATTATTCAACACTGACATCAAGTTCGAGGCCAATTAGAAGGAAGCCAAATGAAAGAATATTACAGACACACAAAATATTACAATTATTTATTAATTATAACATCAAAATTTTAGATTATTATAAAGTAATATTATTTAAAATGCAACGAGACATATTAAATTCACTAGGAATATAATGGTAGGACTTGCACATTTTTAATACTTGTGTTTTATTCTGAATTGATTTTATTAACACCAGATATTTCATGCCCATTACAAAAATTGTTCCATTTACAAGTTGTATATAATGTCATTTTATGAGAATAAATTTTGGACAGAATGGGTACTATCGTCTGATTTGCAAAAAGATGCGATAGTTATAAATCGTCCCTCTAAACAATTCATTATAATGAAAAACTATCATTGTTAAAGGAAAAAAATTAAAGAAAAATTAAAAATAAGGATATAATATTCGGGTTCAGCAGGCAGGTTCAGGTTCGGGTCGGGTTTGATACAAACATTTGCGGGTTTTTTGGGTTCGAGTTGAGAAAATCGTGTTTAAAACCCAAAACTTTTGGATGGGTTCAGGTCGGCTCAATTTTGGTTAGGTCTACTTTGAGGCAATTTTGCTACTAGGAGTCCTTGCTTCCCATGTCTGTGAGTTAATAAAGTAGTTTATGTCCTGTCAAGTGGGACTGAGCCAAACTCTGGTTATCCTAATTCCCAAGATGGTGGTACACTTGGTGTGCACTAGGGTGAATACATTCTTATGTTGGTTGTGGGGTAAAAAGTTGGAGCGCAGAAGTCATCAATGAGGACCAAGAGTCATAGAGTATACACATTATTTATATATGTCTAGTTGGAAATTTATATTATCCTTGCTTGTACATTTGTGTTAAAAAGAAGCCCCCCCAAAGATTTTCTTTTCTCTCTATTTTTTTTTTCCTTTTAAAGATTTTGTGTGTACATATTATGCAAACCCTCATGAGATTTACTCGTCAACTAGGGGGGACCTAGGGGTTTAAAAGGATGTTGCATATCCTAAATGCAATCGTGATTCATGCGAAAGTGAGTTAGATTTTTTATTTGCTTTTTTTTGTTTTTTAGGATTTTTGGTTTATTTCACTCGATGAGGAGCAAACCTTAAGTGTGTGGGTATTTGTTGAGTATGAAAGTTTGATATTTTTAATACCCTTTAACCTTTATTTTGCTGACAAATAATATTATTTGTTAGTATTTTCACACTTCAATTACATTATTTTGTATGAAATAATAAAAAGCTCAAGTCGGTCTAAGATTGCAGCATTATGAATGGATCAGAGTAAGGGTGAGCAAAAAAAGTGGGTACCCAGTTCTGGACCCAGAATCGGTATGGACCCGGTGGGTATGGATCCAAACCCAGTTAGACCGGTTCTGGGACTGGTTCCAAAATTCAGGACCCAATTACCGGGTCCTAAAAATTTGGACCCGAACCCGGACACAGTGCCTGGTGCCTGGTCAAAACTTAAAAAATTTTGATGAAAAAAATATAAAAAGTAAACCCTTATTCTTCAAGTGACATAACTTTTGTACCAAGACTCAACTCTCAACTATCTAAATTTAACTCTGTCTTTTTTGCTTTCAATTTACCTCCAACTTGCTCTTTATGTATCTCGATCGCCATAGATTTCTTCCTTCAAGCTTTGCTCTTCTCTTCATGAGCCTTGTTGCTTAGTACATGTTTGTTTTTATATTATTTTAATGGCTTCCATCTCTTTCTCTCTCTATTTCAAAGAATAAAAATAATTTTTAGGTTGCTCGTTCATTTTGTAATCTTGATTTGTGGGTTTCTGATTAAAGTTGTCTATAATTTTTTGAGTTTATTTTAAAGTATGTGAATATTTTTTTATTGCTCATTTTGTATTTAATTTAGCCTTATAATTTGGTTTTTAGGAATTTAGTTTTAGATATTAGTTATCAACTTCTTTCAATCCTTCATTCTCTTGATTTTATTCGGGGGAAAATGAAAACAAAAAAAAATATTTTGGAGCCAAGTACCCAGAACCGGACCCAGTTCCAACCGGATCCTAGATCGGGGCCAAATTCTGGGACCCGGTTCCAAAATTCCAACCGAGTACTCGGTCCTGCTCCCCCCTAGATCAGAGGAAAGACACTCGATCAAAACAAAAAAAATTCCACAGTCCAACTCTCATTAGCTCATACCTACCTCTTTTCTTTTTCCATTTGAAAAAAAAAAAAAAAGATATATGGATCAACCCGCTCCCACTCACCTGAATCCCTTGGACACTCATGCAATTTATTTTCTTTCTTCTCCTCTCTTTTCCTGGCTTTTACGTCCATATTTTCCTTCATAACTACCAGTCCCACATTTTCCCAATCTTATTTGCAAAGCCAATGCAACCACCTTCCCCTTTTACTTCAGCACCGTTCATCACCATCAGTTGACTATTGAGATCTTTTCGGGAGAAAATGTCTCAAGAAGACCCAGCAATGGCCCCTAATATGACCGTTGAAATGAGTTGGGTGGGAAAACCCAAGATTAGCTCCACTTCATAACAGTAATTGTTGGGCGCCAATTATCCGGCATAAATGTCCAGATTTTGTGTCATATTTTGCAAAAATGGAAAGTTAGATAGAGTTGAAATCTTAGGTATAAATAGGGGTTGCAGGGAAGGTTGAAAGGCATAACTAAAAAAAAAGAAAAAAAATTCAGTAGCCTTAGTACAATTGTAATTAGGTCCCATTTGTTTTCATCCCTTGTTTCAGATTTTACTAATTTCCGGGCTCTTCTCCATTATTGGTTCAAGTGCCTGGGAAGCATTGTTGAATGCTTCGAACTATTAAACAACAATTCCTTTCTCTCAGTCTTGGGCTTTTGTTGAGACTTTGCATTGGATTGAATTAATTTGTATATTTTTGGTCCAAATTTTGGTCATTTGAATTCTCACTCAAGGCCCTCGAATTCCTATCTTGCCCAGCCATTGTTTCAAGTTCAAGCGCAGGTTTAGATTCGATCCTAGTGAGTCTTCTTCTTTTAGGCTCCCTGACCCAAACAATCATACAAGTCTCACACCCACAATTGTATTTTTGCTCCTTTTTTTTTATAAGAAAGAAAATAAATAAATACAGGTGACCTAAATGTAACTACTCAAATAAAAATGAAACGAATCACAAAACTAGCAAAAAGCCCAAATACAAACAAAAACAGTTGAGCAAAAATTGGACAATTTAGTACATACTATCCCTGGCAATAGCGCAAGAAACTCATTGATGTAAAAAGATAGTCGTAAACACACGTTGTCTAACTTGTAGTAAAATCCGATGAAAACGAGTTATTCCCATGAAGATGGTAGAACCAAATTAACTACTTCGTAGCTACACTATTGTTGCAAACAAATCTACTAAAATAAGATCCAAGAAAATAATGACTCAACATTATGCTAAGTAAGCTAAATTAGGAAAAAGAAAAATAAAATGAACATCAAACAAGGCAATAAAGAAACGGAACAAATAGGACTTAATAGACGAAAAGCAAATACCTTCGCAGTTGAAAATAAGCTAATAAAAATACTAAACTAATATAAGTCAAATTAAACCCAACCTATACTATGTCCATGTGGTAGTAAAACAACTTGCTATGCACTGAGCAAAGGAATAATGAAAGCAACCTACTAGGAATTAACATAATTGCTAACAAAAGTATGGGCCCCCCACCATGAGGCAAGTACTTTAGGTGATCAAACAAAGAATTGAAAATGAAAGGAGGGGGTGTTATGAACGAACCAAACAACGAAATAAGACAAATAAATAAAGCAATCGAATTAAACAAAACAATGTAACTCTAGGCATCGAAAGCTAAACAGGACAAGAATACATTTAAAACAAAAACATCAGAGTACCAAAATTGAAGAACAGAGCATTCAAATGATCAAAATTTGGATCAAAAATATGCAAATTAATTCAATCGAATGCCAAAATCTCAACAGAAACACAAGATTGAGAGAAAGGAATTGTTGTTCAATAGTTCGAAGCTTTCAACAATGCCTTCCTAGGCTCATGAGCCAACAATGAGAAGAGCCCAGAAATTAGTAAAATCTGAAGCAATGGATGAAAACAAACAGGGCACTAATTACAATTGTGCCACAACTACTAATTTTTTCTTTTTTTTTGGTGCTTTGCTACCTCCCCTTCAACCCCCATTTATACACAAATTTTCAGCCTTATCTAACTTCCCATTTGCACAAAATATGACACAAAATTTGGATGTTTATGCTGCATAATTGGTGCTCACAGTTGCTGTTATGAGGTGGAGCTAACCTTATGTTTTTCCACCTCATTTCAACAGTTAGATTAGCAACTGTTATAGATCTTCTTGAGAGATTTACTCCGAAAAAATTTGATGGTTAACTAATAGTGATGAACAATGATGGAGAAAAAAGGGGGAGGTGGTTTCATTGACTATACAAATAAGATGGAGAAGATAAGGGGATGGTGGTTATAGAGGAAGAGTATGGATGTAGAAGCCAGGAAAGGAGAGGAGAGGAGAGAAAATAAATGATGGGGGGATAGCCTAAGTGGTTCACGTGAGTAGGAGGCGTTGATTCATATTTTTTTCTTTTTTTTAGATGGAAAAGAGAAAAGGTAGGTTTGGGCTAATGAAAGGTAGGTTTGGGCTAATGAGAGTTAGGCTGTGAAATTTTTTTTTGGTTTTGATTCATTGTCTTGCGTCTTATCCATTAATAATGCTGCAATCTTGGATCGACCTGAGCTCTTTATTATTTCCTACAAAATAATATAAAATTAGTGTAAAAATACTAAAAATAATATTATTTGCAAGCGAAACAAAGCTTAAAGGGTATTAGAAATATCAAACTTTCAAACTCAACAAATACCCCCACACAAAAGGTTTATTTGTCCTCAAGTCAAATAAAACAACATTCGTAAAAAAATAAAAAATAATCAAATAAAAATCTAACTTACCTTCATAGGAATTACGGTTTGTATTTAGTGTATGCAACAAGCCTTTTAAACCCCTAAGTCCCCCCTAATGCGCGAATAAGATCTCGTGATGGTTTGCATGAGATGTACCTAAAAGATCTTTAAAAGGAAAAAGAATAGAGAGAAAAGAAAATCCTTTTGAGGTTTTGTTTTAACACAAATGTACAATCGAGATAATATCAAATTCCAACCGACACATCACCCTTATGGCCCATATATA
>JACYFF010031955.1:56735730-56804458 GCA_017589665.1 Selenicereus undatus
ATAAGGCATACACTCCAGGACTCTTGGTCCTCACTGATGACATCTGCGCTTCAACTTTTCGCCCCATAAACTAACATAACAATGTATCCATCTTAGTACACAGTGTGCAAGTGTACCGTCATCTTAGGAATTAGGATAACCAGAGTTTGGTTTAGTCTCACTTGACAAGACATAAACTACATTATTAACTCACTGACATGGGAAGCAAGTTTCCCACATGCAATATTACCTCAAATGGTAGCTCATTGTAGCGCATGCCTCAAAAGGATACCTGTCATTCCCTATTTTATTTTTTTGTTTCTTTTTTCATTTTGAATGAAAATTGAACAGCAACAACTAAAACAACTATACAAGATGAGTGCGAGAATCAATCATGGAAGTCTGAGACCTTAAGATAATGGTGATGTATAAAGCAAGGACTTGACTCATAGTTATTGTAGGACAAAATAGGACTAACCTGGATGCGAAAATAATTGTCGGGAGTAGTCCACGTAGATCTGAATATAAGACGGCTACTAGAGTCGCCTTAGGAATTTCCACGTCCTAAACTCGAAAGCCTGGCAGTGATGGTCAGGCAACCAGGGGGAGGGGGAGGAGAGTGTGAGATATGAGACTTGTGCGTGTCTTATGTGTGTATCTGGCTGACCCTCCCAAACCTCCTTTTATAGGATATGGGGGGCAGTTAGGGTTGCCTTGGGCAACACTTTGTGGCCGTTGGGCCTCACTTAATAGGCCCGACCAACAGCTCCCACTCAGCCACAAAGGCCGCAAACACATGCTCTCCACGAATCATGACTCCTCTCGCTTCATATTGGGAATAGGACGTGCCATCGAAAAGTAATAAGCAATACTATATTAAGTTACCATCTAACTAACATAACACTTTCACGAAAATGCAATACCCCAAGTCATCCTAAACATCACCAGTGGCATTTCTAATCCCTTATGTCATGATATATCATATGATTATATACTCAATATAACTGCCCGAGCTGATATTGGTGACGATGGATAGACTTTTCCTTAAACACTCATGATATCGCATCTTAGCTTAATTGCTTTCCTAATATGTTCTCGCTGAACCGTATACACCGTGGTTCTTGGGAAACATATTAAAGTAGCAACATCGAGCCTTGACTTCGTATCATAGCTTTAAGTCAAAAAGGGTTATCGCCTACAGGGTCACACAATGACAAGAGATAGGGAGGCCAATTGTCACTCCGTATATGGTCATCTTTTAAGCACACACAGTATGAGATGTGTGTCATGACATAGCTCCCACTTACTTAGAATCGTCACTCTATAATCGCTAGTCTAGATTTTCATCAAAAAAATCTAACCTGAGCCACTAGATTAACATACTAAATGCTAATCTTAACACTCAAGATTCGGCTTTTAAGGCTTCAATATGAAATCATGTCTCATATTCGACTCCCTCAAGTCTCATCTTAGACTTATTAAGGTGACTATTTCTCACTCATACACTTCTAATATGAGTAATCAATATTGTACACCTAGTGCCAATACGATTTTGTCTCATCATGCCCGCTACCCAAGCGTCAGGGTGATTGCCTGTGTGACTAGGGCAATCAGAAGTCTGTGACATTTCAACATGTCTAATAGATAAATTGTAAAGCATTTAGAAAAAGAACTTTCAATCTTTATTTCATAAATGCTCATTACATGAAGAACGTATCCGTCATGACAAGATTCTATCCAAAAACTAAACTCCGAGAAGCCTTAGACTCAACGAATGTGCTTTGAAAGCATCTCTAGGAATCGACTTAGTTAATGGATCAGCGATCATCTAGTTAGTGGTTATATGCTTGATGGCAACCTCCTTTGTCTTTATGACGTCTCGCACAAAGTGATAATGCCTCTTGATGTGCTTGGTCTTCCGATGGAACTTCGGATCTTTAGCGAACTGGATAGTGGTTGTGTTGTCACATACCATCTTTACAGGATCATTAACTCTAGGGGTGAGGTTAAGATCCTGGAGGAAACTCCTAAGCCACATTACCTCCTGCGTGGCTAGGCTACATGCGACATACTCTGCCTCCATGGTCGACAGAGCTATGTAGTCTTGCTTCTTACTGCACCATGATATGGCTCCCCCACCCAGGGTGAACACATATCCTGAGGTTGACCTAGACTCATTCGGGTCACCACCCCAATCGGCATCTGAATATCCTCTCAACTTAAGGTCACTGCCTTGATAGGATAGGACCAAGTCGCTCGTACAACAAAGGTAGCACATGATTCTCTTGACAGCTTGCCAATGAGCTTGTCCTGGGTTGCTTTGGTAACAGCTTACCAACTGCAAAGCAAATGTCGGGTCGTGTACATAACATGGCATACATTAAGCTTCCTACAGCACTAGCGTAGGGGACATTGCTCATGACCTCCTTTTCTTTGTCTGTTTTTTGGCATTGGTCGAGGCTCAAGGTTAAACTCTTCTCAATTGGAGTGTCTACGGGTTTGGAGTAATGCATGCGGAATCGTTCTAAGACTTTCTTGATATATGCCTGCTGGTTCATACCTAAAAGTTTCTTAGGACGATTCCTTATTATTTCCATGCCTAGGACATACCTGGCTTCACCCATGTCCTTCATCTCAAAGACAGAGGACAACCAACTCTTAGTGGCTTCGATCATCTCCAAATTATTCCCAGCCAGTAGTATGTCGTCAACATACAGGGCAAGAAACATAATTCCCCCCGATTGATCTTTTGACATACACACAGTGGTCCTCTGAAACCATGGATAGGCCAAACGAAGTTATAGCTTCATGGAATCTTAGGCACTAAGATTTAGAAAACTGCTTAAGACTGTATATGGACCTTTTAAGACAACACACCTTGTCCTCTAGTCCCTTTGACACAAAACCAATGGGTTGGTCCATATAGATCTCTTCCTCAAGGCTACCATTAAGGAAAGCAGTGTTTACGTCCATTTGAAACAACTCTAAGCCCAAATGGGCAACCATGGCTAGGAGTAGGCGAATAAAGGTAAATCTCACCATAGGAGAAAATGTCTCTTCATAGTCTACACCCTCAATTTGTGTAAACCCTTTCACCACTAAACGGGCTTTGAACTGATCGATTGAACCATATACCTGATGTTTTATCTTGAAAATCCACTTGTATCCAATAGACTTACGCTAGGGTGAAAGATCAACAAGTTCCCAAACCTTGTTTCTTGCCATCGAGTCCATCTCATCCCTCATGGCATCCATCCACTCTTTGTGGTTTGGTGAGTCAATTGCCTATTGATAAGAGCCTAAGAGGTAGGCTAATCAACTTCCAAGGGAGTGCATTGAAATATTTCCTCTTCAATTTGGAAATATCATCGAGGAATTCTTCGACGCTCACTCCTTCGGAGCCTAGGGGCCTTCATTGTTTGTCTGCCTGGGTGAGGCATCCTTCCCCCTTTCTCTAAGACGTGTGGGACCCTGAGCATGTGAAGAATTGCTCCCACTATCCCTCTAGGGCATGGGATCCCGAACATGTGGACTAACTGCTTCTTCAGAAACTGGAGCTTGAGGATGGACCTCACTCCCGGGTTAACTTTCCTCATGTATAGGAGATCGAGGATGAATCTCATTCTCCTGGGCAGGCAAGTCTCCCCGATTCCCTTCAGATAGGGGAGGCATACCATCTTCGGTGAGTTGGTTAGAATCAAAATTCTCCCCCTCACCGAATGATGGTTGGATGTTTTGTTGTAACTTGAACAGTTCGACATCCTTCTTGACTTCAGCAATGGTCGAAAACTCATCCTCAAGAAAATTGACATTGTGGGAATCTATTTCTATCATGCCACCATTTGGGTGTTTCCCGTACATCATATATCTTTTCGATTGTGCGGGATACCAATGAACACCATTTTGGTGGCTCTTTGACCAAGTTTTCCATGTTTATGGGTTGATGCACATAGCTGGCCGAACCCCATGGGCGTAAATGGTCCAAGGATGGCTTCTTACCAAACCATAACTCATATGGTGTGATAGGTACACTCTTGCTCGACACACGGTTGAGGATGTAGGTTGCCCTGAGCAGCGCATCCTCCCAAAAACTGATTGGGAGGTTAGCATGTGCCATCATTGACCTGACCATGTCAAGCAATGTACGATTCCTTTGTTCTGCAACACCGTTATATTGTGGGGTGTGTGGAATCGTTAGCTGTCTTTGTATACCTTTTTCCTCATAGAACTCCTTGAACACATCAGAGAGGTATTCACGACCTCGATCAGTTTGAAGTATCTTAACCCTACGTTCTAATTGAGTCTTTACTTACGCAATGAAGCCTTTGAACACATCAAGTGCCTCATAGCGATGAGATAATAAGTACACATACCCATATTGTGAATGATCGTCTATGAGAGTGATGAAATAGATAGCCCCATGTCGTGCTCTAACGTTCATGGGTCCGCATATGTCTGAGTGGATTAATTCTAAGGGACTAGATGCTCTTGAGGCCTTACCAAAAGGCTTCATTATTGCCTTTCTAACTAAACATGACTCACACCTAAGCAACTTAACCCTAGTGAGTCAGTCTAGAAGTCCTTCTTTAGCTAGCCTATTTATCCTATCTTGGCTCACACGGCCAAGTCTAGCATGCCACTCAACAGATTTAGAATTGGAGTCAAAATATGAAACATAAGCAGAGGATATATTATTATCATTATCATCTAAATCCAAAACAATGAAATCTCCTTTCAAAGTTGCTTGGCCAAACAAATTGTCATTGTAGAACAAATCTAAACCGTCTTGACGAAAACCAAAAGTAAAACCTAATCTTACTAAAGAAACATAAGAAACTAAGGAGCATTGCATCCCAGGTGCATAGAGGGCGTCATGAAGAAGCAGCTTGTTTCCTCCACGGAGTTTGAGCTAGTATGTTCCTACTCCAAGGACATCTTATTCGCTGTCGTTCCCCAGTACGACAGTCTGTGAACCCACCGAGTAGCAATGAAACTCCACGAATCTAGCCCTATCCTGAACTATGTGCTTTGTTGCCCCCATGTCTACAATCCATTGAGGCAGACAGTTAGCAACGAATGCATGGGAACAAACATATAATTCAGGAGTTTTAGTGGAAGAAGGTACCTTAGCTGGCTCAGGATAATCCCGAGCAAAGTGGCCCTTCTTTCCACTGTTATAACACTTCACACATGCCATATCCTGAGCTCCATTGCCCTTGGCCTTATGCGTCTTGGCAGTACCACCATTGGAGCAAGAGTTCTAAGGAGAACGGGGGCCCTTCTTAGGTTTCTTACCATTGTAAGGTTTCCTGCCCTTGGGGCCTGATCATTTGGCAACAAATGCCACACTAGGAGGCGCATATAATTTTAAGCGCTCTTCCTCCATTTTGAGGTGTTTGGAGATTGCCTCGAAGGTCTTAATGTGCTCACTATGGGCTATGAATACTTTAAAACTCTTCTAATGCTCATTATCATTGGGAAGAGCTCTAATCACATTTAGGACATGTTCTTCCTCATAAACTTCTTGCCCTGCAGCCTTAAGGTCTCGAACCATAGGACTCATGGTTCAAGGTGTTCAGAGATAATACGACTGGAGTTAATAGTGTACTGCATCCATTTCAACTGCAAGGTACGCAACCTTGTAGCAGATGTTTGCGCAAACCTAACCTTAAGCTGCATCCACATGTCCTTAGTAGTGTGGAAGCGTTCAAACTCACCCAGGAGATCGTCCTGCATGCAAGACAGCATAGTTTAGCATGTAGAACGATCACGTTTGAACCATGCCTAATACACCTTTAGGTTTTCTTTATACTGCTCAGTTGCAGTAATATCTCTACCTTGTTCATCTTTTTCAGCTGGAGGAGCCATGGAGGAGGTCAAGAGCTCCAGTATGTCATCATTATTTAAATAGAACTGGACTTTCAGATGCCAGATATCGTAGTTCGAACCATTCAGTTTGTCATCAGATTGCATACAACCTATCATGTTGCTAGCTGTCACATCTGGAAGTATATACTTATTTGTTAGACATGTTGTTTTAATAATTAAATTATCAAGAAGACCCCATCATTCATAATATACGTTTGAAAATTTCGCTAAGCTCATAATCATCACGTATAAATACGAACTTTGGAGTTCCTTTAATTTAATTATTAACTTATCTTCATTTAATTTCCTTAAAGGTTTTGTTAAAGTAATTAACATTTTAGTCCAGTTACTATCACGAAGATGTTCACTCTTAATTATGTAAATATATTTACATAATTTTTATTAAACTAATTCATTAATCATAACTTCATTTTTGTTTTAATATATATAACACAAAGTTATATAATCAACTTCAAAAAAAACATCATACTATTAACAATAATAATATGAGAATAAAGACCAAAAATATAACTCATAACAAAAATAAGGGTCACTTTCAACATATAAAACAAATTTATATGATCATGGGAGCATATATTTGATATTCCAAACAGAAACAAAGTCGACCCAAATAAAGCGACCCAAATTAAAAAACAAACATTGGGCCAAGACAAAAACGGTCCATAATAATAAATAACTGAAAACCCCTTTTCTTTTAAATTAGCGTAAAACGAAATTCAAAAAAATTGGGCCCAAAATGGAAGCAGATAACAATTGAAGCGTGACCACCAGCCCATAAAAATATAACCGGGACCCTTCCTTTCATTTTTTTTTTAAAATTCAAAACGGGCCCAAATGAAAAGCCCTTCATATAAGTGAGTCACTCTGCCCTCACTAACCCTAAAACACTCTACTCTTTCTCTCTCTTCTCGGTCTTTGCCTAATTCTCGAATTCTCTCTCCTCTTCTCGACCTTTTTCTGCTTGATTGTCCATTTCTCTCTCCTCTTCCTAGTCTTCTCTTGACATGCCCCTCGACGCCATGCCCAGAGAATGGAGTACCAAACTCCTTTCTTGGGTTTCGACATTGTGGCTACCGCAGCCACCACCGCTGTTCTCAGTTTCTTCAAAAAAACACCCAAGTGATGAACCACTAGCACACCGCCACACTGAAAAGCTCTCAGCCTTGGATCTACGCTATCTTGACAAGAACCGAGTGTCGTGTAGATCGGCCGGAACCGAGTCTGGGGAAGGTACCTACGCGCCAGATACGCCACTAAGGCGGTGGCGCGTGGTCTCACGCACTTCCTGGAATGGTCTCACTCGCGTGGTCCGAGTGTGGCTTAAAAGGATCGAAGTGACTACTTATATCACCAAATGTGGCCCTTTCTTTTCGGGAAGTCCACTCTTAAGAACTCCACAGTTAAGCATGCTTGCTGGGGAGTAATCTTGGTATGAGTGGCCTTCTGGGAAGTTTCCCAGGCAGCGTGTGAGCGAGGACAAAGCACACCGGAAAGACTTGTGGTGATTTGTGGGGCCAATCAACGATCCTTGAAGCCGTTATTGGTAAGACCTGCGACCGAGAGTGGCCAGGACATTACAGCTGGTATCAGAGTCGACCCGCGACCGTGAGCTGCGCCAGTAGATGGAGAGTCCATGGGCAGTCACCCAGTGGGGTAAAGATCCTAGGTGTGGACCGCCGGTCAAGAGGACTCGTAAGTCAGTCGGTTAGTGAGGCACAACGACAACATTGTGCGCTTCAAGTGGGGGTGACTGTAACACCCCAAGTGTGGCTTAAAAAGGATCGAAGTCACTACTTATATCACCAAAGGTGCACCTTTCTTTTCAGGAAACCTACTCTTAAGAACTCCACAGTTAAGCATGCTCATTGGGGAGCAATCTTGGGATGGGTGACCTGGAAAAGTTTCTCAGGCAGTGTGTGAGCGAGGACAAAGCACGCCGGAAAGACTTGTGGTGATTTGTGGGGTCAGTCGACAATCCTTTAGACTGTTATTGGTAACTGTCCACGACTTAGGAGAGGGTCGGGACGTTACAAAAATATACTGCAAACTCTAGACGTTTATGCTCGATAATCGGTGCTGACAATCATTTTTATGAGGTGGAGCCAATCTTTCGTTTATCCATTTCACTTCAACATCAGATTAAGGGCTAATACTGGGACTTCTTGAGAGATTGGCTTCCGAAACTATCTCAATAATTAACTAATGGTGATTAACAGTGTTGGACAAAAAGGAGGGACGTGGTTCCATTGACTACGCAAATAAGATGGAGAAGATGGAGGATGGTGGTTATGGAGGAAGAGTACGGATACAGAAGCCAGGAAAAGAGAGGATGAGAGGGAAAATAAATGGGGGGAGGGGAATGTCTAGGAGATTCACGTGAGTGGGAGGGGGTTTGTAATGCGATAATTTGTCATATTTTACGTGTCCCTTTTACCTAATTTTAGCTCGTATAATAATATAATCTTTAGAGTTTTACTTGTTTTATTTGCTTTTATAGGTAATAAACCTCAAATCGAGCAAATGTCACAAAAAGGAAAGAAGAAGGGCAAAAAAGAGCAAAAGCAGGCAAGAAGGGACGATAGGGGGGCCAAACCACCGTGTCAGAAATGTGGCACGGTGGGGCCATACCACGTGACATGGTCGTGCCCCCCCTTCGTTCGCTCGGCCGCGCGATTTCCTATTTAATGCCCCTTCGGGCATTTTGTTCGAGGGGTCACTCGGGGTTCTCTCTGGCGATTTTAGGCTAGTTTTAGTTTATGTTTTAGCCAATGAAAACCTCAATAGGAGAATTAGATTAGGATGTTGTAGATTGTACTTTGAATTCGAAGCTTTGGATTTCAAGTTCATTCCATTAATCAAGCATAAGTTCTCTTCTCTCTCTCTTTCATATCTTTTTCTTGCTTAGGTTTTGCTAGTTTAATTTTTGTATTAGATGTGTTTAGTTTAGATATTTAGTTTTCATTGTTAATCCATGTTTAGTTAGATTGATTAGATTATATTAGTTTCTTTCCCCCTCTTGTTCATGTTTGCGTTCCTCTTTGCTAGTTTAGGTTTAGTTTGGGTTTTTGTATTTTGTTGATGATAGTTGTTAATTTTGGTTGGTTTGGATTGTGGCTAGCCCTTGATGGCTAATTAACCTTGTTTAGGCCCCAACCCTACCTTGTTTATGACTTGTTAGGAAAAAAGTTTTAATATTTATAAACCCCAAGTGCAAGGTGTATCATTGAGTGCTTGGGGTGTCGTCCGCATGGAGTTGTTTTTCCAATTACTAGAACTAATTAAAGCGTCTCGAGCTAGGCAAAATCGAAGGGGATAGAAAATAGAACTAAACTACTAAAGTGGAAACAAAAGGACTGTGATTAGACCTAAGATAAACCAAGTAATCAAGTTAAGCCCAAACCTTCTCTAGCTATGCTAACATTTAGAGTTGATCAATTTCATCGTTGACGCCACCTAAGCCCTCTCTCAAGGGTCAATAGGTTAATCTAGTTGCTCTAACCTCCTATTTTCCTGGGATTAGTTCAACTAAACTTCTATGTTGACAACCCTTGACCTAGCTAACGACGAGACTATTTTCATGTCTCAATCCCAACTATTCTCTCTACCCACGCTAGACAATCTACTTCGCCTCTCAGCATAAGTCCATTGCCCAAAAACACGGATGAAAGCTCTTTTAAGCATTTCATCGAATATTTGACGGGCGTGAAAGAAAACTCAAAATTCTAGGCATAAACAAGGTAGGGTTGGGGCCTAACCAAGGTTAATTAGCCATCAAGGGCTAGCCACAATCCAAACCAACCAAAATTAACAACTATCATGAACAAAATACAAAAACCCAAACTAAACCCAAACTAGCAAAGAGGAACGCAAACATGAACAAGAGGGGGAAAGAAACTAATATAATCTAATCAATCTAACTAAATATGGATTAACAATGAAAACTAAACATCTAGACTAAACAAATCCAATACAAAAATTAAACTAGCAAAACCTAAGCAAGAAAAAGATATGAAAGAGAGAGAGAAGAGAACTTATGCTTGATTAATGGAATAAACTTGCAATCCAAAACTTCGAACCCAAAATAAAATCTACAACATCCTAATCTAATCCTCCTATTGAGGTTTTCATTGGCTAAAACATAAACTAAAACTACCCAAAAATTGTTAGAGGGAACCCCGAGCGACCCCCCGAACAAAACGCTTGAAGGGGCATTAAATAGGAAATCGCGCGGCCCAGCGAACGGAGAGGGGGCACGACCATGCTAGGGTGGCACGTTCGTGCCACGTGGCATGGCCCCACCGTGCCACATTTCTGGCATGGTGGTTCGGCCCCCCTATCGTCCCTTCTTGCTTGCTTTTGCTCTTTTTTGTCCATCTTCGCTCCTTTTCGTGACGTTTATTCAATTTGAAGTTTATTACCTATAAAAGCAAATAAAACAAGTAAAAAACTCTAAAGATTATATTATTATACGAGCTAAAATTAAGTAAAATGGATACGTAAAATATGAAAAATTATCGCATAATAGGGTTGATTCATTTTTTTTTCTTTTTTTTTAAGATGGAGAAGAGAAAAGGTGGGTCTGGGCTAATGAGAGTTAGGCTGTGACATTTTTTTGTTTTGATCCAGTGCCTTGCATCTCATTCATTAATAGGGCTGCAATCTTGGACGGACTTGAGCTTTTATTGTTTCCTTCAAAATAATATAAAACCAGTGTAAAAATACTAAAAATAATATTATTTGCTTCCATAATAAATTTTAAAGGGTATTAAAGATATCAAACTTCAGACTCAACAAATACCCCTCACACTTAAGTTTGCTCGTCCTCGAGTTAAATAAATTTATAATACTAAAAAAACAAAAAATAAGCAAATAAAAAAATCTGAATCACCTTCATAGGAATTACAGTAGCATTTAGCGTATGCAACAAGCCCTTTAAACTCCTGTGTCTCCCTTAGTGGATGAGTAATGTCTTGTGGCGGTTTGTATGAAAAGAAAATCTTTTTGGTTTCTTTTTTTAACACAAATGCCCAAGCGGGGACAATACAAAATTCCAACCAGACATATCACTCTTATAGCTCAATATTAGCCTATATATAAATAAGGTGCACACTCCAAGACTCTCGATCCTCACTGATGATATTTGCTCTCCAACTTTTCACCTTAAAAACCAATATAACAATGTATCCATCTATACATAGCATGCAATTGTGCCACCATCTTAGGAATTAGGCTAACCAGAGTTTGGCTCAGTGCCACTTGACAAGGCATAAACTACTTTATTGACCCACTGACATGGGAAGTAAGTTTTTCCCAATAGCAATATTGCCTCAAAGGTAGCTCCAAGTAGCGCATGCCTCAAAATGATACTTTTCATTCCCGACTTTTTTTTTCTTTCATTAATTTTTTCATTTCGAATGCAAATTGAAAAGAAAAAAGTAAAACAACTATACAAAGACAAGTGGGAGAATCAACCATTGAAGCCTAACACTTTAAGACAATGGTGATGTACAAAGTAGTAAGGACTGGACTTAGACCTGGCAAAACTGACCCGAGACCCGAAACCCGAACCGAATGACCCGGACCCATACCCGACCCGACACCCGAAGTATGCTCACCCGAAAGTGGACCCGAAACCCGAATTGACCCGACCCGAACGATACCCGACCCGAAATTTTCAACAAAGTTGCTTGTTTTGGCATGACGAGCGTAGTTCACCAAAAATTGGTTGACCCGAAATCGACCCGACCCGAACCATACCCGACCCAAACCGAAACGACCCGAAGTGTCACTTAACCCGAACATGACCCGACCCGAACTTAAATCGACCCGTACCCGAACCGAATGACCCATTTGCCAGGTCTAACTGGACTCATAGTTATAATGAATTGCTGAGGTTAAAACTGGGACACAAAATGTCACCGTTAGGACAAAGGTTTTATCATATACATCCTACCTATGTACAACCTAATACTAATTACAACAGGTCAAGCTGGCCAAAATAGTATACATGTCTCCAAAACAAAGTAAAGCAAAAGCGAAGAAAGACGAAGAAAAGAAAAGGAAAAAAATCTTTTTGTCCTTTTTTATTCTGTTTTTATTAGCTACACTATTGTTGATAACTAATCTACTGAAATATGATCCAAGAAATTAATGACTCAAAATTATACTAACTTTAACAAAGCTAGATTAGGAAAAAGAAAAATATACTGAACATAAAACAAGGTAATAAAGAAACGAAACAAATTGGACATAATAGGCGAGAAACATATACCATTGCAGTTGAAAATAATCTAATAACATACTAAATTAAGATAAGACAAATTAAACCTAACCTATATTATGTCTATGTAGTAGTGAAGGAACTTGCTATGTACTAAGCAAAGGAATAAAGAAAGCAACCTACTGGTAATTAACATAATGGCTAACAAAACTATAAGGTCCCACCATGAGATAAGTAATGTAGATGATCAAAGAAAGAATTGAAAATGAAAGGAGGCGGGTGTTATGAACGAACTAAACAACCAATAAGATAAATAAATAAAGCAATCAAATTAAACAAAACAACAAAGCTCTGGGCATAGAAAGCTGAGCAGGAGAAGAGTACATTTAAAGCAAAAGAAAAAAAATAGAGTATCAAAGTTGAACAACAGAGCATTCAAACAATCGAAATTTGGACCAAATTTCTGCAAATTAATTCAATCCAATGCCAAAATCTTAACAAAAGCAAACGATTGTGAGAAAGTAATTGCTATTCAACTTATCGAAGCTTCCTACAATGGCATCCGAAGCTCTTGAACCAACAACAGAGAAGAGCCCCGAAATTAGTAAAATCTAAAACAGGGGGATGAAACCGAATTGGGAGCTAATTACAATTGTACTAAGGCTATTGATTTTTTTCTTTTTTCTTTGATGCCTTTCAACCACCACTTAAGCCCCCACTTTTATACATAAATTTTCAGCCCTATCTAACTTCCCATTTCCATATAATTTGGCACAAAATCTGGATGTTTATGCTGGATCATCAGCGCCCACAATTGCTATTATGAAGTGGAGCTAATCTTGGTTTTTTCCATCTCATTTCAACAGTCAAATTAGTGGCTATTACTAGGTCTTCTTGCGAGATTTGTTCTCGACAAAACCTCGATAGTTAACTGATGGTGATGAACAGTGCTACAGAAATTTTGGAGGGAGGTGGTTCCATTGACTATGCAAATAAGAAGATTAGGGGTGGTTGGTGGTTGTGGAGAAAGAGTAGGGATTTAGAAGCCAGAAAAGGAGAGGAGGAGAGAGAAAATAAATGGGGGGTGTGAGTGTCTAAGTGATTCACATGAACGGAGGGGGTTGATTCATATATATTTTTTTTCTTTTTTTCCAAATGGAAAAGAGAAGAGCTGCGTATGGGCTAATGAGAGTTAAGCTATGAAATTTTTTTCTTTTGTTCTAGTGTCTTGCCTCTCATCCATTAATAATGCTGCAATCTTGGATCGACTTGAGCTTTTTATTATTTCATACAAAATAATATAAAAGTAGTGTAAAAATACTAAAAATAATATTATTTGCAATAAAAATAAAGTTTAAAGGGTATTAAAAAAATCAAACTTTCAGACTCAACAATACCCCCCACACTTAAGTTTTACTTGTCCTCGTGTCAAATAAAACAAAAATTCAAAAAACACAAGAAAATAAAGAAATAAAAAATCTAACTCATTTTCGTAGGAATCACGATTGCATTTAGTATATGCAGCAAGCCCTTTAAACCCCAAGGTCCCCTCTAGCGGACGAGTAAGGTCCTGTGAGATTTGCATAAGATGTATCCACAAAATCTTTAAATGAAAAAAAAGTAGAGAGAGAAGAAATCTTTTTGGCTTTTTTTAAACATAAATGTACAAGGGGAGATAATGTAAAATTCCAACCAGACATATCACCCTTATAGCTCAGATGTTAGCCTCTATATAAACAACGTTTACACTCCAAGACTCTCGGTTAACTGATGACATCCGCACTTCAACTTTTCACCCCACAAACCAACATAACAATGTATCTATCCTAGTGCACAGTGTGCAAGTGTATCGCCATCTTAGGAATTAGGCTAACGAGAGTTTGGCTCAGTGCCACTTGACAAGATATAAACTACCTTATTAACTCACTGGCATGGGAAGTAAGCTTTCTCAGTAGACATAAACTATTTTATTGACTCACTTGACGTGTTGTACTCTTTTTTTTTCTTTCTTTTTTTCATTATGAATGCAAATTGAAAAGCAAAAACTAAAACAACCACACCAAGACAAGTGGCAGAATCAACCATAGAAACCTAAGACCTTAAGGCAATGGTGATGTATAAAATATGGACTGGAATCGTAGTTATAATGAAATGCTGAGGTTAAAATTGGAGCACAAAATGTCATCGTTAGGGCAAAGTTTTTATCATGTACATCCTACATATGTACACATAATACTAAATTACAAGAGGTCAAGCTAGCAAAAATAGCATACATATTCCCCAAAACAAAGTAAAACAAAAGCAAAGAAAGAAAAAGAAAAGAAAAGGAAAAAATTCTTTGTGGTCTTTCTTTAAAACAAATGCAAAGGCCCTCACCCCACACTTAAACAATAGAATGGCTCTATTGCATGTAGTAGCATAAGAATGCAAAGCACAAAAACCAAAATAAAAAGAAGAAACTAAAAGAAAATATATGTATAAAATAAGATTTATACAAAGGAACAATAGTACCAAGTTGAATGCTAGATGCATCTGAGTTAGTCTCAACAACCTTATTCTCTATACTATGGTCTATAGAGCATCAGACACTCTACTTCTTTCTCCTCTACTGGTAACCCCAGAAATGGTTTCAATCTTTGTCCATTGTCCTTGAAATGCATAACTCTCGTGGGGTCCTGCATCTCTATAGCACCATGTGGAAAAACATGAAAAATAATGAAAGGATCAGTCAAATGATATCTCAACTTACTCGAAGAAAGGTGTAGTAAGGAGTCATAAAGCAATACCTTCTGACCTGGGAAGAACTCTTTCCTATGAATATGCTTGTCATGGAGCAATTTTGCTCTCTCCTTATGCATCCTAGAGTTCTTATAGGCCTTAGTTCCGATCTCCTCCAACTTACTCAACTGTAACTTCCTCTCTACCCGAGCAGCTTCTAAGTCAAGGTTTAAAGTTTTTACAGCCCACATAGCCCGATGATCAAGTTCTACAGGAAGATAACAAGGCTTACTGAGGATAACCCTAAAAAGTGACATACCTAAGGGGGTTTAAAAGTTGTCCTATAAGCCTATAGAGCATCAACAAGCTTATCTATCCAACCCTTGCAGTTTCTACGCACAATTTTTTCCAAAATCTATTTAATTTGTCTATAAGCCCATTCACCTAACCACAAGTTTGGGAATGACAAGCAGGGGCTATATGGTGAATGATCGAGTACCTTCTCAACAATGTAACAAAAGAGCGTTATCAAAATGAGTACCCTGGTCACTAATGATAGCCCTAGGCATGCCATTCCTGGAGAAAATATTATCCCTAAGAAACTTGACAATGACTCTAGCCTCAGTTATCCTAGTCGGCATAGCTTCCACCCACGTAGACACGTAGTCTATAGCAAAGGACAATATACTCGTTCCTAAAAGAAGATGGAAATTTCCCCACAAAATCAAAAATCTCAACAATAATGATTGGGTTAAGGGGCACCATATCTCTCATGTTGATTTTCCTAAATTGTTGAGACTGAGGACAACTCTTACAATACAAATGAGAATCTTTGAAAAAGGTAGGCCAATACAAACCACACTAAAGGACTTTGGCAGCTATTTTCTTCCCGCTAAAATGCCCCCCCACCTAAGCTTGCTTATGAGATAAAGAAAGAACACTTCTAATCTCATTATCAGGGATACACCTCCTAAAAAGTTGAACAAAGCAATATTTGAATAAGGGTAATCCCAATAGAAAAATTTCACCAAATAAAAGAATATGTCCTTACCAAGCTTATTCCAACCCAAGGGTATCTCACCAGTCACTAGGTAATTGACGATATTAGTGTACCATGGTTCATATTGAACCATGAATAGCCGCTCATCAGGAGAGCACTCAGAAATAGGAAACTCACTATCTTTTTCCATAATGATCTGGGATATGTGGTTAGTAACCAGGTTTTTAGAACCCCTTTCTATCCCTAATCTCACAATCAAACTGCTGCAAGAGCAAAATCCACCTAAGCAGTCTAGGTTTTGCATCTTTCATAGAGAATAGATGCTTAAGTGCACCAGGGTCAGTATGGACAATCACATGAGATCCAATCAAGTAGGGCCGAAATTTGTCAAAACCAAACACAATTGCCAAAAACTCTTTTTCAGTTACAGTGTAGTTCAACTAGGCCTCATTCAAAGTACGATATACATAATATATGACATGAGGTTTTCTATCTACATGTTATCCCAAGACAACCCCTACAGCAAAGTCAGAAGCATCATACATCAACCCCAAAGGCAGTCCCAAATGGTAAGGTGTAGGATAGGGTAGATGTCAAGGCTTTCTTTAGCCTATTAAATGCCTTTAAACACTCCTCAAAGAAATAAAAAGGCCCATTTTTGGCTAAAAGGTTGGTTAATGGCTTAGCAATTTTACTGAAATCTTAGATAAATCATCTATAAAATCCTGCATGCCCTAAAAATAACCTAATAACTTCCACACAAGTTGGAAAGACTAGATTAGCAATCAAATTAATTTTTACTTTATCAACTTCAATCCCATCATGTGAAATCACATGCCCTAAAACAATTCCCTTCTTTACCATAAAATGGCATTTTTCTTAGTTTAGAGTCAAATTCTTCTCCCTGCATCTCTGTAACATTCTAGTTAGATTGGCCAAATAGTCATCAAATGAGGAACCAAACACAGAAAATCCATAAACACCTCAATGCATTATTCAATCATATTAGAAAATATAGAAATTGTGCAATGTTGAAAAGTGGCAGGAGCATTACAAAGACCAAATGACATTCTCCTAAAGGCAAAAGTGCAAAAGGGGCATGTGAAAGTGGTTTTGTCTTGGTCCTTAGGTGCTATGGAGATTTGGGTGTGAATAGAATACCCATCCAAGAAGCAGTAGTAACTATGTCTAGCTAACCTCTCAAGCATTTGCTCCATAAAAGGCAAACTGAAGTGAGCTTCCTTAGTGGCTGCATTAAGTTTTTCTATAGTCAGTACAAATATGCCACTCAGACTGGACTCTAGTAGAAATTAACTCAACGTTGTTATTCCTAATCATAATAATATCGGTCTTCTTAGGAACGACTTGAACTGGATTGGCCCACTTGCTATCAGAAATTGGATAGACTATCCCGTGATCTAACCACTTAATAACCTCTTTTTTTACAACTTTGCAGGGTAGGATTCAAACGTCTTTGGTAGTCTCTATAAGGTTTAGCATTCTCCTCACGATGAATTTTGTGTTGCACAATGCAGGGTCTAATACCTTTTATGTCACCTAAAGTCCACCCTATGGCCTCTTTGTTTTCCATAAGTACTTTCAACGACTTACCCTCTTGGAACTCATTTAGGTCAGATGCAATAATAATAGGAAGAGTCTCATTAGGACCTAAAAAGACATATTTAAGGGAATCAGGCAGAGGTTTTAACTTTAGGGTGGGATAGGGAGCATGTGTAAAGAAATGAAGGGGAGTTAGAAGAATCAAGGGAGATGGAGTTAATCTCATTACAAATGTCATTTTCTATCAAATCACCAACACATGGGTCATCACAAGCATATACATCAAGCTAATTCGCACTATCAATCTCATCAAAAATAGCAGGTTGTCTTTGCAGATAAAAAAAATTCAAATCATCAGTCACGTTCCCTAAAGACAACTTCATCATATCATTACTATAATTGATCAAAGCATTTAAAGTCGCTAGGAAAGGTTGACCAAGAATGGCAAGTGTTTGGGCCTCACAGCTAGCAATAAACTCAGTTTCAAGTACGATAAAGTCCATAGGAAATATGAACTCACCCACTTTAATCAAAACATCCTCAATTATATCCCTAAGGGTCTAATTGAGCGATCGGCTAATCGGAGGATTGTTATAGTGGGTTTTAACTCTCCCAATCCTAGTCTCTCATACACCGAGTAGGGAAGCAAATTGGCATTGGCCCCTAAGTCCAACAATGCCCTATAAATGGTCTGGTTCCCTATGACTATGGAGATGGTAGGGTAGTCGGGGTCTTTATACTTAGTTGGGATTTGGTGAGATAATGGAGCTCAAATTCGAGGCTAAGAAAGCCTTCTTTATGACATTAGTTGTTCTCTTAGTACTGCACAACTCTATTAAGAACGTGGCAGAGGGAGGCATCCACTGCATATCATCTAGAAGGGGAATGTTCATTTTGACTTGAAAAAAGGTCTCTCTAATCTTATCAACTAGGTCTGGTCCTTCTTATTCTTAGCCTTTTTAGAAAGGATGTGATAGGTTTGTGGACTCGCTCAACAGTCAAAGGTGGAGATGTATCATCTCCCTCCTTAGTCTCGCTAGGGTCAATTATGTCGGTAGGTTAAGCATAGTCAATTGGGGTGACATCAGTAGCATCCCTAGAAGCATAATCATTCTCAAGGAAACATGGTGAGACAGAGATGGAGAAAACTGAATAGGATCATTAATAAGATCTTCTAAGTTATGATCAATTAAACGACCTGACCTAAGTGAAGTTATTGCATTAACCATTTTCACATTATCTTAAACTACTGGGAGCATCGAAGATGGACCTACGTTTGAGTTGGGCTCTATCTAACTAAGGAATGTTCACTTTTCCCTATTGGTCGTGACCAACGGAGATAATTATTCTGCCATTGTCTTCATTACCTTCTCTAAGCTATTCTATGATCTCTTTATGTTGTTAAATATTTTATCAATCTCATTATAGCTAGGAGGTGGTTGTGTGTAGGCACTAGGAGGATGAGGGAGTCTAGGTACCCCTTGATAGCCTTGGTAAGGTTAGGCGGAGGTATTTTCAGGTAATAATCCAGTCTGTGTGCTAGGTCCTCATAAATTCTGACCTTGGCTCCAAGAAAGATTAGGGTGATTCCTCCACCATGGATTCTAAGTTGGTGCAAAAGGGCCATTTCTTAGCCTTTGGTAAGCCACGTTCACCAATGGATAATTGGTGAGCATAGTTGGGGCAGCCAGTCAAAGTATGGTCTAAGGTCCATGCTCGATAACTATGAGTCTAGCCCTTACTTTATACATCACCATTGTCTAAAGTGGGTTTTTACGCTATTTTAACCTCATCCACAAGGAGAATAACTATGAGTCTAATCCTTACTGCCTTAAGGTCTTAGGCTTCCATGGTTGATTCTCCCACTTGTCTTTGTATAGTTGTTTTAGTTTTTGCTTTTCAATTTGCATTCAAAATGACAAAAAAGAAAGAAAAAAATAGAGTCGGGAATTACAAGCATCCATTTGAGGCATGCGCTACTGGGTGCTACTCTTTGAAGCAATCTTGCTACTGGGAAATCTACTCAAAGTATATTCTCCTAAGGTCATATGTACAACCTCAGCATTTCTTCTAGGAATGAGTATATTCTCCTTGTTGTAGACTACGTCTCTAAGTGGGTGGAAGTTGTGCCGACTAGGACAACTGAGGCTATAGTCTTTTTCAAGTTTCTTTGGAAAAATATTTTCTCCAAGTATGGCATGTTTAGGGCTATCATTGGTGACCAGGGTACTCATTTTAACAATTGCTCTTTTAATGCATTGTTGAAAAAGTACTCGATCATTCACCGTTTAGCCACCACCTACCATCCCCAAACTAGTAGCTTGGTAGATGTTTATAATAGACAAATAAACAGATTTTGGAAAAAACTGTGAGTAGAAACCCCAAGGATTAGAGAGATAAGCTTGTTGATGTTGTATGGGCTTATAAGACTGCGTTTAAGACCCCCTTTAGCTATATCACCTTTTAGGTCTGTCTTTAGTAAGCCTTATCATCTTCCTATGAAACTTGGCCATCGAGCTACATGGGCTATAAAAACTTTAAACATTGACTTAGAGGCTGCTGGGTAGAGAGGAAGTTACAGTGGTGTGAGTTGGAAGAGATCATAACTGAGGCCTATGAGAATTCTAGGATGCATAAGGAGAGAGCAAAATTGTTTCATGACAGGCATATTCACAAGAAAGAGTTCTTCTTAGGTTAGAAGGTGTTGCTTTATGACTCTATACTACACCTTTTTTCGAGTAAGCTAAGGCCTCGTTAGACTGGTTCTTTCATTATTGCTCATGTTTTTCCACATGAGGCTATAGAGATACAGGACCCCACGAGAGGTACGCATCTCAAGGTGAATGGACAAGGGTTGAGATCATTTCTGGAGCTACCGGTAGAGGAGAAAGAAGTAGAGTGTCTGATGCTCTACAAACCACAATACAGATATTAAGGATGTGGAGATTACCTTGGATGCATCTAGCATTCAAGCTTGTACTATTGTTCCTTTGTTTAAATCTTATTTTGTACATATATTTTCTTTTATTTTTTTTCCTTTTTTTATTTTGTGCTTTTCATTCTTATGGTTTTACATGCAATAAAGACATTTTTTCATTTTCTTTCATTTTCTTTCTTCGCTTTTGTTTTACTTTGTTTTGGGGAATATGTATACTATTTAGGCCAACTTGACCTCTTGTAATTTAGTATTAGGTTGTACATACGCAGAATGTACATGATAAAAATTTTGTCCTAATGGTGACATTTTGTGCCCCAATTTTAACCTTAGCATTTCATTATAACTATGAGTCTAGTCCTTACTTTATACATCACCATTGTCTTAAGGTCTTAAGTTTTCATGGTTGATTCTCCCACTTGTCTTTGTATAGTTGTTTTAGTTTTTGCTTTTCAAATTGTGTTCAAAATGAAAAAAAGAAAGAAAAAAAAAGTCGGGAATGACAAGTATTCCTTTAAGACATGCGCTACTGAGAGCTACCCTTTAAGGCAATATTGCTACTGGAAAAGCTTGCTTCCCATGTGAATGAATCAATAAAGTAGTTTATGTCTTGTCAAGTGGGACTGAGCTAAACTCTAGTTAGCCTAATTCCTATGATGGTGGTACACTTGCGCATTGTGCACTAGAATGGATATATTGTTATGTTGGTTTTTGAGGTGAAATGTTAGAGCGCGGATATCACCAGTGAGGACCGAGAGTCTTAGAGTGTACACCTTATTTATATATAGGCTAATGTCTAAACTATACGGGTGATATATCCAGTTGGAATTTTATATTATCCTCGCGTGTATATTTGTGCTATTAAACAAGGCCTAAAATGATTTTCTTTTCTCTCTATTATTTTTCCTTTTAAAGATTTTGTTGGTATATCTTATGCAAATTCTCAGTAGACCCTACTCATCCAGCAACGGGAACCTAGGGGTTTGAAGAGATTGTTGCATATGCTAAATGCAATCGTAATTCCTACGAAAGTGGGTTAGTTTTTTTTTTTGGTTGCTTATTTTCTATTTTTCTGGGATTTTGTTTTATTTGACTTGAGGACGAGCAAAACTTAAGCGCGGGGTAATTATTGAGTCTAAAAGTTTGATATGTTTAATACCCTTTAAACTTTATTTTGCTTGCAAATAATATTAGGTTTAGTATTTTTACACTAGTTTTATATTATTGTGTAAGAAATAATAAAAAGCTCAAGTCGGTTGAAGATTGTAGCATCATTAATGGATGAGAGGTAAGACACTGCATCAAAACAAAAAAAATTTACAGCCCAACTCTCATTAGCCCATACCCACCTCTTCTCTTTTCCATCAAAAAAAAAAAGAAAAAAAATAGATGAATCAACTCCCTCCTACTAATGTGAATCACTTAGACACTCCCCCCCCCCCACAATTTATTTTCACTGCCCTCTTTTCCTTTCCTGGCTTCTACATCCATACTCTTACTTTATAACCACAAGCCCCTTATCTTCTCCATTTGCATAGTCAACGGAACCACCTCCCTCCTTTTTCTCCAACACTGCTCATCACAATAGTTAACTATCGAGATTTTTTGAGGGGCAAATCTCTCAAGAAGACCCAGTTATAGCCCCTAATCTGACTGTTGAAATGAGATGAAAAAACCCAATATTAGTTCCACTTTGTAAAAGTAATTGTGTGCACTGATTATTGAGCATAAACGTCCAGATTTTGTGCCATACTTTATGGAAATGGTAAGTTAGATAGAGCTTGAAATTTGTGTATAAATAGCGGTTGAAGTGGAGGTAGAAAGGCATCAAAAAAAAGGAAAAAAAATCAGTAGCGTTGGTACAATTGCAATTACCTCCCCATTTGTTTTCATCCATTGTTTCAGATTTTACTAATTTTCGGGATCACTCTATTATTGGTTCAAGAGTCTGGAAAGTCACTGTTAAAAGTTTCGAATAGTTGAACACCAATTCCTTTCTCTCAATCTTGTGCTTTTGTTGAGATTTTGGCAATGGATTTAATTAATTTTGCAGATCTTTGGTCCAAATTTTGGTCATTTGAATGCTATGTTCTTCAATTTTCATACTCTGTTTTTTTGTTTTAAATGTACTCTTGTCCTATTCAGCTTTTGATGTCTAGAGCTTTGTTGTTTTATTTAATTTGATTGCTTTATTTATTTATTTTATTTGGTTGTTTGGTTCGTTGATAGCACCCCCTCCTCCTTTCATTTTCAGTTCTTTCTCTAATTACCTGCAATACTTGTCTCATGGTGGGGCCCTATACTTTGTTAGCCATTATTTTAATTGCCAGTAGAATGCTTTCTTTATTCCTTTGCTCACTACATAGCAAGTTAATTTACTAATACATAGATATAGTATAGGTTACGTTTAATTTGTCTTATCTTAATTTAGTATTTTTATTTGCTTATTTTCAACTGCAAAGGTATTTGCTTCTTGCCTACTAGGCCCAATGTGTTCTGTTTCTTTATTACCTTGTTTTATGTTCCTTTTAGTTTTCTTTTTCCTAATCTAGCTCAATTAGTGTTAGTATAGTTTTGAGTCATTATTTTCTTGGATCTTATTTTAGTAGATTAGTTATCAATAACAATATTACTACGAAGTAGTATAGCTACAAAGTAGTTAATTTGATTCTACCATCTTTATGGGAACAATTCATATTCATTGGATCATAGTATAAGTTATACACTGTGCATTTGCGGCTTTCTTTTAACATCGAAATATAGAAAGTAAACTTAATAATATTTATGACATAAAAGAGTAGGCCCAATCAACAGTCAAAGAGAAAGTTGTGGCCCAAACAAGTTGACCCACAAAAATTGTTCAGGCTATGGGCATGAGAAACATGCCGTTAGGACCTCAATGGTTGTCGCTTGACCAGAATGTATGCTACTAGTTCACTGGTTTCTTGCAAGTATTTCTTGAAAGCATATTTCTCTATGTTGCTAGAGCCAACAACATTGAAGGGTGTCCCCCTAGCGCATGCGGCAAGGTCCTGCTTATGTTTCAAGACACATTTCGATCGAGATTTCACACAGAATCTTCAATAATATGGTTTACGAAATAAAATCTTGCGTTTCTGCAAACTGTGGGGACTTTCCATTGTAAATGGGCCGGCACCCCTCCCCCTTGAACAACATCTCTTCTCTTCTCCCTTGTAGAGAGATGACCCCTCTCTCTCTCTCTCACACACACACACGCACGCACACACTCTGATTCACTAGATTTTCCTAGGCTTTTAATTAACTTCTCTCAATAAAACTCCATAAAAATAAATTGTCAAAAACTGTTAAAAAAAAAACCTTTCTTACTTTTTCCTCAAAAGACAATCATGGGACTAGCCTTATAACTCTTTTTACATTTAGGGTGTGTTTGGTATGGAGAAAAATCATTTTCTTGAAAAATAATTTTTCCATTTTACGCCGTTTGGTAAAATAAGGAGGGGAAAATTATTTTTAGGAGAAAATCATTTTACCCCATTTGAAGGAAATTGTTTTCTCTTGAACAAGTAGGAAA
Source organism: Selenicereus undatus (assembly GCA_017589665.1). Taxonomy (NCBI): domain Eukaryota; kingdom Viridiplantae; phylum Streptophyta; class Magnoliopsida; order Caryophyllales; family Cactaceae; genus Selenicereus; species Selenicereus undatus. The sequence continues at coordinate 56,759,585 of JACYFF010031955.1, forward strand.
AACGATTTTCCAAGCCCAATTTTCATTGCCCAATTTTGTCTCTCATTCTATTTTAATTGTGTCTAAAATCACTCTATTTTCATTCTCATTTTGTCTCTCATTCTTCACCTCTTCTTCATGTTCATCATGTTCATCGATGATTTCCATCGTTAATATCTGTAATTATTTCTTGAGTTCTCTGATCTTGTTACAGTTGCCCTTTTGAATAACTTCGTAATTTGAGACACCCATCGTCTCCCCGTTCGTCATTTTCTTTAATCTGGATTTAATATCACTCAAAGTGAACTGCATAATCTTCGGGAATAGTGAAAAAATTGAGATTCATTAATTTTGATTCTCTCTTTTGCTGGATTTGTTACTAGTTATATTTCTTACTGATGTTTTGAGTTTGATTTTGAAGAGAGTAGAGAAACAGAATTCGTTGGTTGGGTCGGATCAGAGTAGTGAGCAGGGAATGTGTTGATGGTAAAAAGAAATGAAGTGAGGACGGAGGGTTCATTCTATCAAATAGAAAAAAATGAAGTGAAAAGAAAATGATTTTCCATTCCACCAAACAGCTGAAAATATAAGTGAAAAATCATTTTTCTTTGAAAAATATTTTTCATGAAAAATGATTTTTCCCCCTACCAAACACACCCTTAGAATTTGAAGCAACTTGGATTATCCCAGGGACAAAAATAAGATAATAATCTAATCCGCTTTTTTCCTTCTTCTATTTTGCTTTTAGTTTCTATATATTTATCATATTCTCGTTTGATTCTCCCTAATTTGTTTTTTTTTGTGCATATTTAATTGTAACACTATGTAATTAATAAAGTGGTCACCAAAGTTAATTCCTTACATTTATTTATGTATTTACAATGTTTTTTATTTTCGTTTGTAAATAATTAAATGGCATGCTTATCAACGCAAACATGGAGCTAAATAGTTAACCAAATTCAGGCACTCGATTTCAACATTGTTCACTTGGATCTTTGTTCCTCTCCTTGCAATGAACAATTGCTACAGATGATATGGTTGAACAAACTCTTATAAGAAGAGACTCCCAACTTGATTTTACCCTCGTCGAGGCACCTCAAATTCTTTGAGTATGCTTTAAATATAGACCGTTAAGCACATGATTTATGTCGTAGAAGAGGAGTACAATTGCCCTCAATTTGGGTCATGTTTAGTAAAAAGCTTTTTGGCTCAAAAAAGAACCTTTTGAGACTATTAACTGTTTGACTCTACTCAAAAACCTCTAGAGTGTTTAATTGAAGAGTTTTTTATATTAGCTTTTTGGATCCAAAAAACTATTTTACAAAAAGCTCTTTAGAATAGCATTTTCAAAGATTTTTTTGATTTTTACCACTAAAATGACTATATTGAATATAACAATTTTGACAAAATTATTTCAAATGCCACCCACAACAAACAATTAGTAAATACTTTCTAAAGTGATAATTTGTGAGTGGTAATGATGTTTCAATTAACACCTTTTACTTTAATATTTTCTAAAATTTATCAAATATTTTGTTTTAATTTGTCTTACGTAATAGATAAGCATGCTTATATCATAGAAATTTTAGATATTATTAATGAGTAAAGTATGATAACAATGAACAAAAATATTGTCATAAATAAAATTAGAAAATGTATAAATGTAATTTTGTATTAATTCATATTTGGAGAAAGATGAATTTATAATTTATAAAGATGATTATGTCAAAAAGAATAAGTAATTGAGTTAGGAGTATAAGTGGAATTTTATGAAACAATTTTGTTAGAAATAGTTAATTTCACCAAACACTTTTTTCAGAAACATCTGATATAATCAGCTAAGGGTCTGTTCTATTTCGCGTTTTAAATAAATATATAGATACAAGGAGATGTAAGGAGTTGTACGGAAATATAAGGACCTGTAAGGAGATGTGAGGAGCTGTAAGGAGATGTGAGGAGCTGTAAGAAGAAGTAAGGAGATGTAAGGAGCTGTAAGAAGATGTAAGAAGCTGTAAGGAGCTGTAAGAAGATGTAATGAGTTATAAGGATAGATATAAGGAGTTGTTGAATTGTAAAAGAGTTGTATAGTATAATTTGTTTTAGATGAAAAATAATAATATTAAAATAATATACTTAAGAAGCTACATTTTGTATTTTTTTTTATTATTCTTTTTTTTTACTTTTTTTATTTCTTGTATTTTTTGTAATTTTGTAATTTTTGTTATTTTATTGTTTTATTTTTTATTTCTTTATTTCTTTTTTTTTATTTTTTTATTTCTTAATTATTTTTTTTATTTTTTTATTTTTTTATTTTTTTTAAATTTTAAATTTTTATTTTTATTTTTATTTTTGTTATTTTTTAATTTTCTATTTTATAATTTTGTAATTCGTAATTTTTATTTTTATTTTTTATTTTTTAATTCATAATTTTTTATTTTTTTATTTTTTAATTTTTAATATTAAATTTTAATTTTAATTTTAATTTTAATTTTTTAATAAAAATAAAAAATAAAAAATAAAACTAAAAATTTTTAAAATTTTGAAAATTATAAAATTAAAATTAAAAATTAAAAATAAACATAAAAATTAAAAATAAAAAATAAAAAATTATAAAATTATAAAATAAAAATTATAAAATGAAAAATGAAAAATGAAAAATAAAAGAATAAACAAGAAAAATTTAAAATAAAAAATAAAAAATTACAAAATTACAAAATAAAAATTAAAAAATTAAAAAATTTAAAAAATTTAAAAAAATTTAAAAAAATTAAAAAATTAAAAATAAAAGATGAAAAATAAAAAATTTAAAAAATTAATAAAAATAAAAAAAATAAAAAAATAAAAACTAAAAACTAAAAAATAAAGAACAAAAAAATTTAAAATTTAAAATTTAAAATTAACAATTAACAATTAAAAATAAAAAAATAAAAAAAATACAAAATACAAAATAAATACAAAATAAATAAAATGAAGATGTAAGGAGCTGTAAGGAGATATAAGCTTTTATCTAAATCCTAAAAAACGTGAAATAGAACAGGGCCTAAGTCAAATAGCTAATACAATCAGCTAAGTCAACCAGCTAACAGTTAATGCATTCAGCTAGCATCTCATTGCCAAACAGGACCACAACAGGTGGAGCATATGTCCAGAACTCCACTAGCTGAATCGATATTGCAACCACAACAGGTGGAGCATCAGTACAACGGAACTGCTCTAAGCAATCTTGACAGACCATCATTCACCATACAAATTATGTGCACAAAGCTTTATGCATATCTGTATAAGATAGTCCGACAGGCCCTCTCACTAAAAAACACAAAAATATGTAAAGGTTGACCATTCGTGGTGCAATCCTTTATTTCTCATCTACCAGTGAGAGGGTCTCACAAGACTTCTCAAGGACAAAATATCAGCAAACCTGTTGCAAATATATTTCACCTGCTCTTAATCAACAATCAATACCAAAATATCTTTTTCCATACTTGGAGGCAAGACTAAAAGACGAACAGTTTTCTCCAAAAATTGACACAACCGAAAAATTATGGGACAATACGATTACTACATCAAGGTCTACGAGTTCACTTGAACAGGATCTTATCTCGCAGTCCCATGCACCACCATAGAAAATGCCGTTTGCACGACATGGACATGATTGTGCCACATAGCTATGCCTGCTCTTTTACCATGTGAAGCATGAGTAAATTTAAGAGGTAAGATAGCTGCAACAATATTTGTAGTTGTCAAGAAGAGATGAGACCAAGTTTCTGGAGGCTTCGACATTCTAGAAGGTTCGACCACATTCTAGAATCTTACAGCATATTCCAGAAGATTCTAGAAATTCTGGAACATCCTCAAAAATTCAAGAAGCCTCCGGAAACTTAGCACAAGGCACTCTAGAACCGAACATAGCCTCAGAAATGAGGTCGTTATCTATTGATCAATTTTTACTCAGCATCTGGGGAATTAATAAAACCAACAAGGTCAGTAGGTAATAGACACAAAATGCATCACCTAGGATAAATGAATATGTATGACTCCAAATTGGCCAACATTTCGAGAGCCAATTATGAAAATGAATGCACATGGACGATCCATATATTGCCCCTTAAAATGGGTGGTGCTCCAGGCCAATACATCTATCCTGTGTTCAGGCCTGGTGAGATAAATCAACTCACCTGAAAGTTCGACAGGGAATCAGGGTCTGAAGGCTGGATACTGAACTCAGCATTGAGTGTTTACATTTTAGGCCGCGAACTGTAGGTGGAGTTATAACAGCCTGAGCATTGTGTTATCCAATGCTGTACATTTGCACGCTTATCATGGAATGTTTATGAAGCCCTCTTTCTCTAACTCCTTCAGGATGTTCAATCATCCCATGCTTCATCTCCTGCAATGTCCTATTCTTGTTTAATTATGCAATGCTTCCATCTCCTCCAAGGTGAAGGTATTATATTCTACCCATCATTTCAAGTAATCCAATGTAGCATGCAATGATTCCTCATCCATGCTTCCATCTCCTCTGAGGTATTATATTCGACCTTTCATTTCAAGTTATCCAGTCATTCCAGTGTAGCATGCAATGATTCATCATCCATCACCAGCTCAATCTAAGACTCTGAATCCGTCGAATTCTCGGAAGATGCAATCATGGACGAGCATTTGCTCTCTATCAACGGTTGGATTTCAGCAAGTTCATCCACCATTCCAGCCTTGTCATATCCATTGATTAAAGCATTCAACAGAACATCATCCAGCTCACCGCCCTTGCTTTGCATCTCCTGCACCAGCTCTTTCACAGGACCCATCTCCCCAACACGACAGAGACTGCTGATCAAACACCAATAAACATCAACACTTGGGGAAAGCTTCCTCTCTTGCATCTTTGTGAATAACGATAGCCCACTACTTATATTCCCCAGGCGACAATGCCCACTTATGATGGTATAATATAAATAAATCTCCACCTCAAGAATTTTGTCATGCATCTCAGAAAGCAACTTCTCTGCTTCCTCAATCTTAGTAGACCCAGAATAACACTCAATTAAAAGCTTTAAAGTTGTATCATTATATGGAATTCTTTCTCGTTTCATTAAAAGCAACACCAAATCGAGCTCAAGAAGATCCCGCCTCCTTGCACAGGCATTCACCAATGTATTGAAAGTTACAATGTTGGGTTTAAACGACTTCCCTGCAGTCTCAACCAGCTCTCTCGCCATTTTTAACTCTCCCACATTGCACAATCCACTCACCACAATGGTCAAAGAATAGACAGAAACCTCCATGCCCGAATCCACCATTCGGTGAAAGAAACTGAAAGCCAAATCAGCCTTTCCAGAATGGGTCATAGCAAGTAAATGAATAGAACAAGTTCTCTCATCCCTTTCAACCCCCCACTCCACCATGTACTCAAACACAGTCAAAGCCATATCAAACATTCGATGATCAGAGTACAACTTAAGCAACATATTCAACAACTTGGTAATAATTCTAGATTCATTGCAGTAATTCTCAACCCAACGGACAAAATCCGAAAATGGGTACCTGTAATTTCGGTGGAAGGCAACATTGTTCAAAAGAACTTCAGCATCGGAGAACTTCCTGGATTTGATGAGCCTGCAAACGAGTGTCAAGTGGGCATGAAGATCAGGCTTGAAGGAGAGCTCTGATTGGTTCCGAAGAAGAAAGTTGAAGGCGAGGAAGCAATCAGAGGTTCTGACATTTGGGTCGGAGAGGAAGGACTGGAGTTTATGAGAGGAGAGAGAAGAGAGGAAAGAGGAAGGACTGGGGTTCTTGGCAGGCGCAGATTTGTTTAGAGTTGTGAAGAGGGTTTCTCTGGCGCCACCGCTGAGGGAGGAAGAGAGTGGGGTTGATGCTGAGCCTGAAGGTGAAGGCAATGGCCTTTTCGCAGTTTTAAGTGTTTTGAGGAAGTCTTGGATTGTCATTTGAAGGAGCCTCAGGCTCAGAGACCACCTCTAGATTTTTCAGAGAGGATGCTTATTTGCGTTCGACATTGGCTTCGGGAATTCAGCCGGGCAAGGCTCGCCTCACGCACCAAAGGTGGACGGGCGCAATTTGTATCACGCAGGAGAGAATTATGAGCTCAACTTTGGCAATTGCAAAGGGAATTAATATGATTTTCGCCTTAGTAAACGGAGAACATAGTTCAGAATAGGAAATTATGATAGAATATGATTAAGATCTTAAATTACAGAGAGTTGGCCTCGTAGTTGTCTGCCGTTGGCAGTAGGATTCGTTTGGTAGTGGTTTTTTCATATGTCGTGCTTGGTTGTGGGTAGTACATACATCTAAAAAATGACATTGTTTGCTTACATCTGTTTGTTAAGGTATAATATCTTCCTCTATTACGTTGTACTTATATTTACATAGTTACAACCACTTGATTTATTAGTATTTTTTAGTTCATTCCCTACTGCGTATCTTTAGTTTTTTTTATTGAATGTTTTCACAAAATCTAATTTTGTGAGTTTCTTGGAATCGGTCCCTATATAGACAAAGATGTCAGTACAGTAAGGTTGTCTATATTTGGATCTCTTAGACTCCGCGAACGCAGGAGCCACACTAGGAGGTGGTGTTGTTGTAAAATTTACTCACCATTTCTCGGATTAATATGATTTTTAGATATTATTGCATACCAATAATGTTAGAACTTTGTGATCGGAAAAGATTTCAAAGCGTGTCCAAATCACTTATCTAAAAGCTTAATTCGCCCCTATCATTGTGCAACCAAGAAACCTGCAAATTAACCTTTGAGGTGCAATGAAACCTTTTACTTAAACCATTTCCGCTCTTGGTTCAAGCCATTGGCGTACATGTGGAGAATTGAAGCTACAGAAGGGAAAGACTTAGGATTCCACACTACAATAATCACTTGAAAGAGAGTTCATCTTCTCCTTCATTATAGTTTTTCATCCCTATCCTATTGTCTTTCTTATCCAAATGGTGTGCAGAGGGGGTATTTATAGACTTTATGGTGGTTATGGCATGGTTATTTGACCAAATTCCCCCTAATAGACATATACTTTAAGTATCCCTTAATCTAATTTCATATTTTCTTTTATAAATTTGAAAAATGTCCCAACAATCCCCCACCATTTACAAAATATATTCGAAAATATTAGTTTTAAACAAGATTAAGTACCACCATTTTCAGAATAAGTAAATATCTCTATTCCTGAAACCAAATGCATAATGAAGGTATCTCAGGATTGAACCTCCACTGATTGAAAATACAATTCAACTAATTTGAATGATATGGTAGATAAGCTTTGATGAATTGGATGTATAGTCACTAATTACTTTCCCTCCAATGTACTCTCGAAGCTAACTAACACATTCATGGCCTTGTGTCCATACCCTTTATGAGTGTCTTAGAGTCAAGCGCGTAACTTGTAGAAGCGGCCACACTTTGGACTCCCTTAGGTAGACCATTTGTATTATATACATGGTCTCGAATTATAAGGCATACCAATTGTTCGCTGCTAAATAATTCATTCAAAGCATTCAGTCGCCCATCACCCTACACCAGAGGTGGGATATGGGGTGGGTCGGGTCAACCCACCACATTGAACCACGGGTCGACAAGCCCCGTTACCGTGAACCACATCGCATCGTGAAAGTAACAGGGCGGTGCAGGCTGCGGGGCAGGGCGGGGCACGGGTTTAGTACGGGGGCGGGGAGGGTTGACCAATTTTAGGTAAAACAAAAAAAATAAAATAATGGTAAATAGGAGACACTATGTCTATGACAACACGAGAGAGAAAGAGAGAGACGGAGTGACATGCAAATAACAAAAGTAAGGATTTTGATGTGATGGATTCTGAAGGAGTAGCATTAAAATGTTGACACAAACACGACAGGAGAAAAAAACTAACGACATGATTTAAATTAGCAGGTAATTTTATTAAAAATGAGTACTAACTAACGACATGATTTAAAATTAGCATTTAATTTTATTAAAAACGAGTACTAACTAAAGATATTATGAGTTTGTCATTATTAAATTAACAAATAATAACTTATACCTATAGTAGAAGATATTTAAGTATAATTATTTTTTTTCCTTCTTACCTTGTGATTGGGGGGGGGGGGGAGGGAAATTAAAAGGGCTTGATCTTAATATGATCATTTAATTAAAATATTTCATATTCCAAAGATTATGAAATAATTAATTAAAGTATTTCATATTAAGATGCCTACGTATCCCCATATATTTCAAAGAATATTTGTTATTCTGTGTAACATACGGAGAATCAAAGCCCACGTCGCTCTTATACTTACCTGTTACCTGACTTACCTGGACGATTGGAGGTAGAATTTGGCAAATATAGGAGAACATCACTCATCATCATCGAGAGCTTCATCCGCAGAGCTACCACCTGATGCTTTTGAACCGGATGAGAAGCTAAGTTGTATGAATTGATCAATCTCATCTTCATCGCCCTCTGGTCGAGGTTGATCTTGAGATCGGTTGTATAACATTTGTCAATCCTTCAAGCATATTAGAACCTTGATCGTGTTTGGGGTTAGGGCTGCTCGTTTATCATCAAGGATCCGTCTCCCAGCACTGAATGCTGACTCAATTGCTACAGTAGAAGGAGGACAAGCAAGAATATCTTTTGCAATTCTGTGTAAAATTGGATATTTTTTCTTGTTTTCTTTCCACCACAATAATACATCAAAAGATTCATCTGGTTGTGCATAACCAGAACAATGCAAATATTCATTTAACTCAGCATACCTACCTTCTGGACCTGATGTGGTAGAAACCCCTAGTCCCCCTCACAAGCGTATCATATAAAAATTTACTCATAGGAACACAAGGCATAGGTTGTATGGGGATTTGTGGGGTAGCTGGTTGGGCATCTTCTGAATATTTATCATACAAAATTGTAACAAGTTATTGCTATCATTCATAATTCTACTAGCATCGTAAGGGACATCTAATTTTTGGTAATAATATTGTAGATAGTTTGATACACAGGTCTTATATCTAGGATCAAGTATAGCAGAAATTAGAAACAATTTGGACATATCAAAAAAATACTTGAGCAATTTCGATTTCATGCTAAGAACACAATCAAGTAAAGGATGGTATAGTGTATAAGATGACAGTTCAACAACAATCTCTACTATTTTCACAACAACATCATTTATAGCGAGTTGATACACATAAGAAAAATGTGTTGTGGCCTTATCAAATATACCAATAAGGCTGCAAACGGCTTGTGGTATGTCCCATAGGTCTTGTGTCAGAATATCCTCACCCATAGCATTGTTGTACAAATCAGATGTTATTTCTTTATATATGTATGTGTCCCTCAATAACTTATTTGTAGAGCCCCACCTAACAGGCATATCAAGGTTGAAAGATTTATACGGGATAGATTTATTCCTACAAGCCTCTTTAAAAGACCGTCTGTTCTAGTCGGCACTACGAATCCACCTAATAGCCTTTCTAACAGGGTTAACTATGTAAGATAATGTTTCAATATCATCCTGAACACACAAGTTGAGTACATGACACACACATTGAACATGGAAAAAATCTTTAACAAGAAAATCAAGACATCTTCTCTCAAACATGTAATCAATGCATTTAGTATTACTAGAGGACTTGTCAACACCAAGAGAAAGTATTTTGTTTTGAGTACCAAAATTCGTAAAAACAGTCATCAAAGCATTTTTAGTAAATATCCATTTTTCTTGCTTTCGATAACTCCAAAGCCAATAATTCTTTTTTGCATGTTCCATTTTTCATCTATCCAATAGCAAGTTACACCAAGAAAATTTTCTTGAAATGGAGATTTCCACAAATCACACGTCACACTAACACATCCTTTAAAAGTAGTCAAATAATTCAATAATTCAATGTAAGTATTAGTGAAGCAAGAATTAATCCTTTTCTTAAGTGCACCTCGTGAGACCGGGCGATATGCCGGTTGTAGTGAACTACGCACAAAATTGTCAAATGCTTGACTTTCACCCATCACAAAAGGTTTTTTGTCAAGGACAACATACTTGCTAAATTCATCAATCATTTTTTTCGGTTATAGAAAAACATACTTGCGCCGGGTTTTGCCCCTGGGAACCCGAAAATTTGTGCTTGATTAAGTGATATGCCATTGTCCTTTAAAATGTCGTGGGTCTCCAAGTGACGTGCCATTTTTCCAATTCCCCATCTAGTGTGCATTTCATACTCCGTTTTACAAACCCCACACACAGTTTTAAACTCCCCTGGCACATTTGGAACGAGAACTTTTGTAAAGAAGTTCTACGCCCAAGATGTCTGTTTCCGTTTTCCTTTATTACTACCGATCTCATCTCTATTTGGATGAAGAGGGGGTCTTGTAGGTTGGGGTCCAGTTGTATGGCCGATGGGTTGCGAATTGGGTTGTTGCGGCTCAGCTTGATGCTCAGTATTCGGTTGGGTAGCATCTCCATCAACTTCAACATCATGTTGACTTTGCACCGATTCGTAGCATGCTAATTGCTCAAAATGTCGCATCTCTTCTTGTAATCTTAGCATATTCACATATTTAGCCAAGTTAGATAATTTTTTCAATGTCTACACGAATTACAAATATATAAAATTATAATTAATATTGAAAATATCGAAATTTAAGAATCACAAATTATATTTTTTTCTTCAAAATGTACAAACTTCTAAATGACATTAATAGATACATGTAAAATTAAATACGAATTTTATGATTAAATTACATTTGTATTTTATGATTAATACACATAAAATAAATTGGCACTTATCAACTTGTCATAATTAATAAAAAATTAACAAAATAAACAATACAAAAGAGCATATTTAAAAAAAATGCATGGACTTGTATATGAATTGATAACAAAATAAATAATTATACTATATTTGTAAACAACAACTAACCAAAATTAATTTAACTTCTAAATTGGCACTTATCAACTTGTCATAATTAATAACAAATTAACAAAAACAATAATAGAAAAAACATATTAAAAAGAAATGCACTAACTAGTACATGAATTAATAACAAAATAAATAATTATACCATACTTGTAAACAACAACTAACCAAAATACACTTACCTTCTAAATTGATCTTGAGTTTCGGTGCCCATAACCATCTTCTCCTTTCCTTTGCTTGATCTTGATCCAGTTGCCATTTTTTTAAGTAGATATTATATTTTAATTTTGTCTAACTAGATTTAGCACAAAATTAATATTAGAAGAAGAATTTAGACTTTAGATCCTAATATAATTAAAGAAAACTTCATAGACTTAGAGATTTTGACAAAGGCAGAAACAACTGTGAAACAGAGCGAGATAGCAGAAGAAATTGAAATATGAATTCTTTCACCGCCACGATTCGAATTTATAACAAAATTAACCACCCCCGCCCCCCCAAAATAGCAACAAAACTTTGTCACTGAAAAGCAATTGCTATCTCCCTGTGTTGTCAATTGCATTGTCAAATTTTTACAACATTCACTGAAAAGCAATTGCTTGCATTGTCAATTGTCACTGAAAAGTTCACTGCAAAAAGTTTCTGCAACGTTCACATGCATGCTCCAACAATCACATGCATGCTATCTCCAAAACGTTGACGGGTTCGCGGGTTCGTGGGCCGGGTACGAGACGGTTCGTGGGCCGAGTACGAGGCGGTGCGCGGGGCGGTTATTTGGGTTGGTCCGAATGGTTACATAAACCCGTTTCCACCTTCACCCACCCCGACTCATGTCCCACACGAGTACAGATTGACCCATATCTCGTTGACCATGGGCTGGCCGGTTCAAAAGCGGGCCAGGTGCGGGTGGGCCCGGGTTGAACCAGCCTACATCCCACCTCTACCCTACACACCCTATGCACATACTAATAATCCAAGCACTTGGACTTGGGATGGAAGATAAATAAAATAGTGCTTAGAACCATCCAAATGACAAGTTGGACCACATGAACCCAAGACACCCTCTTACTGAATCAAGGTTAATTGTATCTAATATCATATTAGTTATATGATTATAATATTTATCAGAGCAGTGAGCTGCTCAAAATTTGATTCACATCAGAGGAACACTCAAATTGAATAATTTAAGTAATCATAAAATTTTTAAAACAAATTTAAGCACATAAAATTATGTAAAGTTGTACAATTGTATACAGAGATGCATATGCATTCGAATCATACAAGATTTTGACCAAAGCCTGGCCAGATTACTTAACTATTAAGAAAAGAAAATTATAAAACAAAAAAGGGCAAATAGTATCTACGCAAATATGAGGTCAAAATTAGACCACATTAAAAAAAAGGTTTAAGATAAGCTCAAATTTCTTATTGACAAGACAAAAAAAAAGAAAAAAATACAAAAAGAGAAGAAATTCGGCCAACTCAATAAAGGAAGAAAGTGGGAGAAATTGTTGTGTTATTTTTTCTCAAAATATGAAGAAAGCAAAAGTCAAATCAACAAAAGAACCCAATTAAAAAAGCAAAAAAAGGACGCCCTCAGCTCCCTCCTCTTTGCGTGTGTTCACCCCCTTGTTGCCGCTTATTATATTGGACCACCATCGAGCATCTTGCTCCACCGGCATCATTCGTTGCTCCTCTACCATCGTCCCCAATGCTCTAGCACCACCACCCTCTCTCTCCAAATCCTCAATTCCACCTATTCCACCCCAAGCTCCAACAAAGATAATCCAATTTACCTCTTTTCAAAGTGTATCTAAATTCATAAATTTTCATTTCAATTGAACAAGTTTATGAGTTGAGCTATGAAATAATTGGAATATATGCATGTTTGGGCCAAATTGCTCAACATAAATGAGTAATTAGGATTGAATTTTGAGTTGTTTGTCCAAAAGCAAGTAGTATCAATAAAGGTGTAGTAGAAAGAGGTTGAGCAAGCAAAATTGTATTATATTGATGGATATGAATTATTGTTCTTTGGCTGTGTTATAATTGACTTATGTTAAGTGGTGGGTTGAATGGTATAATTCATAGTATAATATAGAGGTGGTGAGTTAGGAAGTGTCACTTACCTCACCAGTAGGAAATAGCAAATGCAACAATAGTGATAGCTTAAGACAGATAATAAACAAGAAATAACAGTAACAACAAATAGACATAGCATGACCATAAAGAAAATCAAGCTAAGTAAGAGCTAATGGCTTTATGCATATGATGAACAGAATATCAAACTTGAATGACAACATTCCAGGGGATGATTTGTAGGGAAATAATGCAGAAGCGGAACAGCAAAACTTGTGCCAGCCCATTCAGCCAACAACAATTTACTAGTAGTAACTTTTTAGAGAAGCCAGGAAGCTATTAGTGTACCGCAAAATCTTGAAAATACTAGGGTTCAAAAGGAGTGCTTAACGACCTTGACTCCAAGGTTATGGTAAAAATTTTAGCTGACGTGACAAAAAAGCTTAATGGCCTCAATTCTGAAAAGCCAGAAAAGGAAAACATGCTCTTTGACCAGGTTGCAAAGCAAAACCCAAAAACATATGATGGCAAGATGAATCCCATGGTATTAGAAGAGGGAGTGAAATGAATTAAGAAGATATTTGATGTTGGAGAAGTTCCAAGTACCAAACATATAAATATTCGGGCCTTTAATCTCACTAGACAGGTTGATATTTAGTGGGGAATGTAAAAACCCCCTTTCAAGGCACTAAGGTTACACAAAGTAAGTTCAATGAGGCACTACGAGAAAAATTCTATCTTATATGCATTTATAAAGTAGAAACAAAGGGAATTCCTAACCTTTAGACACAATAATCTATTAGTAATGGAATATGATAGCAGGTTTGTTGAACTTTCAAGGTTTGCTCCGAAGTACATAGCCACAATTCATATGAGAACATTAGCATTTGAGGAAAGGCTAGCCCCCTATACTAGAAATCAGTTGGTTAGACAACCTATATAGTCTTATTAGGAACTATACAAGCACGTTACTAAAATTGAACGGGTGAAAAATGAATTCCGAATGGCTAACCAAGCTGCCCCCAAGAAAAGGTGGAATGAGAAAGGCAACCCAATCAAGGGACCACCCAATAAGAAACTTGCTAAGATGAGGCCATAATCCCAAGGTTTAACCCCCCAGTAGGAAAGACGTATCTAAGTGCAGGGTAGGAACTAAACAGTTGTTTCTGTTGTAGAGACCTGAACCACTAGCTTGCTAGCTGCCGCACTAAACCTACACAGTTGAACAAGGGTCCATCTCCAATTTTTAAGAATAACAAAACATATGTAGCTAGACCTGTTAAAAATTGACCCGATTCGAAAACCCGACCCGAACCCGCTCGAAAATTTTGGATTTTGAACACGATTTTCTCGACCCGAACCCGAAATAAACCGAACCCGAAAAACCCGCAAATTAGCGGGTCAAACCCGACCCGAACCCGAACCTGCCCGCTTGACCCGAACATTATATCCTTAGTTTTTTATTTTTCTCTAATTTATCTCTTTTAACAATAATGGGTAGTCATTTTTATTGAGTATTTTGAAAAGACATTATATAACTATTGCATCTATTTACAAATTAAATAATAATAACCTTATTTTTTCTTCTCCGTTCTCTGAAAATAAAACCGTACACAACTTTTAAATGAAAAAACGTTTAAAATAGGTATAAAATTGTATGGAATAACTATCTAATCTTTTTTAAAAATTTAATTTAAAAGAACACAAGCATTAAAGATGCGAAAGTCATACTATTATATAGTTAGTTAAACAAATCTGTCTAATTTTTTTAAAATTAATTAATTTGTAATAATTTAAATTCTTGATGTTATAATTGCAAGGCAATATCTTGTACTTCTTTTATTTAATTTTATTTGATTTTCATTCTGAATAGTCTTGAACTATAATACTAACGGTAAAAAAACGACTAGCCGTATTCATATTGGGGTCTGTCCATTAATAAAGTTTTACTTGATTGGACATTGAGAGGTTAGTTAATAAAAATATTAAATTATTAAATAGATTATTAGCGGTGAAATTGCTACAATCCATTAAAATGCTCTAGACGGGCTGCCCAATAAATGTTCAACCCACTATTAACCTTCTTTCAATGTACGGATCGATCTACCCAAAACCAAGTGGGGCTTAATTCTTTACTCGCCCTTACAAGATGTTCATATATTATAATAAAATGTTTGAATATTTTAATATTCTTTTGAGAAATTACAATTATTATGCATTTTCATTAAATAATGACAATTTTGAGTAATAAATATGCAGAATTTTTGATTTTAAAAAAAGAAAAATAACTCTCGGAAAAGGCGCTCTAAACCCGTTGGGTTAATCCGAAACCCGTAAAATCGAAATACACCCGACTCGTATTTTACCCCGAACCCGAAATACACCCGACCCATATTTTACCCGAACCCGAATACACCCGACCCGTATTTAACCCGTCTGCCTGAACTGACAGGTCTATATGTACCTGATGCCAACCGCCTGTTAGATGGAGCTTATGTGATCAACAAAAAGCAGACCAATAATTTGGAAATAGTTGTGACTGGTACACTCACTTTTAATTCAATGCCACTTGTTGTTTTATTTGATTATGGAGCTACAAATTCTTTTATTTTGTCAAAAGCTGCATCCCAAATAAGGTTAAAATCATATAAATGCTTCGTAGACTTGTATGAGAATTT
Organism: Selenicereus undatus; assembly: GCA_017589665.1. NCBI lineage: Eukaryota > Viridiplantae > Streptophyta > Magnoliopsida > Caryophyllales > Cactaceae > Selenicereus > Selenicereus undatus. The sequence goes on from JACYFF010031955.1 coordinate 56,775,236, forward strand.
ACGCATGGGACAAACTATAAAGTGCGATGTCATGTGCAAAACTCGCCAATTACTTCATATCGAGAGGATTTTGAAGGGGACTGAATATGGTTTGATATATCAGAATTTGATATAATTTTGGGAGTGGATTGGTTATCAAAGCATAAAGCAAAGATAGATTGTCAAAAGCAAATGATATCCCTAAAAGGGCAAAAAAAAAAATCTGTTTTTCGAGAACCTATAGTAGCAAAGAGTTCCCTATAATATCTTCAATGGCAGCCAAGAAACTTGTTAAGAATGGGTGCGAGGTTGACTTATGTTGAGTAGCTGAAGACAAGAAGAAGGAGATAAAGAGTGAGGATGTTCTAGTGGTCAAGGAGTTCTCAGACCTTTTTCCAGAAGAAATCCCTGGATTAGCACCTAAGAGAGAGATTGATTTTGAGATAGAGTTAGAACCCAGGGCATAACCCATTTCAAAGCCTCCTTATAGAATAGCCCTAGCAAAGCTGAAAGAACTAAAACAACTGGAGGATCTATTGTAGAAAAGTTATATAAGACCCAACGTGTCTCCGTACGGCGCACCAATATTTTTTATGAAAAAGAAGGATTGGACATTGAGGTTGTGCATAGACTATAGAGAGTTTAACAAATTAACAGTAAAAGATAAATTATTCGCTACCTAGAATTAATGATATATTTGACCAATTATAAGAAATAAGAATCTTCTCAAATATTGATCCTAGGTCGGGATACCATCAATTAAGAGTTAAACCTAAGGACATCCCCAAGACAACTTTTAAGACTCGGTTTATTCATTATGAATTAACTATAATGCCATTTGGGCTGACAAATGCCTTGATGGCTTTTATAGATTTGATGAACTGGATGTTTAGACCTTATCTAGATAAATTTGTTGTTGTTTTCATTGATAGTAGTTTGGTATACTCTAGAATAGAGGAAGAGCATGTTGAGCATTTGAGGATAGTGCTACAAACCCTAAGGGATCATAAATTATATGCTAAGCTATCAAAGTGTGAACTTTGGATATCATTAAGTGACTTTTCTAGGACATGCGATTCTAAGGAAGGAATTAAAACGAACCTGCAAAAGATAAAGATAGTTATTTAGTGGCCAAGACCCATTAATGTTAATGGAGTTTGAAGCTTCTAGGGCATGGCAGGATATTATAGGCACTTTATGCAAGACATTTTAAAAATGGCCTTACCCCTCACTAACCTATTGAAAAAGACTATGAAATTTGAGTGGAATGATAGGTGTGAAGTCGCCTTTTAGCAATTAAAGAAAAGACTTATTACTGCTCCAATTTTGTGCTTACCTACAGCAGGAGAAGAATCAAATATTTACTATGACGCCTCTAGCCAAGGGATAGGGTGCGTTTTGTTACTGGAAGGGAAGGTCATAGCTTATGCCTCTAGCAATTAAAGGCCTATGACAAGAATTATCCTACCCATGATTGAAATTAGCTGCATTAGTTTTTGCAATAAAAATTTGGATGCATTATTTATATGTTAGTCTATGCAAAATTTTTACTAACCATAAGAGTCTCCAATACATCTCAACCCAGAAAGAGTTAAACTTGCGATAGCAAAGGACCTCCAAATATACTATAACCCCAGGAATTCCAATGTGGTTGCTAATGCATTAATTCATAAAACACAAAATAGTTTAAACGGAGTGGGAGTTATTCAACCGGAGATTTTAAGGCACGTGTAGGGCATGGAGATAGAACTTGGGTTGCCACATAATTCTAAGTTAGTCTTTTGTGGCTTGTCTATTCAACCTACCCTTTTAAATGAAATTAGATATGAACTATTGGGACATTTAGAGATAGTAAGGATTAAAGCAAATATAAGTAAAGGAAAGGCTTTGAATTCTAAGGAGATGATCAAGGGATTATGCGATTTCAAAATAGAGTATGCATGCCACAAAATATGGAACTAAGAAAAAGAATATTGTGCGAGGCCAAAATAATAAGTGTTTTATCCACCCTAGGTATACAAAAATGTATAAAGACTTGAAACTAACCTTTTTGGTGGAATAATATGAAGAAATTCATAGCTTAATATGTAGAAAAATGTCTCACCTCTTAAAAAGTCAAAACTGAACATCAACAACTGGTTTGTGATTTGCAACCATTATAGAAATTCTGACACAGAAATGGGACTCCATCACAATGGGTTTTATAATGGGGTTACCGTTACTAGTATGAAAGAAAAGTGTCATTTGCGTAATAGCTGAGAGGCTCACAAAATCCACTAATTTTTTAGCAATACATGACTCTTAGGACATTGATAAGTTAGCTTGGTTCAAGATAAGGGAGTTGTGCAATTACATAGCATACCAAACCCAATTTTAGAAGGCCTTCCTCTTTTCAAAAGCTTTTGGCACAAATCTGCAATTTAGTGGTTCATATCATCCGAAAATACGCAAACAAACTTAGAAGGTGAATCAAGTTGTTGAGGATATGCTATAGGCTTGCACATTGGATTTTCAAGGAAAATGGGAGAAATACATGCCTTTGGCGGAGTTTTCATATAGTAATAGTTATCAAGCTACTATAAAAACAGTCCCTTTTGAGGATCTGTATGGCAGACGATGTATGCTACCTTTGTGTTAGAATGACCTAGATGAAGCCTTAATTTTTGGTCAAAAATAATTCAAGAGACAGTTGAAAAGATCAAAATTATACAAAGGAACATGAAGGTAGGATATGACATATAGAAATCATATGCTGATTAGAGAAGGAAACCCTAGAATTCTAGGTTGGAGACAAAGCATTTCTACAGGTTTCTCCCATTAAGGGAATTTAAAGGTTCAATTTAAAGGGAAGTTCAGCCTGTGATTGATCGGCCCTTATGATAACAGTGAGAAAATTAACACTATTGCCTACTGATGGGCCTTACCGCCCAAGTTGTAGCACGTACATAATGTGTTTCATATTTCACAACTCGGAAAATATGTTCATGATCCAACTCACACCATAGTGCATGAATAAATGGAAGTTAAGGCTGAAGGGTTAACCTATGATAAAAAAAAAAAACCCGTCAAAATAGTTGATTGTAAGGTTAAATAGTTGTGTAAAGCTACACCTTTGGTCAAAGTCACATGGACCCACTATAGCAGATGAAATGAAGTTCGTTACCCTCATCTATTTCAAAGGTATGTTTAGCTAGCTTTGAGGATGAAGCTTTTTTTAAGGGGAGGGGGAGGATGTAATACACCGTCACTTAATTATGCTTAACTATTTCTGATCTTACATTATCATATAATATTTATCAAAGCAGTGAGCCATGGAAAATTTGAGTCATAGCAAAGGAAATGCTCCAATTGAGAAATTTATGTAATCACAAAATTTTTAAAACATATTTAAGTGTAGGAAATTATGTAAAGATGTACAATTGTTTATGGACATGTATATGCACTCAAATAATATAGGATTTTGACCAAAGTTTGGCCAGATTACTTTGTAATTAAGAAGTAGTTATTATAAAACCAAAAAAGGCAAGTAGTACTTAGCCAAATGTGAGATCAAAATTTGACCACATAAACAAAATCAAGGTTTAAGATAAATCCGAATTTATCATTGACAAAGCAAAAAAAAAAGATAGGAAGGAAAGTGCAAGTTCGTATATGCACCCAGGAGCTCATGCTCCCTTATGCAACATCAGAATCCATGTCATCAGAAAAATTAGATAAATGCTATGTCATCAAAAAATTAAAGAAAATACATCATAAAAAAAAGATGAAATAGCCCACGTTCCTTGTTCCCAGGCAGTTATGGAGTAGAAATCTCACTTTATCACTTTTCTTTTTTTTTGTGGATAATTATGGTTTTATTTTTGAAAAACTTATTAGTTGTAGTCTTTTAATCAATCAAGGTTCTCTTTTTTGGCTAACTAATCCCACATTCCTTTTTTTTTTAAATGGCGATCACTTTTTTTAAAAAATCATGTTTTTATTTTTATTTTTTTTACAGTAGGAAGTGTTTTTTCTATTATTTTCCATTTGTAAGATGATTGATTTTTTTTTATCTTCTCTCTCTTCATGTTAATGTTTGATAAAATTGAAATTCACTCATACTTGAGAATGATGGGGAACTTAATCAAAAAAGTTGGAAGAGATTTTATTCATAATTTTCGTAATTAATTTTATTTCACCTACCATTAAATGCACTTCATTTATTTCATATTTATCTCTTAATTGACATTTTAACTTTGATTAGCATTCTTGCAGGATAATAGAGATAGTGTTGACAACAGAATTTTGACAGGTTACGTTTCATTGCTATTTTGTTTAGAATTCTGTTGATTGAGGTTGAGAATATTTTGTTCATTTTAAATTGCCATGTTGTTCATTATTAGATTTGTTTTAATATAGTTTCTTATTTTGTATTTGTTAATATAGATGTTCATTTGTTCATGGGATGTTCATTTATTTTTATGATCTTGTTATTTTTATATATATATAAATTATGTTTATAGTTGTTCATTTATTTGTTAGATGTTGTTCATTTATGGTTCTTAGCTTGTTCATTTATTCATTCATGTTGTTTATTTTGCAGATAATATTTCTTTTGGACAAGATATTATTACTTTTGATCGTTTGGCAGTTGATTTAGTTGGATCAATTGCATACTCTCAAAGTGAGGCATTTGAGATTTACAAGGATAATGTATTTAAGCTTGAACTCAAGATTCGTTCGTTATCATAACATTTGTGGGAGAGCTTGAACTCAAGATTTGTTAATGTGTCAGTTTTATTGTTGGAAGGAAAATTGGAAAGAAAATAAAGGCCAACAATGTAAGGATATAAAAATGTTGATGTTTAGACTGGCGCAAAGCAATGATCCAATTTAATATTGACTTAGATGGAAAACAGGTTATCACTAAGCATGTAACTAAGCACAACCATCCGTTGTGTAGTGCTAATGACTTGCATCTTTAATTTGGCTTCTCATTGGAAAATCTCAACTGAAGACCTTTTGTTTGTGACAAAGCTTAGGGACACAGGAGTCTGAGTGGCTTATGCATTCTGTGCCTTGATAAAACAGGCTGATGGAGCTCCTTTTGTGGATATTCAGTTGAAGGATTTTTATAATAGGCTTAAGGAGAACGATAAGAAGTCATTTGATGGCAGCGATGCAAATTCACTAATTAAGTAGTTCAAGAAACGATTCAAGAATGAGAATGATCTTTATTATAATTTTGAGGTTGATTTAAATTGTTGTTTGGTTATTTTTTTTTGGAATGACAAATAGATGTTAGAGGATTATAGGCTATTTGGTGACATGGTTGTTTTTCACACAACTTATCATACAAATAAGTATGACATGGTTTCTGCTCCTTTCGTTGGCATGAACCATCATTCCAGAAATGTCATGTTCGGTTGTGATTTTCTTATGAATGAGTGAATTGAATCTTTTAAATGGTTGTTTCGGACTTTTCTGAAATCTATGGGTGATAAATTCCCAAACACCATTGTTACTGACCAAGCTTTTTCTATGGCTGCCTCGATAGTTGCAGTTTTTCCTAGTGTTCAACACCTACTCTGCTGTTTTCATATCATTAAAAATTCAAGAAAGCACATTGAAGCACTAAGGGCGAACGAAGGGTTTACGAAGTTGTTTAACAAAGTTTTGATGGATTGTGATATGAAGCTTGAATTCGATCATTTTTGGAAAGGGTAATTGATTTTATTATTGCTTTATCACTTGTATTTGGTTGAACATTTTTTATTTTTCCGGTTCTATTATTTTGATATTTGTTCATTAGGTTTGATTATGTTTTGTTCACGGAAACTTATATTGTTGTTTGTTTGGTATTTTAAAAATGACTTTGTACTTCATTATTATTTAGTGACTTATTATAATTCATTAGTTCGTGTGATGATGTTCATTTGTATTGTTCATATTGTTCAAATATGGTGTTTGTTGGAACTTATGGTGTTATGTTTGTAGGTTGTTTTTCTGAATGGATTATTTATGTATTGGAATATTGCTATTCATTTGTGTTTTTCTTAATGTTTTTAATAATTATTTATCAAACAATGTTTTGGGATGGTGGCAAAGTATGATTGTGGTGGCAATCACTGGCTTCACATTCTTCATTTATTAAGGGAAAAGTGGTGCCCTACTTTTTCAAAAAAGAACTTTCAAGAGGCTTATTGTCTTCGCAAAGGAGTGAGAGTATAAACAACTCCATAAAAAGGCAGTTGCATGCAACTTCTATCTTGTGTAACTTCTACAGCATATTCTGTGGTGTTGTGTTAAAGTGGAGGGAAAAGAAAAATGGAGAAAACCACAAATGTTCCAAGGGTAATGTGGAGAGGGCTTTTCCGTTAGTAAGTTTGTTGAAACATGCTAGGTCTATTTACACTATTGAAGCTTATCGATCGTTTGAGAAAAAGTTTGTTAAAGGGGCTTGGTATGATCAACGTGAGTTTCATAGCGATACATCCAATAGGGTGTTTTGTGTATTCGGTGTAACTTGTTTGGAAGAATCTTGGGGTTAAGGATTAGATGGATATACTTTTGAGCATACTATTGTTTTGAACATAAAGAAAGGCTTTATTGATTACACTTGCCAAAATTTCACTGAGGTTGGACTTTTATGTTCATATTGTTTGTGAGTTATGCATACTTGTGTTCAAAAAGTGCCAGATAGGTACATTATGAAGTGATGAAGCAAAGACATTAAAGAAAGCCAAAGCAACGAACTTATTGTTGAAGATGGTATGAAAGACATTGTGGTGTGTTCTTCTGTAGAGAGAATGCAAACGGATAGAAAAATGAATGCATTGGTCACTGCCAGTCAAATGAATGGAGAGGCGAGGCTGCTTTGTGAGGAGTACTTTAGTAAACTGAATGAGTTAATTGAAGTAGAAGTAGGGCTAGTTTATGAAGAGGATGATGTAAACAATATGGTTTGTGTTCGGGAAAGAGTGTTGTAAACCCTCCTGGATCTTGAGAGAAAGGTCAACGAAATAAGATATTCAAAAGTTTTAGCGAGAAAAAGTGCAATCAAGTGAAAGCAAGAAAAAAGAAGAAGTTGTCGGCACATGATGTCACAATTGAAGAGGGATTACCAAGGAATGACAAGTACAATTATCTACTTTGAAGAATTTTGTTCTTCAATGAACAATTGTCAATACAAAATTTGAATAATAAATTACTATGTTGTAAATAGTTTATCATAAGCAATTTTTCTTTTTGGTAATATTACTATTTGTAGGCAACTAATTTGGAAATGAAGAAATATGCAGAGGTTATACTAGAAAATATCATAGGTGTTTAGGAATTATCTAAAGTATGATAACTTTAATCATGCACAATGAATAACTATGTTTCTTAGGCAACACTTCTTCATACATACTTTATAGAATAGATTATTATGGTTTAACATATTCCCATGAGTGATTTTTATTTTTGTATTGTTAATTGTGATAGCTAGACCTGGCAAATTGACCCGAGATCCGAAACCCAAATCGAACGACCCGAACCCATACCTGACCCGACACCCGAAATATGCTCACCCGAAATTGGACCCAAAACCCGAATGGACCCGAACCGAACCATACCCAAGCTGAAATTTTCTACAAAGTTGCTTGTTTTGGCATGACGAGCGTATTTGACCAAAAATTGGTTGACCCGAAATCGACCCAAACCGAACCATACCCGACCCAAACCGAAACGACCCGAAATGTCACTTAATCCGAACATGACCCGACCCACAGTTGACCCGACCCGTACCCAAACCGAATAACCCATTTGCCAGGTCTAGTCATAGCCGATTAATTTGGAAGCTCAAAGATCCACAAAGGTTGCACTATAAAATGCGGATGCTATTTTGGTACAGGTTGATAAAAGAATTGTATAATTATTATATTTGTTTTTAATTTGATCTATGTTGTGATATTGTTCGAACTTTTGAGTTTGTTGTAGAATTTGGCTTCATTCCTTACAAATATACCTTATTATGGATCAACAGAGACCTTAGCTAAAGATCCATGTGGTGTTCTTTTGCCTCAGGTTGATAATGAACAATTATAAGTGTATTTTTTCTAAAATTGGTATATGTTGTGGATTTATTTATGTTGTTCACTTTTGGGAGTATGTTGTAGAATTTCACTCCATTCCCTATGAATATGCCTTTTTATGTATCACAAGAGTCGTTAACTAAAGACCCAAGTGGTGGTCTGTTGCCTAAGGTTTGTAATGAAGGATTCTATGGTTGGTTTTGAATGATACTTACCTTACTTATAAACAATATCACATATTGATATGTCATTGTGGCTTTTTCAACGTTATTTTAGAATGGTGCTCCTTTGTGTATGAATATACCTTATGATGGATCAAGTTCTCAAGGTAATGTTGTGCCTACATGGAACTTGTTGTCTAATTCCAATCCAAATAATCAAAGTCTTCGTCAAGTGAGTTCATCTATGTGGCCATATTGGGATTTACTTGTTATTGTTCTATACATAACATATCTTATCTTTTAAAATTTCTTCTCTATTGTAGAGTATAGTTGCTACAGTTAGATATTGTCCCCCATTTTATTTTGATCCAGGAGAAGCGGAAGGTTTGACACCGATGATGTTTCAATCATTTGTTGGTCAAATGCTAATAAACAGAGCATTTAGACATAATTGGTTGATAAACATGAGTCATACTTTGGTTGTAATAAAGTTCTTCCTAGACTAGATCCTGTTTGGTATGTTTGAGAAACAGTGTATGGTTTAGATATGTAATTGATGTATATTGATATTTTTTTTTTTGTGAATTCTATTGTTAGAAATATTAGTGCATCTTGGAAAATATATGTTATAGTATATGACTCGATTTATAATGGAAGGGTTATGTGTTTTAGTAACATATTTGTCAATGAACAACATCTTATTAGAAAATGAACAATACTAAAATGGTGAATGACATAGTATGGTTTAGTGTTTAGGGGTTGGTGTTTAACGTTATGGTCGTGAATTTTTACGGTTTAGGGTTTAGTCAAGGTTTAAGATTTATGGTTTATAGTTTACGGTTAGGATTTAGGGTTTAGTGTTTACGGATTAGGAGTTAGGGTTTAGTGTTTACGGATTAGGAGTTAGGGTTCAGGGATTAGGGATTATGGTTTAGGGGTTAGGGTGTAGGGTGTAGGGTTTAGGGTTTCTAAAATTTTTTCTAGATATAATTTAAAATATAAGTACCTTTTCTTTTTGATGTTAAAATATGTTGTATGCCATACAAAATGTTACTAAAATTTTTTCTGGATATAATTTAAAATATAAGTAACTTTTCTTTTTGAAACCCATGGTCCCATGATTGTAAATCACCATAATATGTCTCCATGTGGCCCATCGTATAGATTCCACGATCATGAAGTTTTGTATTATCCTGATAATCAGTTTTGACATAAATTGTTCAAAAATCTTTCACTTCTTCTGCTTTTGGATAACCATGTTGAATTAGATACTTTGAGAAGAAGCTTTTCTACATTTGGTAAAAGTGATTTCTGTTAGCATCTAAGTTTATATAAATGTATTTGAAGTATGTGTTTAGGAAGACCTACGTAATACTAGTGTATCACAACCACCATATCTTGTAATTGGTTTTTCTGGCAAAGTAAGATTGTCTATGATATTCACTATCTTATCAACAAATTGAAATACAACGAGTAAGAAGTGTTTGCTTCTCAGAATTGGGAAGAACACCTATAGTGTGATTGTAATGGACAATAGTAATTAATCAAAATGAATAAGACCGTGTAATATAATGAACAAGTGGATAGGTAAGCACATTAATCTAAATGAACAAACCCATATAATTTAATGAACATGATGATTGGTGAACACATATGATAGAGTATGGGGAGCTTACTAAATCTTCATATTTGAAGCTAGTTGGTTCTTTGGGGTTTCAAGCTACATGACCTTGTAGAACTGCTGGTACTTAAAAGGATTTTTTTTTGTGCATGTAGGATAGTAGCCTACAAATCAAGTAAAAGTCAAACGAAACCAAGAATAATGCTTAATTTTGATAAGCATTTAATGTTGTAATGAATATACGTCAACAAGTATGACTTACATAGACATATGTGGTGAAGAAAAATCTACTCTGACGCATTGTTTGCCTTGATAATTACTTCTTGTTCATTATAATAGACCATACATCCAAAATACTACTTTCCAAACGGCTACCTACTGCAGCCATTGAAGCAATTGCCTCTTTATCTATACATAGTTTGTGTGCTTTGTCATGAGCATTGAACTCATATAGCTCCTCACCATTGATACATATGTAGACGCAATAAATAGCACTAAAAATTTCATATATAATAAAAATTCGTAGCATTAAATTATATTGATACTTATGTTTTAGGGTGGTCTATGTCGAAAGGCATGAATGCATAATCCACCACAACCTTCTCACCATGGCTTAGCTTATCTTCAATAAAGTTCCTATGAACTCTCAGATATGGTCAGCAACATATGAATGGCAGTATTTTTATCACCCTTCTCTTTCTTTGAGGTGCATTTTGTAGAGGTTGTTTAACATTGCCTTATGGGTTTTCGAGTACTTCACCTACACCCTATTCTCTACCATTATGTTTCTCCCATTGTGTTTTGTGATGTGCTGATTTAGAATATTACAAAGCAATGTCTGATGTTGCATGTATTGATGTATGTTGGCCTTCAGATTCACCTAGACACACTTGTTCATAATTGTATGCAGGTGAACTGCTTATATTTGGAGTTCCTTTAATAGGGGAGCTGATTGCAGTAGGAATCTTCGCTCAGGTGAAATTGGGATGCCAAGAATGTAAGTTGGCATAGTGTAGTCTATTAGAGTTCGATGTTGGTAATGCTTTAACACCACAACTTCCATTTTCAAATATGCATAAAAGAATTCAAGATCATTTAAAAAATGCTCATCCTGAGTCAAGCCATGAACGTCAACTTCATTCAGATAATTCTGAAGTTTTATGCTTCCATGTGCAATGTGTTATATCACCTGTTGTATAGGAAACCTTCGTCTGAAAACCACCATAACTTTAAACATTTTCCCTACATAATAGCCTAGCCGATCAGCATGTGCCTGTTTTTCGACTCACATTGATTAATGAACAACACAGTTATGGACTCAAATTCATATAAATAAATGAATGCACCATAACATTCCGATGAACAAGTACAACACATTGTGGGGTACAACAATAAACATGAGTTAATATGAATAAAATAGCACCTAAGGATCTTGTCGTGAACAACTACAATGCATTACTTTTACAACAGGATTTCAAAAATATATATAACTCAAATAAAATTTATATTATTATACCTCAATTGGATCATTGGGCCCTGCCATTGGAATTCTCTTTCACTTCCACATATTGATGTTGACGCAGACGAGTATGATTCAGCCCACGGGGGGTTTGGTTTTGGGGAGAGAAACAGGAGAGGAGTTTCTATGCTGGACTTTGCAGTGGCCTATGAATTGTCGGTGGTAAACTCCTTTTTCAAGAAGAAGGAGGACCACCTGGTGACCTTCAAGAGTGGCTCTGTGAAGACCCAGATTGATTACTTCCTGACGAGGGCGGATAGTCAGAGTCCTTGCAAGGACTATAAGGTGATTCCTAGCGAGCATATAGGTACTCAGCATAGGTTGCTAGTGTTGGATGTGGAGTTTAATTATTCAAAGTGAAAGAAGAGGAGAGTCAGGTACCCTAGGGGTAAGTGGTGGACCCTCACAAAGGAGAACGCCAGGTTATTATCAGAGAAGATTGTCGAAGAAGAAGCTTGGAGGTGGGTAGAGGATGCAGATGCAATGTGGAAAGCAATGGCAGATTGTATTCGAAGGTTGGCTAGAGAAGTCCTTGGTACTTCTAGAAGGGGTGGTAACAAAATGAAGGGTGCCTAGTGGTGGAACGAGGAGGTAAAGGAGAAAGTCAAGCAGAAAAAAGAGGCATATGCAGATTTTATGATCAGTGGAGCGGATGGAGAGAGAGATGTTAGTAGCATTAAAAACTTCATATATAATAAAACTTAGTAGCATTAAATTATATTGATACTTATGTTTTAGGGTGGTATATGTCGAAAGGCATGAATGCATAATCCACCACAACCTTCTCACCATGGCTTAGCTTATCTTCGATAATGTTCCTATAAACTCTCAGATATGGTGAGCAACATATGAATGGTAGTATTTTTATCACCCTTCTCTCTCTTTGAGGTGCATTTTGTAGAGGTTGTTTAACATTGCCTTATGGGTTTTCGAGTACTTCACCTACACCCTATTCTCAACCATTATGTTTCCCCCATTGTGTTTTGTGATGTGCTGATTTAGAATATTACAAAGCAATGTCTGCTATTGCATGTATTGACGTATGTTGGCCTTCAGATTCACCTAGACACACTTGTTCATAATTGTATGCAGGTGAACTGCTTATATTTGGAGTTCCTTTAATAGGGGAGCTGATTGCAGTAGGAATCTTCGCTCAGGTGAAACTAGGATGCCAAGAATGTAAGTTGGCATAGTGTAGTCTGTTAGAGTTCGGTGTTGGTAATGCTTTAACACCACAACTTCCATTTTTAAATATGCATAGAAGAATTCAGGATCATTTAAAAAATGCTCATCCTGAGTCAAGCCATGAACTTCAACTTCATTCAAACAATTCTGAAGTTTTATGCTTCCATGTGCAATGTGTTATATCACCTATTGTATAGGAAACCTTTTCCGAAAACTGCCATAACTTTAAACATTTTCTCTAGATAATAGCCTAGCCGATCAGCATGTGCCTGTTTTTCGACTCACATTGATTAATGAACAACACAGTTATGGACTCAAATTCATATAAATAAATGAATGCACCATAACATTCCGATGAACAAGTACAACACATTGTGGGGTACAACAATAAACATGAGTTAATATGAATAAAATAGCACCTAAGGATCTTGTCGTGAACAACTACAATGCATTACTTTTACAATAGGACTTCAAAAATATATATAACTCAAATGAAATTTATATTATTATACCTCAATTGGATCATTGGGCCCTGCCATTGGAATTCTCTTTCACTTCCACATATTGGTGTTGACGCAGACGAGTATGATTCAGCCCACGGGGGGTTTGGTTTTGGGGAGAGAAACAGGAGAGGAGTTTCTATGCTGGACTTTGCAGTGGCCTATGAATTGTCAGTGGTAAACTCCTTTTTCAAGAAGAAGGAGGACCACCTAGTGACCTTCAAGAGTGGCTCCGTGAAGACCCAGATTGATTACTTCCTGACGAGGGCGGATAGTTGGAGTCCTTGCAAGGACTATAAGGTGATTCCTAGCGAGCATATAGGTACTCAGCATAGGTTGCTAGTGTTGGATGTGGAGTTCAATTGTTCAAAGTGAAAGAAGAGGAGAGTCGGGGACCCTAGGGGTAAGTGGTGGACCCTCACAAAGGAGAACGCCAGGTTATTATCAGAGAAGATTGTCGAAGAAGAAGCTTGGAGGTGGGTAGAGGATGCAGATGCAATGTGGAAAGCAATGGCAGATTGTATTCGAAGGTTGGCTAGAGAAGTCCTTGGTACTTCTAGAAGGGGTGGTAACAAAATAAAGGGTGCCTGGTGGTGGAATGAGGAGATAAAGGAGAAAGTCAGGGAGAAAAAGGAGGCATATGCAGATTTCATGATCAGTGGAGCGGATGGAGAAAGTGATGTTAATAGAGCTAGATATAAGGCGGCAAAGAAGGCAACCAAGAAAGCTATTGCGGTAGCTAAGAGCAGGGCTTATGATGGGTTATATCATAGACTAGAGACCAAGGAAGGGGAGAAAGATGTCTTTAAGCTGGTGAGGGCTAATGAAAGAGGAACAAGGGATTTAGGCGTTGTGAGGTGCATTAAGGGTGAAAATGGTAAAGTGTTATTGGAGGATGCAGAAATTAAGGAGAGATAGCAAAGATACTTTTCCAACCTCCTCAATGGTGAAAGGATCGAAGATTCCCGAAGCAGGGAATGCGAGTGTAGTGAGAGGAGAACTGATCCGCGAGAGTGTGGACATATCAGCAAGGACGAGATTAAAGAGGCCTTGAGGAAGTTGCCCAATGGGAAGGCAGAGGGTCCATATCAAATACCAGTGGAAGTGTGGAAGTGTTTGGGTGAGGAAGGATTGGAGTGGCTAACGGAGCTTTTCAATGTTATTTTTAGGACGGCTAAGATGCTTGAAGAATGGAGGTCTAGCACAGTTATCCCTTTGTACAAGAATAAAGGGGATATTCAGGATTGTAATAATTTTAGGGGTATTAAGTTGCTCAGTCACACTATGAAGTTATGGGAAAGGGTGATTAAGAGAAGGCTGCGGAAGGATGTTTCAATTTCAGAGAACCTATTTGGTTTTATGCCAGGCAGGTGGACCATAGAGGCGATTTACCTCCTTAGAAAGCTCATAGGTTTGTATAGAGATAGAAAGGTGGATCTCCACATGGTGTTCATTGACGTGAAAAAAGCTTATGATAGAGTTCTGCTTGAAGTGGTCTGGAGATGCTTGGAGGAGAAAGGAGTGCTACCCTTGTATATTCGAGTTATTAAGGATATGTACGAGGGAGGTAGGACGAGTGTTAAGATGCCAGGAGGGGTCACGCATGACTTCTTTACTGGTAGGGGCCTGCATCAGGGTTCCGCCTTGAGCCCTTTTGTTTTCACTCTAGTTATGGATGAACTTACAAGAGAGATTCAAGATGAGTTACCTTGGAGTATGTTTTTTGCAAATGACATTGTTCTTATTGATGAGACCAGTGAAGGGGTTACTGACAAGTTGGCGCGATGGAGGCATACTCTGGAATCTAGTGGTTTTAGAGTTAGTAGATCGAAGACGGAGTACCTTCATTGTTGTTTCAGTGGAAGGGTAGATGCGGGAGGAGAAGTCACCCTGGATGGACGGCCGATACCTAAGGTTGATAAGTTCAAGTATCTAGGCTCGATTATTCAGTAGAATGGGGATATTGATGAAGTTATTAACCAGCGAATAAAAGTAGGCTGGCAAAAATGAAAGTATGCCTCAGGTGTGCTGTGTGATAAGAGGGTGCCCCTTGGATTGAAAGGCAAAGTCTATCGCATGGTAGTCAGACCGGTCGTTCTTTATGGATCGGAATGTTGGCCTCTAAAAAAGACGCAAGTTCAAAGGCTGGCGGTAGCAGAGATGAGGATGATGAGGTGGATGTGTGGTTCTACGAGGGTGGACAGAATTAGGAATTGAGCTATCAGGGACTTAGTTAAAGTAGCTCCCATCGGAGATAAGATGAGAGAAACAAGACTCCGATGGTTTGGTCATGTGAAGAGGAGGAGTGTGGATGCTCCAGTGAGGTGATGTGAGAGGATCAATATCCCCGAAGGTAGAAGAAGGAGGGGACGACCAAAGAAGAGTTTGGACGATGTGATTAAAGATGACTTGAGAGTTGTCGGTTTGACGGAGGACATGGCTGAGGATAGGAAGTTATGCCAGGATACGATTAAGGTCTTAGATCGCGGAGAGTCGACCCCGTAGTTTCTTTTGCTTGCGGTGGCTTAGTGCTGGAAGAGTCTTTTTTCTTTTTCTTCGTTTGTGGTGTTTGTATGCAGGTTGTACTGTTTCCCGAGAAGAACTCTCGTTTCTTACAACTGGTTGTCCAGGTATATTACCTTAATCCGATATATTGTCCGTTTATTTCATAGCTTCAGCATCTGATCTTTTTTACCTCAGTTATCCTCTGCTATAGAATCTTTCTTCCATATAATGTTTCCCCATTTAATGTTTTCACAAAGTCTTTTTTCTATAAGATATTTTCACAAAACTCATTTTGGTGGGTCTTTTGGAATCAGCCTCTCTACGGGTATGAATGCTGGTAGAGGTAAGGTTGCCTACAGCTGAATCTCCCCAGACCCCGCGAAAGCGAGACCCACACTGGGAGTTGTTGTTGTTGTTGTTATACTCTGAACATGGTGGCTTAGGGACTAGCGGAGGGCCTTGGGTTGATTCAAAAGGCTCGGTGTGCTATTGGTTTTCTGATACTATCTTGCCGATTCTTCTTGCAAGTCAATTTCACATTGAGAAATGTTAGTTTGTAATTCGTTGAATGAATGACATAACAGACATTAGCAAACAAGTAAATCTTAGCCAATGAACAAATACATCTAAATCAATGAACAATGTTGTTTAGATAAGCCAGTAATTCAACGAACAACATCTATGTATCACATTAAGAAATGAGTTCTAGGGAGATTACTCTAACCATGAGAAACAAGAGTGGTCCTCTGAAATATCTGGTGCAATTTTGTTTTCATTCCACTATTGTGTCATTCGAACATTTCAGGAGAAATGCACAACAATTTTAGTTAGCTATTTCGTTAGCATCCACCAACGACTTCAACATTCTAAAGAAACAATCACCATTCATACTCTCGATAATACAACTTGAAATTATATATGACACATAGTCTCTTTCTAATTCTTCTCCATGGTCTCCTCTATGTATAATTTGTTCAACCATCTTCCTAACTTTTGGTGCATCTGTTCTACCAAGATTCCACCTTGTCTTCCATTGTTCAATGAGTTTGGTGTATTCATTTTTTTGTTCACACGTCAAGGCTACTTGAACCTCTAACGAACCCACAGGTAATGTTACATGAACATCTTCCTCAATTATGTCTAATATTCTATTGTCAGAAAGCTTCAATGTATTACTTGCTGGATCAAAATTTTGAAGTAACCATGTTGCAAGATCTTTGGGGATGGTCGATGTTCTAACAAATGTGAATGCAAATCAAGTTTCCGTTGCAGCTGTCCACTATGCATAATCAAGCCTCTCAATTAGGAATAACAACTTATTACAAGCCATCATATGGTTTAGATTACCATCTCAAATTTTATTTTGTTTGTCAACCTTCTTAGAATGCTTCTTTGTAGCCTTCCTATATTAAGATTAATCATTTGAGGTTCCAATTTGTAGCTTAGATGCAGGATGATCATCAAACAATTCAAACCGAAGATGCTCTTCAACTCAAGCGAGTTTATCATTTATGATGTTCAAAACTTTCCTTTTGCGAACTAGTGATTCTTTTTGAGCTCCAGAGTCTGTTCGTCCTCGGAATCTTCTACGATATTTGATTCTTGAATCGGATGCCAAATGATACATGCTTCATTATTTTCTTTTGAGCTATCTGCAAACAATTGCAACTATTTAGTAAGAAGATCCCCAATGATGGTATGCATATATTTATAAAAACGATCCATATTAACAAAAACATATAAACAATTGAATTTCATCTTTTATACTGTCCTCTCATACACATTTAGAAAGGTGATAACCGTCAATGTAAATTTAATGGATAAAGAGAAGAGTAAATGAGACAAAAATAAAGGTTCAATTAATGGATAAAGAGAAGTAAATATGAAACTTTGAATAAATCAACATGAAAAGTGAACTATTCTAGTTCAACCAATGAATCATTATATAATTAGCTATTAATTATATGTTAAATAGGTATGTTCTCATTTGTTGACTATCTTTAATATTGAATAAAAAGATTGAAGAATATTTCTACTCTTTAATTTTTCCCACAAGCTCCATAATATGTAAAAGACCAAACTCAGGTTACATTCATAATTGTCTAACAACTACACATGTAGATGTGTACAATTCCAATATGAAAAAATGAATTAAATAAGATTAACTCAATGCAGGTTACACATTAACAATTCTATGAAGGAAAAGGATGACAATAAACCTCACATTTAACATGAACAAGTAAATATTGTGGGTGCATAATTTGTTAATTGAACAAAAGCCAGATATATCAATTAACAATATTTATTTCCTCCATGAACAGATAAACCCATAACTTCTCCAATAAAGAATTAGTAAACCCAAACCTCATTGAAAATTTCCAATTGCTCAAAGAAAGATTTTCATTATTCTAATAATATTAAACAGTTGCACAAGATAAACTATTGAGGACTCAATAATAATAACGTTAATAATAAACTACTCAATTCTAGTACCATTCATACCCACACACCAAGTTTCTTTCCTTAATTTGTAGCTCATAAACCCTCCTGTGGCTCTCTCTCTCTCTCTCTCTCTCTCTCTCTCTCTCTCTCTCTCTCTCAACCCTCCTCAGACTCTCTCTCTCTGAACGTTGTGAGCTCATCTCTCTCTCTCTAAACGTTGTGAGCTCAAATCTCTCCTTCCAATTTCTCTCTCTTCTGTCAATACAACGGCGAAGAACAAGCAAAAAACTAGGTATATTCTTTGTTTTATATCGATTTCGGCAAGACCATGGTTTGAAATCACTGTCTCTCGATTGTTTTATGCTCTCCATTATAGCAACAAGGACAAGAAGATGAACAATCAGCTGTTTCATGTGAAACCCTAGAGGTTTGAGCTTTAATTGGGTATGATTTTTGATTGAGATTCAACCAATTTTTGGAAAATCTGGGTATGTTCTTTGTGTTCCTAAATCTGGGTTTGGTCGGGCTGTTTTGTTTGGGTCTTTGGCTTTGTTCAGTTTCACAGCAATTGAACAATATTCAAATATCTCTTAAAAGTTTTGTTTGAGATTTCATCGATTTTGGCCAAAATCTGGATTTGATCTTTCTAGTCCTAAATTTGAGTTTGGTGCAGTTTTTCGTTTCAATCTTTGGGTGGAGTGTGAAGTTATAATTGAGGATTTCAACTTTGAGTTTGAAAAAGGGGCAATATAACGTGTTCTTTCAGTGTTTGTTGTTTCCGTTAATAAATCTGGGTCTCTGTCTGGTTTTGCATATGCTCACTATCAACTAAAGAAGTGTCAACTATCTCTCAAAAGTTTGGATATATTACCTGTTTTTCCTCTTGTAAGTGAGTAGTTCTTTCTTGGTTTGTTCATTCATTGGTCCGAATTAATTAAGATAGTTGTGGCTGTACTCCAAGCTCGCAGGAATTTAGATTGGTCTATCACCAGAAAATTGGTACTAGAGCACTTGTCGAAAATTGTCCAACCCAAAATCACAATTGAACTCAATTAGCCCACACCCAAAAGCCACAATTGCTGTAATTGGCTAGAGCGAGAAGTTGAAGTTCTAGAATTCATGATTGTTCCCATAAAATAGATAAAGATCGACAGAAGAAGTTCAGCCATGGATGAACTCTATAAAGAGTTGGAATAGGATTAGGAGAGATAGAGATTTGAGGCAGTTTTGGTTTTGTATTTTATTTTTATTTTAAAAAATCAGAAAGCCAGCATGTTAATTTGTTTTGCATGTCAGCCTGGGAGCAAGTCTATGATATATGTATTGTGGGAAAAGTTTTGTTTTAATTTTGCCCAAAGTATTAAGAAAGCAAAAGCCAAGTTAACAAAAGAACCCAACAAAACCTAAAAAAAAAAAACCAAAAAAAGGAAGGAAGCCCTCAACCCCCTCTTCTCTCTACATGCATTTAAACTCCTTGTTGCTACTTATTCTGCAAAACCATCATCTTCCATCCTACCTCGCAAACTCCAAGCCTCTCTTCCGTTGTCGTCCCAGCATCACCACCCTCTGTCTCCCCCCACTCCTCAATCCCACCACTTCCACCTCAAGCTCCAACAAAGGCAGTCCCGTTTGTCCCTTTTCAAAGTGGATCTAAATTCAAAGATTTTCATTTCAATTGAATGAACTGATGTGCTGAGCAACCAAACAATTGAAATATATGTGTTAGTACCAAATTTCTAAATATAAGTGAGTATTTAGGATTGAATTTGAGTTGTTTATACAAAAGCAAATGGTATTAATAATGGCGTAATAGAAAGAGGTTAAGTGAGCGTAATGCTATTATATTGATAGGCATGAATTCTTATGCCTTGGTTATGTTATGAATGAGTCATGTTAATCGTTGGGCGGAATTGTGCAAAGCAAATGGTACTGTTAATTGTGCGTTGAAAAAAAAGGTTTGAATAAGAATATACACGTACGCATGTTTGATTGAATGAGTTATAAATGTACACGGGTGTTGCTCCTTGAGTATACCTTAAGTGAGTTATGTTGGCATTTGGATGTGCTAAATGATGAATTAACTAATGTAATTGGAAAAGGAAGGAGCATTGAGATAATTATGAGGCTATGACTATATAATTGGACTTGTGTAATTCAAGTCGATAATGGATTTTGGATGGAAATAATGAGTGACTATTTAGGCCTTGTTGGATTGAAGATGGAAATTTAGAATATACACTTATAAAAGGATAACTGAATGGTTTGGTATGTAAAAGAGAAAAGAGGAAGCTTGAAGCTAAGCTATACGAGGTAAGTTGGCTATTCATCCAAGTAAAAGCGAGTTTTCTAAAGGAATGAAGTGGTTTGGTTGTGAGTGAATATGTTGCATTGTTCAACTAAGCCACACATAGGGATAGAGCTACTAAAGAGCAAAGGAATGTAACTCAATGTTTATTTTGGGAACCTTAGAAATCTACAATTAAGGTACCTACTTAAATAGAAAGATCCTTTGATATATAAAAGGGGTGATTTAAAGGGAAAAGCAAAATGAACAGTAAGTGAACAATATGGAGGTAGGAAAATGGATTTTGCTAAGTTACAAGAGAACTAACACTTAAATGAATGTCATTGTAAGGTGGATGCGTAATTTGGTTATTTCAAAGTCAAGCATCAAATGTAAAAGAATTTGTACAAAGGCTACCAGGTAAAACCTTACTAAAATAGCATAAAAAGTACTATTAATAATCTAATATAACCCAAAAGCTTATGAAAATTAAATTTCATACTGAAACCAAAGAGTTCATCAAGGCTACTCAAAAAAAGGATCCAAAATCAAAGTTTAAGAAACAAAAATTCACTCACCAAGGTATGTTGCTACTTGTACCTTCCAAAAATGTTTAAATTTTTATTTGCTAATATTAAAACGTTTTACTTGGCCAATGGTATCTGTAGACCCATTTTCATTGTTCATCAATTAATATTCAATTATCAATGTCCATAAGTTTTAACTAGCATTACTCACCACTTCTGGCCCTACTCGTTAATTGAGAAATCTGCAGCTCATATGCTCACTATTTCAATGGCCATTGTTCATAAGTTTGGGTCCAGCTCTGGCTGACAAATGAAGAGTTTCATAATAATTCTGAGTGCGATCCTATTTAATAGACAATTTCAAAATTTGTTTAAAACTGCACACGTGCTCATTGGCTCTTTTAAAAACATATTTTGCAGTGCAAGGGTAATGTATTGAGTTTGTAGCTTATTTTCTTGTTTTATGTTTTCAAATTGATTTTAAGGAAGGAGAAGCAAGTTAAGGTTAAGCAAGAACGATATGAGGCAAAAGGAACATGAGAAGCTATCCAAGGCAGTGACCACTAAGCCATGTGAACTAACATTTGGCTTAAGAGCTTGCAAAACCCTAAAATGAATGTATTTTAATTTGTAGAGTGTTAACAAGCTACATAATTGCCCTACACACTTTGCTGGCAACTTTAGTGCTTTGCTTATGTAAATATTTTATTTCGTGGAAGTGACTTTGTGTTGTGATTGGTGCACATAATTATTTGATTGTCTTTCATCTCTAAAGTGGTAGTAGTATTGCCCCAACATAAACTTTGGGTTTCACTGTTTAATTGTCTTGCATGCTTAGTTAAGCATAATGATTTGTTAACTTAGGGGCATTACACCTATCATTGTTGATTAGATAAACAAGCTTAACCCATACCTCTTAGGAAGGTCATTGGATATGCATATCATTCCATGACCTTAAATATATCATGAGAATAATGATCAAATAAGTCCATACTAGCTAATTATTACCATATAACATTCTTGAACTTCTCAAGAGGCTTCACCTCCACTGTGAATACAATTAAACCATCCTATCATAGGTCATGGGTAAAATCATATAGTATTGTGTGTAAGCTTTTGAAATAGATCCAGTCAACTTTTAAACTAATATGACATCCCTTTGTATGTCTCAAATACTTGGACCTCCAACACTTAGAAAGTTACTAATATTGATAACCATAAACTTATTCAACCTTATTGGATCATATACATGGTTATAATTTACTATGAGTCGATTTACAAGACCAAAATATTTCTAAATCTTCAAGAAAATCATATTTTCAGCTTATATATGATTAAAATCTGTCATATATCATTTCATAACCTCCCATATGATTAATCTGTCATGTTAATTTTGGGATCATAAACCCAAATTCTGTTCATATTTTCTAACATGTCAAAGAACAATTTTGAAACATATACAGGCAATATTTTATAATCACGTGGACTTTGCAACGTTTTTCCTGACATCAATTTCGTAACTATCGAGTTTCCACCAAGTTACCGGAGTCAGATTTGGTATTACAGTGACTTTCAATTTGATAATTGTGCCCATTTCAGTTTTGTAGCTAGCATAATACCACGAAAACATGATTATTATAGACTAGCTATGTACTAATTCTGAAGCTAATAAATAATCAAAACAATGAGAGGGGAATATCAAAATTATGATATTATTGTTTGTTAGAATCATAATTTCATATAAATATTCACTGGCAGTTCAAGGCACTTATCAGTATATGTGCCAATCTCTATGCATCTAATCGTGATCATACTCAGAATCACACTGTATATCCAATCAAAATCATCGTTATAATTGATATCATGCTAAATAAGAATATGAGTACAAGTACTAGCGACTTCAAAAGCAACAAAATCATGAAAAATAGGCCCTCAAGGTATTTTTCAACTCTTAATTAACCCCCTGCAACATGCATCTATGACACTAAACGAAATCTAACAAATGCTTGGAACCTAGATTAATGCCATTGCCAAGCATATCATCAAATACAAATGAGACGAGTGGAAATGTCAAATTGGGCCTCAACTATATACATACTCCCAATTTATAACCACATATATCATGATTCATGTAACCCCATGAGACAATGTACAACACATAAAGACTTATCTTTGCATGAGATCTACTTTATCCATTGGACCTGCCATGTCCTCTCCATCACAAGTTATAGGCAAATTATTACATTCTCCTAGAGCATATACTCTTGTTGCCATATATATGTGACTTTTTCAAATGCGTATTTGTCATATGAGTGGTTGTTAATAAATATTTTACTTATGTGACATTCGAGAGCACATACTCTAAGGTGGTATAACCCCCCCCCCCGGTCCCAAGCCAAGAAAAGAAAACACATCTTCAACCAATTATTCATGACTGACGGTATTTTCTAAAGACATATACTTGAGTTCATGAACAATATTCAAGATAGATCATCAATAGCAAAAATACCCGGAAAAAAAAAAAAGATTCACCATAAGTTTATATTGTTATTCCATAAAGGAAACGGTAAAATAGTACAAAGATTGAGATTTTCTTCACGAATTGAATCTTCATTTTATTCATTGGTTGAAATAAGTAGGATTTGAATAGAAAACTTAGTATGGTAATCCTTTTTAGTCATAATCATGATTATACTTATTTTTTAATTGAAAACATTATAAGCACTTTATTAAACTCTGTTTTATTAAATTTATTTTCATATATTTTCATATGTAATATAAGATTTTAAACTTGTAAAATTATTGTTCTATTAGGACAAAAAGAATATTATTCTCTCCAATAAACATGTGAGACACACACAATCCTAAATCCATATAATTGCACTCGTTACACGCATATCAACCATTAAAGTGTACAGCCCCTTGTGAACAAATGGATTGAAAAGAAAATTTAGGAGACAAAGAGTAGATATACATGTAAAAAATATATATTAGCTTTAATGTACGACGTTGATCGTGATCTGAAATTTGATTAACAGATTTAAGAAATGCAATTCGTAGGGAAAGTTTGAATCTTTATGCTATTTATAATGACTTTTTACGAATATTCATAAT
The DNA here is from genome assembly GCA_017589665.1 of Selenicereus undatus. Lineage (NCBI taxonomy): Eukaryota > Viridiplantae > Streptophyta > Magnoliopsida > Caryophyllales > Cactaceae > Selenicereus > Selenicereus undatus. Next base: position 56,799,127 of record JACYFF010031955.1, read on the forward strand.
GTAAAGTTATGGTTATTTTTTGTTGCTTTTAATGATCTGGAATATTGTTCTTGAATTTTTTTCTTAATAGGAATATTGTCCTTGATGTTTAATGATATAATAATGCTTAGTTTATTTGATTTGTATACGCAGGGAATTAACAACTCAAATACATATGCTTTTAGATAATGCCAACAATTTTTAATAGTTAGTTGGTGGAACACGTGATTTTTCGTTTTTTTAAAATTTTTTTTAAAATTTTTTTTTCCATTCTGGCGCTATTATTGGATTCTAACCTGAAAATACACTCTGTCCTTAATGGCAAACTCTCTCCACCCTAGGTCCTTGCTGAATTATTCAGGAATTAAGGCCCTTATAGGGTAGTTGATCTTCACTCTCACACGGTCTCATGGAGTAAGTAAGATATATTGATTTCTGCACATTTAAACCATTTCATAACAGATTGCAATCAACATTTAAAGTGGTGTTGAGCCTTTAGAATGTTAGAATTTTTTATGTTTCGGAATTGTTTCGAAGTATGTCCAAATCACTTTCTAAAAGTTAATTCACTTCCACCATTGTGCAAGCAAGAAATTTGTGAATTAACCTTTGGGATATTATGAAACTTTTCACTTGAATTTCTAGTTTGTGCCCGTGCTCCTACATGGGTGCTTAATTTTAAAAAGTGGTCAATGAAAGAAAGATCATTTGATAACAGATAAGTCTGAATTTTTTTAACAAAAACACATAATAGTTATAAAAAAAAGTAAAAATTTTCACTTAAATAGTTAATTAAATGGACATACTATATTCAAAAATCTATACATTTTTTGAACTTTATTTTTTCAATCTTAATTAACTCTAAATCTTATAATCAATAATTTACACCTTGAACCATATATATTTTTTTCTTTCTGTCTGCATCAAATTTTTTTTAAAAAAAAACCAATTTTGTTAAAAATTATATCAAACTGATCTTCTCCTTTTTTTTCTTAATGAAGTAATTGAGTTGATAACTGTTTTAATAGAAATTGAGTTGAGAACTATAAGAAAAGAAGTACATATTGATTTTAGAAACACAAAATGATAATATGAGTGAAAATGATCTAGATTCCCTACCCTGTAAAAAGCTAATAATAATAAGAATTCCTTTTTTTGCTTCTAGTGCTTTCACTTTGGATGTCTCTTATTATTTTCACCGTTGCGTGTATACAAATTGTATAGTCTTCACTACATAATTTGGATATGCAAATTATGTGGTCTTTAAACCAAAAAAAAAAAAAAGTTATGCAATCTTCACATCCTTTTTCAATTATAATGCTATGGTAGTATCCCCCAAATCCCATACTCACGTCTTCTCCTGTTTTTAAAAAATCAATATTATCATCTCATCCCTTAGTTTGTTTCTTTAAAAGATTGCAAGTTGCATGAGAAGGAGGACGAAGAACAAAATTATATGATAAAACTTGTGAATACAACCAAAAAAATGGAACCCTATAATTATTTGGTTGTACTTCCTGCATCCGCCACAAAAGAAGTGGGGAGAGATTAAAAGTAGAGAACAACTCATTAAATAATTAGAAGAAGGGATGGATACTAAGGATTATGCTTGTTCTACTAATAATAGTATTATGAACACAATAAATACTTGATTGAAAATATTATACCACGTAGAAGGATATTAAAACTTATTTTAAATATGATACGAACGTAGGGTAGAGAAATAAAGAATAAAACTAATTTTCCTAAAATTTTGAAGAAGATAATATAATAAGAAAAGGGGTGGAAGAGGCGATCATAATAGCAATTACATATTCTTCACTATAAGAATCAAAATCTACAATATATTACCCAAAACATTAACCTCAAAAAGATTAGAACACACATCTTCATATAGTATTACTTTATACAAAAATCATAATAATGTAGTTGCTATTAAAAGATTAGAAAAATAAAGCAAACAAAACTACATAATGCAAAATGTATTTGATGACAGAGGAAAAGCCATTGATTCATTCATAAACATAAAATATAGATTTAAACATATTTAATTAAATGAACAAAAAAAAAGATGTTGATTTATAGATAGTAATTTGACTAATAAAAACATATGTGAGGACCCTAATTTGATATAGGATGTGCTATTCTTAAAATACTGATCTCATATCAAGCTAGACAAATTTCGCATTAGTTTCCACCAAAACTTATGAAAAAAATTAATATATGAGGCACTTCCTTCGCAAAACTAAAAGCCTTTAGCTCCACTCAAATGCATATCCTCGTGTAAAAATATTTGAAACTGTATATTTGTGAATATAGATAGTGAGAATAATGTACATATTTAGAATACACTTTGTTGGCAAAAACAAGTAAAACAAACAAATAAAAACATTAAAGAATGACAAAATTATTAAATTAACGACAAAAATCCAACCACTAAGAATGATGATGTGGAAGGGTGCCAAGATGATCAGCTCCATTACATTTAAAATACATCGTTGTATCAATGTCGAAGTCGTTTGTCCATTTGATTAAAAGTTCTACAAGCTTTGTATGTCATGGAATGAAACTTGGAACAAATATATGTCTTGAACAAAATCAAATAACATAGTGCGAAAAATTTTAGTGGAAATAATAAATATGTGGAGAGAATTAGTTCAAGTGTTCAACCCTTATTGGCAAGTTTCATAGTAACCCTATCTTATTTCACACTTTTCCTCAAGCTGTAGACAAATAGAAATAGAAAAAAAAAATTGAAGAGCAAAAAAACAAAAAAAGGCAAGGAAGCAACTCTTCTACTAGAACCAGGTTTCGAACCTAGGACCTGTGGGACCTATAGATTTTTATGAATTTTAAAATTTAAAATCAAATTAACTCCTAATTGTTTTGAGTATTTTGGCGGAATTAATGAGAAACTTGGTTTGAGGGAGGGAAGCATTCTTAGGCTGCCATTTATTTTTACATTTATATTATAAAGATTTGCACTCTTGGTTCAAGTCATTGGTGTACCCTTGGAGAACTTAAGTCTCAAAGACTTAGAACTCCACACTATTATAATTCCTCAAAAGAAAGTTCATCCTCTCCTTGATTATAGTTTTTCACGCTATCCTATTGTCTCCCTTGTCCAAATGATGCTTAGATGGAGATTTATAGACTTTGTGGTAGTTATGGCATGCATATCCACATGCCTCTTTCCCATGAGGCATATCTTTTAACCATGCACATTTATCAAATTCATATTTTCTTATATATATTTTGAAATGTTGCAACCAATAATTCAAAATCCAGAAAGGTTCATTTAGGAGCTTGACAAAGTGTTCCTAGGATACAGATTTTTGCAGAACAGATGTGAGAGATGTTTATGCGAGGAATAGGAGTACCATTGGCAGATGTGTGAAGAATCACTGATGAAGGAACATCCTTTGTGCAAAGTAGATAATGAAATTAGTAATAATGTGAATTTTCGGAATTATGTTTAGCCATAACACTTGTTAGTACTGGAAGAAGATAAATGCTTGTCGAAAAAGATAGAGTTGACAATTTTCTGAAATACGTATTGTCCTATTAAATGAAATCAATCACAAAGTCAGGGGGAGGGGATACACAAAGTGCAATTGCGTATGATTTAATGACTGACTAACGATGAAAAAAAAAACTCTTAATAAAGTTTCATCGAATGGTTTGTCTGGTCTAGAATGAATACAACGATTGCATATATAAGTTTATTGTTTGGCTACTTTGGCATGGAATTGCTCCCAAGGATTGAGTTCTAGAGATGAATAATTTTAAGTGGGATTGGTTACCCTATTTGGCTACCCGCTTATTACCTTGTTGATTTAAGTAGTTAGTGTGGGGATGGCCAACGGACCGGGTACTCATTGGATTGAGCAGACAGTTCGTTTAAAATAGGACTAATAAAGGGTCGGGTCAATAACTAAGACATATTAATGGGTCAGACCAGGCTAGCCCATTAACAGCCCATTTAGTGACTTATTATTTTTTCAACCTACTTGACACAGTAGTTTACATGTTCTAATTAGTTAAACTTATTACTAATACTTTGTACATGACAATAATTATTATACACCGTTTTTTTGGTGCAAGTTTATTTCGTTTCTAAATGGGCCCAAAGCGGGCCGCCTATGGGCAACTCTATTGATCCATTTGTCAGCTTGGTTGTGTATTTTCTAACTTTGAATTTGGACTAGTTTAGTTTTGTTGGAAAACTACATAGACATTAGTTGAAAAATTAACTCACCAAAAACACTCCTTGTGTGGTAATGGACAGGCAATGGGCAAACCGCGTTCATTTGTCCTATAACCCAGTCTGGCCCATTAACAAATGTGTTGGGCCCGGTCTGATCCGGTTAGTTAATGGGCTAGTCCAGTTCAACCCAGTCGAGTCCGTTGTCCACCCCTAGTGAAGTGGCCTGCTTTGAATCTGCTGCAAGGCCAGTGTCCTTATGCTTGCAGGTGTAAATATAAATTTCGAGCCTAAAATAAATTAGATAAGAAATTGAGTAATAAAATGAATTTTTGTATTAATGTTGTATATGTAGGTACAATCTTTGAATTGAATACAACTAAAGGGACCCTCTAATTCAATATCCTAGTGACTTAAGTGATTCGAGGGCGCAACCACTTGATCTTGGTAGATGCAGAATCAGCTGAAGAATTTTGAAATGGTTCTTGATCTTGATCTCTATAGTTGTTTATGAAAGTTGCAAGTTTTGATCATTCTCGTTTGATAGCTAGATGTTGTTTACAGTGTAATCCTCTAAGCTCTGTAAATGCTAAATGTAGCAAATGAGGGAGGAGGACCCTATTTATAGGCTCCACCAGACTAAGGTTAGAGTTGTGCTTTGCGCCTATACCCATATTTACAACAATTATTTTCTTATTTTGATAAAGAAAATTATTATTATTTTCTACATTATCAGTGACACGTGGTGACTTCTAATTCGCTTAATTCTAACCACATTTAAAGTTAACCAAGAGGATCCGGCAAAGTCAATATGACGCGTGGTTGTTTGTGATTGGTCGAATTTTTTTTTACATATCACACCATCTGATTTGTCATTGAATTTTCATCTCCTACAAATGCCCCCTCGAGAGTCGGCAACATACACAAAATTGGAGTGTTTTGAGCGGCTAAGTCTCGAACACACACACACACACACACACACACACACACACACACACACACACATATATATATATATATATACATATGTGTGTGTGTCTGTGTCTGTGTCTGTGTCTGTGTATATGTATGTATGTATGTATATGTGTGTGTGTGTGTGTACATATATACATGTATATGTGTATATATATATATATATATATATATATA